>OZ023207.1:46094021-46412365 GCA_963995525.1 Escarpia spicata
CTTCTTTATCTGGACATGTCGGTCGGTGACAAACCTGTTTGGTTTGCATCCACGGGACTGGAGAAATGCAAGCGCTCGTTTCAGGCCTTCCAGTTCCATATGCACAGAACTGCTGACCTCGTTGCTCTGAAAAAAAATTATTAAAAAGAAATAACTACAGTTACACTTTCTGAAAGTTACAATTCTTGGGACTGTCACTCCAGGATTGGTCTGCAAGCACAACAGGCGCTGCCCACCAACCACTGACTATCCAGGCCCAGAACCTATTGTCTATAATTACCCATCAGGTTACTACTGTACCAATGGCCATTTTATTGTGTACGGTTACCCCTGCCTGAATGACAAGCACACACAGTAGTTCTCTAATTAGTAATACAGACCCGTTATCCAAAATTTGTTATTTGTAAATACTTAATGAAAATTAATTGGCAATTAATTAAATTAGTATAAGTGAACATTAATTAATAATTTAATACATGGAATTAACCCATAATGATATATATATATATAAACACATATATATATATATATATTTATTTATGTGCTGTACATTGTATAAAACGCATGTTTAATGCGTACAGTGTATTATATGCTAGGATGTTCATAAGAATTATTGCTATACAAATGCAGTATTATATTGCAATAAACAAATGTAATTATATATTATAATTATGAAGGAGTTGTAATTTTAAATACCTGCACAAGCTGCACATCAATCACCCTCTGTCGCTGCAGGTCCATCACTGTATAACTGCCATACTTGGCAGAGAATCCTGGTGAGTCGCACCTGCCGTCACCTCCGACTACTAGATTCTGGCCAGCAATACCAGACAGCATGGCAGTTTGTTGGCTTTGCCATGTCTCCACAACTGCAGGCACCAGGTAGCATTTTTGCAGTTTGTTGTATGTGTGCTGTGAGAACAGTGGCAATGCAAGGTGCTTTGAGAGGGTTATGACCTGAGACACACTGCTTCCACTGAACAAGATGGCTGCAGCACACCTTAGATTGCCCCATGGCATTGTCCCATGTGTGGGCTGGCTCTCCCACTGCATCTTGTGGCCTTGCAGACATCTCGCATTCACCACCACCATTGAGCCGAGAAACTGCTGCACTACGACATTGGTTTGGCCACTGCAGTTTCGGCAACGTGCGAAAAGATGACGGAGTGAAGACTCTGCCACCAAGAAGTACATCTCCTTGGAAGGGCAGCAATCTTTCCTCAAGGGAGTCGTGGTTGTAACACCCTCCTCTGTGTCAGTGTACTGGTCGACATGGTCATCGCTGTAACTGTTGCTGCTGTCACGACTAGTCGACTCATTGTCAGAGCAAACATACTCTGGATCTGCAGCAGATGTCACTTCCTCCCCGTTTGAGTCACTCGAGTCACTAATCGGACCAGTCAACAAACTGCACTGCACACTCATTGACCTCACTGCTGATGTCACCTGCACAGCAACCTGCTCTGATGCACAGACTGCTTGCACTCTTCTCGTGCGAGTTGATGGCCTGATGTCAACCTGAAAGCATTTGCTGCTCCTTTTTGGAGTGAAAGCTGTGACTGACTCAGGTGTGGAATCCTCTGTATCACAGGAATCCGTACGAGAGCTGTCATATTCACTTTCTGTATCTTCAGATGACCCAGTCTTGGTCGACGGTGGACTATCTCGAGCTGCTGCCAGAATGTCAGCAACTAACTAAAATAAAAAATTAGCCTTATAGAATTTGCAAAAAAATAAATTGTAGATTTCTAACAAAATGCAAACAAAATCCTGTCTTTTACCATCTTGTCAGAAAGGAGTACATTCATTTGTCTAGTCATTTGCCCAGCTTCCAAGTGTGAAAAGACTATTTGCCTAGTTGTGAGAAATACAAAATAATAAATTAATTTCAAGTTGCAAGGTATGTATTGTTTATTCTATGATAAAAACATCGTAAATAATTGATATCACGCTACAGAATCTACACAGAGACATAGTTACTTTTGTTATGTTACACTTTTATGCAGACAATTACCTGGAAATGTGACAATATATTACTTGTGAACATTTTATTTTGGGTTATAACTAATCATCTACTAAATATACAATAGATAGGTTTGCAACTTGCATTGCATTTATTGTTATTGTTTCACAACAAATGACCATTTTCACACTTGGTAGCTGGGCAACAACCCACATCCAAATGTGAACATATTTATTATTTGATAAATTTACTTGATTTTTTTAATAACATTATTAAGTTAAAAATCAAATAAATTCATTAATGACATTTTGTAACATCATTAGTAGAATCCTTATCCATTGATATAGTTACTATCATAACAATATGTGACTATCATAACAATATGTGACTGCAGACATGAACAATCCTGCAATACTCAATTTTATAGTCACAATAGGAAGCCTGCTCCAGGAGTGGTGTAATAATAATAATACCTATTAGTAACAATAAGTTGAACAAAGCACAATATAATAACAGAAACAATGTAATAGTAACTGGCATATAATATATATACATGTTTATTAATATATGTCGCATCAAAATAGAAATTTAATTATGCTTTCTGTATCCTATTGAACTAGTTTATCCAGGTTTTATGATTGCCAACATCCATCCCATGAATAATGTGGGAGCCGAATAATAGTCCTTGGTACATTTCTGAGCTTCTGTTAAAAAAAACATCATGACTTGTGCCAGTAATTAGCAATGCACCAAGCAGTAAGGTGTAATTACACTGATTGCAATCTATTAAATTGCAGTGACATTTCTTTTGTCTTCCATTCATTCATGTTATACAGACATAAAATGAAAAATATATTCTATCCGTAAACGTTGTTTGTAGATAATACAAGATACGATAGTTATATTTTTGTGCTAAATATTTATCTCAATACATACTGTAGTTCCAATTCAAAATGTAATGATAATACCTTCAAATGTAATAGTATATATTACATGATGTACATTGTCTTCGATATTCAACTGTAATAAAATGGAAACTAGGCAATAGCAATATATGACACTGTAATGTAATTCACCATAGGCCTGTGCAATGGAGTTATGAAAATACAAATCAATAAATTACTATTGAAATATTAAAAATTCTATAGTAACAAATATAACAGTACTTGTGTGTTACAATAGTGTGTGTTATGAAAGCTGCATCTACTGTAAGAATTATATTTATTGAAAACATTACTTTAGAAAACTTAAACATAACATATTATTAACTCGATGAATACATACTGTAATCTACAGGGTGTTCAATGTGGTAACCATTCAATATTAATAATAATTAATCACATCTACCTGCAAGGTTTATCAATTGCAGTGGTGATCAGGGTGATGTTAGGCATGGGTTAATTGCATGGGTTAATTATAGTAATAATAAGTATCCGACATGTCACATCCATGTTACCCAGTTCCTGCCATTTCCACCTAGCATGCTTTAATTACCAGTAGATCAGGTTCAGATAACTATTTTAACTGGAGGGAGAATGCAGTGGGCCAGCTGGAGGTGGCTGGTGTATTTGTTATTCATAGCAGGAAAGACCTACAAAGTGCAATGTCAACTGGTAATTAATTAGATTTGATCTTTGATCAGTTGACTCGGGCAAACACTACACTTAGTTCCTCAGTCAAGTGGAGGAGTCACAACAAAGGAGTCCAATTAGCTGGATTAGCAGACAGGTGCCAAACACTGTAATAAACTGTTTCTACAGAGAATACTGATGGGGGATAATTCTTCAGCAAGTCATTGATGACATAAGACTTTAGTGAGTCATGTGTCAGAGGAGGAGATTGCCAGCAACTGGTTCCAACTATGAGAGTGAGACAGACCACTTCCTAATTTTAAAATTTTTGTTTTAAATATATAACTTATGCATGGTACTTTATGTGTACATATATTTGATGTTGATCAAAATGCATGGCACTTTCATAAAGTCCAAGTATTGTCATTTAAAAAACAACAAATGTTATGTATGGAAAATAATAATTAATTTATGCAAATTCAACGTTAAATACATTTGAAAATATAATTATTCTTCCATCTGCAAATTCACATTGCAATGTTCTATATCCAAGTATTGCTTCTTACGGTTTAAAAAACATTATAACAGACTAACCTGACTCGGCAACGAGTATAATTAAAATAATTATTTCTTATTTGCATGTAAAACTGAATAGATTAATTAAATGCCTTACATTCCTGTAACCATGATAATGATAAAAACAGTCACCTGAATCGATTTGATTACACTATCAAATTTTCCACAAAACTGAGTATATGTAGATTTATTATAGTAGTATCGTGCATAACTACAATATTTAGAATATCAGATACTTAGGAAGAGTTCCGTGATATGATTGGAACCAATGGGATACAATGACAATAAGTTGAATAACTTATTTTGACACTTGACACACACGAGACCGTCCAGTCCAGGCATTATACTAGACCTACAGAATAATAATAGTAGATATAACATGTAAGAATTACCTTGATTCGTTGCCGCTTTCGGTAAGCAGACCTCGTAAATTCACCACTCGTCGAAGGAACCTGGTACCCCAAAGAAGCCATGGGTGTAGTTGCTGAGCCGGCTGTAGTCACAGCGGCAGCGGAGCCTGCGGCACTGGAACAACGCTTGCGAGACCCGCTTGCCTTCGACTCGGGCAAAGCGGCCGTCGATCCTGCCCGTGCCGACGCCTGTCTTCTGCGGATTGACGGCATCAATGCAGCTTCTACTGCCGGGAATATTGTTGGGACTGCATCGCTTTTCAACGATATTCGAGCACCAAGATATCCAAGGGTTGCCAACATCTCCGGATCGCGATCGAAACAGCTTTTCTCAAAATGAGCGGAGCAAAGCCGGCTGTGTTTCGTCGGCTTGAAATTAGCTCGCTTGATTTTGGCGATCCATTTCTTCAATAAAACTGGATCCGTAGGGAACCGAAAAAAATTGTGTGTTGCTCTATGTTTAGAAGAGTTTGCATTACAACCGAATGCCGCACAATGAACCATGATGATATTCGCATTACACAGCCACCTCTGCTGTCATATTGCTGAGAATGAATGTAAACAAGCGGTCGCTGTATCGGCAGAGTCAACTCTGACGTCACATCTCGGCATCCCGAAAAGCGCGCCAAAAATATGCATATTCGAAAATGTCCGGATGTACAGCATAAAATGTGGAATTTCTAATTCTTCGATTTTGGGGGATTTGTTTGGCTTGGTGGACATGGAAATATATAGCAGGATCTAATTTAATATGAATTCAAGCAATATATGTTTTTATTCCCTTTAACGTTAAACCGTTGCATGGCAATTTAATACATTCATTACTCAAAAATGAATATATAATAATCCTGTCATAGCTATGTATTCAGTGTTGTGAACTTCAACCATTGTCATCAAATAAATTATTCGGAGATATTACATCATATAACTTTAAAGGATCTACTCCAATAATTAAAACCATATCTAGATCAAATATATTATATAATTCGGTGCCTATGACAAGTCACAATGTTACTGTTATAATGTGAAGCTACAATGTTAATATATAATGCAAAGCTGGCAGGCCGCTCCTGGTGCGATCAGCCACAGCCAGAGCTTGCGCCCGAGGAAATACCTCACCGGGTCTTCCGGGTAAAACAATATGGAACCACCCTACTGAGCGTGTTAGCGCGTCTGATGAAGTTCATTCAAGTGTTAGCGAACTTGATGGAGATGTGCTCGGATATACATAACGAGAGTATGACAGATAAACGGCACAGATCTGACTACGTATTACAATAGACATTCAGGTTAATTTACTGTCTTACAAAACTGTACTATTGCAGTTATTATTATTATTATTGTTTATATGTGTGTGTAGACTGATTAAATCAACACATTTTGTTGATTTTACATTAACACTACTGACATTATTATTATTACTATTATTATAATTATTATCATCAACATAATACAATTTATCACGTAGTAACTAAAGTTATTACATTGGCGCGCTATTTTCAATTACCACTATTCTTGTTATTTACCGTTAACAGGATTGGTGGCTATCCATCAATCTTCCTGTAGCGATTGTGTCCTGTGTGATGTGGTGTGGTGTGTGATGTGGTTTGGTATTGCGTATGGTGTGGTGTAGTGTGGTGAGATGTTTATGGTGTGTGTGGTGTTGCGTGTGGTATGGTGAGGTGCAGTGTGTTTTTTGTGATGTGTGATGTTGCGCGTGGTGTAGTGTGTAGTGTTGCGTGTGGTGTGGTGTGTGGTGTGGTGTGGCGTAGTGTGCTGTGATATGTGTGGTGTGGTATGGTGTAGTGCAGTGTGGTTTGTGCGGTGTGTGATATGTGTGGTATGTGGTGTGGTGTTGCATGTGATATGGTGTGTGGTGTTTTGTGGTGTGTCGTATGTGGTGTGGTGTGGAGTGGTGTGGTGTGGTGTGGTGTGGTGTGGTGTGGAGTGGTGTGGTGTGGTGTGGAGTGGTGTGGTGTGGTGTGGTGTGGTGTGGTGTGGTGTGGTGTGGTGTGGTGTGGTGTGGTGTGGTGTGGTGTGGAGAGTTCTGAGTTCAAAGTCAAATAGCACAAGCCGTGTTTACTTCATGTAGACTAGAAGGAGACACAAGTGAAATCCCTTGATGAGTGATGCTTGTCAAGACGTTCCCTTTAATATGATATAAAAAAGTTAAAATTGTTATATTAAGTTTTGATTCATATTTGTGGTAACGCAGACAGGTGTATGAAGGGAATTACGGGTGGCTATTGTCGAGAAAGTCAGCCTTCCGTAGCGATCTATGAATGTCGATAATTTTCGTTGAATTGTTTATATGGTAGTTTTGCATTCATAGTTGAGAAATAATGAGGGGTATATCGTAAAAAATAAATTTGCATAACAATGGAAATTATATTAATACTCCCAAGATAATGTTGTACTGATTAATACGGAATTTCCAGATGTCACATATTTGAGTTGCCGTCAAAAACATACATTATTGAGATGACGGGTGTGATTTAATGTGTCAGCCAGTTTTGATTTTGTAACTATTCTAAGTGACATTCTTTGCGCAACTTTCAGATCAGTCAAGAGGATGGACAAAAATACTGACTGTCGGGATATCAATTGTGGTGATAATTGTGATGATATCCGCCGTTGTTGGCACATTTCTATGGAATCAGTATGTGTCCTTGTTACTTCCCTTTGTTACAATCAGTTCGGTTATCTCGATTGCCAAAGTGTTCCGCCTGTCAGCGTTACACCCACAATTCACTGAAGTTACGTTTTATGTTAAGATGTCGCTAGGGGCGCTGCATGGGAGAAATATAGATGACGTTACGACAAACATACATGTTTACAAACAAACAAACAAACAAACAAACAAACAAACAAACAAACACATACACACGTACGTACATAAATACATAGATACATACTACATACACACACATACATACATACACACACATGCATACACACACACACACACACACACATACATGCACACACACGCATATAAGCATACACACAAACAAACAAGCGAACAAACACACACGCACGCAGGCACATACGCACACACGTATATATATATAAACAAACACCACCCAGCCACGAGCACACACATCCACCTCTCGCACATGCGCGCACGCGCTCACACACAATCACACGCATGCACACACATACACATGTACGCAGTCACACACACACACACACGCGTGCGCACGCACACACACACACACACACAGATACACAACACACCCAATACACAGTAGTGGAGATATGTATCACAAGTGCAAGTTTCGTCATTGGAGACACTGCTCATTGTCTACGATGATGAAAGTCGGACTTGTGATACAGACGCCAACAGGGACAGGTGGATGATGAGACAAGATGGGCGGAGACGAAACAACCGGAGGAAGCACGACTGGAAAAGACTGCGAAGGACGAGCAGGAGGAGAAGGGGAATAAGGCATATTTTCAGTAAACAAAAATAGGTATCATTGTAGTGTTGGGAGTAAATAATTATAGAAGGTTCATTCTCATAATCAGTAAATATAAAAGAATGTTTCATGTGTGACCTGCAGCATTTCACAAGAAAAACGGCAGCAAGAAATGCGCTACTACAGCTGCATCTATACATGTTTATATCTTAGGAATAGTCAGTGTTTACCGGGGTTGTTCCAGAGGAGGGAGGGGGCGGGTTGATACAGCATACATACATTAGCAGAATATGCTCTTTTTCAAAACGGTGAAAATGTTAGCTATTTTGTCTTTACAAGGTGTTCATTGGCATTACGTGACTTAAAAATTGTTCAATTTCATTACAGTGATGCCTGATCTTTGTCAATATTATAGACTGATTTGAATTTTGCTAATCAGTACAGCGCATTGATATTTTTTGTTTTGTTTTCAGTATACAAATTCATGTCAGTGTCTGCCATGTGTAACTACTACACATATTCGTGGTTGACATTTTAACGTTCTGCCTGAGGTTGAATGGTCAAGGTGAATATTGGAAATGACAAAATGAGGTGTTATTTTGATGCTAACAGTATATTTTCCTAGCCAAGTATTCAAAGGTTCATAACATGTATGTTTACCTTCTTAAAAAATTTATAATTTATTTTATGAACTTATTTCTGAGTCAGCGCCATATGCTAAATACGTTTAAAGGTGTATTAATATGTATGTGGGTATAATATAAGTGCAGAAGTCAACTTAGTTTTCCATGTCCAATATGTTATTATTAAAATGTGTATGAAAACAAATATATATGTAAATGTGCACATTGCTATTTGTTGACAACTTGTATGTGGTTGATTGTTATAAATTTGAAATTACCTGGATTGATCGAATGTCGGCCGCCCGCAGACTATGTATCCTCCCTGTGTCTGCCTGACCCAGGTGACCACCTTAGCTCCTTTTCTGCCTCCTCTCATTCCCATTCTTGGGTTGCAGTGTGGCCTCTAGCGACATCATAATTCAAGTTACATATTATGCATTCATATATTGCTGTGGTGAGAATATATATACATATTGGTAAATACACAAGAATAGCTGGCGTATTTCAGTTGAAAGGTATCACAGGATACCAACATTTTACATAAACTATAGCCAGGCACAAAGGACCACAACGGAAAAAAGTGCGAGCATAATGTTGTGTAATCCTTATATATGGTGTATTCTAGCTGTATTTAAATGTTATGTATTTACACGTTTACATTTTTATATTGAATAACATCATTATCACCATCATGGACATGGTTGTCATATAAAAATCTCAATTATTTTGCATAAACTACAATGCAAATCAACAACAAACCCTACAAATGTGATACATGTGGTGCACAATTCTCACAACATGGTAATTTAAAGAGACATATCCGTAATCATACTGGGAGAAACCCTATAGATGTGGTGCACAATTCTCAACAAGTGGTGCTTTGAAGAGACATGTCCGTATTCATATTGGGTAGAAACCTTAAAAATGTGGAAGCTGTGAGGCAAAGTTTTCCAGGGGTGGTTCCCTAAAGACACATGTAAAGCGCATTCACACCGGCAAACTCCTTCAGATGTGACATCCGTGGACCACTGTTTAAAAACTAGTAGTACTAATAGTGATACTTTATACACACATGCAGCGTTAAGAAAGGAATAACGGAAGGTGTAACAGCTATCGTAAGACAAATAACTATTTGGCAATTAAAAATATCTCTGTGACGCTTCACAAAGTTCCTGAGAGTACTGGTATGTCCAGTCTCAATGTTGCCTTGTCAACCACAGCACGAATCTGATTTTGTAAATGTAAACTTTATACCAGACTCACTGCAGAGTGTCATTGTTTCTGTTGCTTTACATAATCTATCAAGTCATTGCTTATACTTGAAGTTGTATACGACCAGTGCAGGATTTGTTGGTTTTACCGAAATGTATTAGTGAAATGTCCTAATACGGAAATGTCCTGTTTAAAAAAACATCCCATTATAGAAATGTCCTTTATCGAAATGTCCGTTACCAACTGTTCATGGCCAAAGTGACCTTTACCAAACTGTCTAGCTATGATCCGACTCACTACATTATTTCATTGTTTCTTTTGGATTGCACAGTTTGTCAAGTCATTGTTTATTCTTGTGTATATGACCCGTGCAGCATGTAGGGCGTGGCAGTCGCGGCAATCGCCCAGGAACACCACAATATAATTTGTGGGTGCGTCAACGAAACGCTTGTTGGATAATTTCTTTGGTGTCGGAACATTTTCAGACGTAATTTGAGTGCTTCAGTATGATGCAAACTAGTGTTCTAAATGTACAATATTCGTATTTTGCCCTAAGTCCCTAGTGTAGAAGAGAGGGACGAGTGAGAACTATAATGATGTGATATCCACTCAGTGACTGGCTTGAGGCCTCCACAGTTCTGAATCCGACCCTGTGTATGATGAAAGGTGGTCGTATCCTTTGTTTGACTAAGCTACACTACTGAAGTGCTGTGATGAATGTCACAAGAATTTGTCTTGTGTTTGGCTTCATTCTTTGTAGAACATAGTCGACCACTGTAAGAACGAGTTTTAAAAGGTCACTATACTATATTGGTAATACAGTTGTCACTATACTATATTGGTTAATACTGTTGTCACTATACTATATTGGTAATACTTGTTGGTTGTTCAGAGGTTGGATATAACGTAGTCAAATAAAAACGGATGCAGCTACAGCTTTTGTCATTGTCAACTAATTTCCCATCACACTTGGCCCCCAGGCTAAATGTGAATAATTACAAATATACGAGCGTCCGTATAGGCCCTACATTCACACACACACACACACACACACACACACACACACACACACACACACACACACACACACACACACACACACACACACACACACACACACACACACACACACACACACACACACACACACACACACACACACACACACACACACACACACACACACACACACACACACACACACACACACACACACACACACACACACACACACACACACACACACACACACACACACACACACACACACAGAGGCCCCACAATATATTATACGGGCTCGTCCACAAAATTGTTTTGTTGTTAATTTGGTGTCGAAACATTTTTCGACGTAACTTGTGCTTCAGTATGATGCAAACTAGTGTTCTAAAGGTAACAAGTACTCAGATGCACACAGACACACAGCCGATGTCTTTTTAAATAATATCATGGTTGAAACCACGTGCATTGTACAGTTGTATCTAATTATAGGTAATTTTATAGGTGAATGCAAATATTTAAAATTGCTACCGCTATGCCCCACCCCACGTCCCCTCTTCCTACCAATAACACTGAACAAAACGTTGATTTTATGTTAAGCTTCTTCGGAATTGTTCATTTGGAAATTGCGGATACAAATAGATCACGAAAAGCTAAAGTCATGCAGCCGTACAAACCTCCTTTGAACGCGCTCTACAGAAGGTACCTCTGACAGACGGACGCAGCGATTCACTTGGACAGCGGAATCGCGTCAATGACGCGTCGTAAAGTGAAATTCCGCGTGTGCCACAGTGATGCATACAAAATCAACGTGTTTTTTTAAATAAATTTAAGGGCTCACCTGGTTTTTTCTCTGATCATTATGTTTTGCTTAAATTTGACACGACAGGACGTTAAGTAAAACATTCACATCGTCAAATGTATTTTTATAGTGTACAAATATTGCGTCTTTATACATTTTGAGGCCCAAATAGCCTTCCGGTTTACTTCAGTCTGCATCGCTGTCTGCGGTAATGCGTTAGCCGTTTCCGCGGCGTGCGCTTCAAATGAACAATAAACAGCGCGTATTCATACAAACCGGACCATCGTTTAGTTCCCAAAAGTGGGCTTTGTTATTAGAACGTGAATGTACGTCAGATCTTCCGATCCGTGTAGCAGTAGAATTTAATTGCATGACCAGTCCACGAAAAATGATGGGACACCCTCACACTGTATCGTGTTTTGTAACTTCTAAAATATTTTAGTCAGCCACCAGAGCTGGATCCAGGTTGGTCTGGTTGGCACGTGCCCGCTAGACCTTCGTGTTTCTGTGGGCCTCATGGGACGCTGTCCTAGTTTAATATTTGGAGAACCTGAAGGTGTTTAGGGGAATTTCAAGGGGGGTGCAACTGGTAGTTACTTTGAGTGCTTGAAGCTGGTTGTTTGGGCACGTGCCACCCTAGACATTTGTGTTGGTGGGAACCTCAATGGGATGTTTTCGGAGGTTTTTGTAGAGCTTGTCAATGGGGATTCGTGGGATGCCTCGAGGGGTATGCCATTGGAGGTTTCTAGAGAGTCTTAGCTCCCGAATATTCACCGCTTTCTAACGTCAGTGTGTATAAACACGTATAGGCCAATTTACGATGTACCTAAATTTGGGTCCCGTGCAATTTGGTTGTCAAAAGCAATTTTTTTGCATCTACAATGTCTCAGTCAGCAGACGGTCTTAGGTGGCAATTTTCCTTTTTGTTTTTAAAGCAATGGCAGCCATTTTACAAAATGCCCGCCAAATTACATGTCTTAGAAACTGCGTCACATAGAACCATAATTGTTGTGTCAAAACAAGGGTTTTGGAGATATATATACACATATTTTACAATTGACCTTCTGTGACTTTCAGATCCGCCATTTTTAAAGATGGCGGTCGTCAAAACAAATTTCACAATATCTTGACAATTGTGTCACATAGAGACTTCATGTCTACGTCAGTGTGTAGAATTTTGGTCAGCGATTTCAAATGTTACGAATGTCGTTTGCCGACATTCATATATCCGCCATTTTTAAAGATGACGTCCGTCAAAACCATTTATCACTATACGTAGCTAAAGAACTGCATCACCTAAAGCCATTATTTTGATGCCAAACTATAGATTTTCAGGTGCGATGATTTCAAATATGTTACTTTTGACTTTTGTCGACATTAAAATATCCGCCATTTTAAAAGATGATTTCTACCTGTATGTTTTCAGGTGCGACGATTTCAAATATTGCTGTTATCCTTCGCCGATTTTTCATATCCTTTATTTTCAGCACACCATGTGTCCGCCAGATATTCGGCGGTGTGAGACAATTAACAAAGTCACTTCAAACGTTGTTTTATTGAGATTATGGTGTTACCTACCCTCTAAATACACAACTAGGAAAAATGCAGTGTATTTTGGGTAATTTTATATATATATAAAATTGACATACTGTGACATAAGTGCATTTGAGTAGGGAGATTTTCATGTGTAATTGTAGAAGGTGTTTACTGTCAAATGGTGGATTTCTAGATGATTTGAATAAGCGGAAGGATATTTGGCAGCAATTTGCCTGTGTGACCTGTTTGCGGAGTAATTCTTGCCGGCATTTGTAAATATTGACGATGTCACACATACAGGCATTTTACGAGAGCTGGAAATATGCAATTTTCATTAAAATCTATCGACATGTCAATGAGGTGATGATAACAGCAGGTGAGAAGTTTAAGACATTTTTGTAGGCCACGTTTTCTTATCATCAAACAAAACGTTAATATTGTCGCCTATGGGAAAACCATCAGTGGGCTGGCCCCGTTAGCTGCCATATCTCAGAAACCGTTCAGCAACTTTTTCTCTAATTTTGCATAGACATATCTTAGGTTACTGCTACTATGCACGAGAAATGTGTATTTGATTGAATCATTGGAAAGGCCCCGTAGGGCCCCTAGGACAAAAAAACTGGTAATTTTTCACATTTTGCCTATTTTTCAAATATTTTCCAGTAACTGTTTGTCTAATTTTGCATAGACATTACATGTGGTAGTGCCACTAAACATAAGAAATCTGTATTTGGCTGAATCAATCTAAGGGCACCACAGGGGCCCCCAAAATGCAAAATCGTTACACTATCTAGTGATGTGGTTTTGAGAAGGTCCCTTGAGACCACCCCCTAACAGTAGATTTTGTGTATTGTGCTAGAAACAGAACCTGGCAGATATACCCCTTCCCGACAACATCTGTCACAAGCGGAGTCTTTGTCTTGCATGGATATATATTTTGATGCAGTTGTTTTATATGGAGGATGGTGGACCACGTGGTTTCGTCTTATATTCTTTCATCTTATATACAGACACCACATTAGCATCACCAGCATGCCCATAACGAGGTCATTTTGGGGGTGCGTTTTCAGCCAACGTGGGACTCATATGTGGTCTGTGAGGATATGTCCAATTTTGTTGTCTGATTAAGCCGAATTTACACCCAATTGTATTAATAAAAACCAAAACGCAATGGTATTATATTGTTAATATAACTGCATAATTTACTCGAAACCCGTGGCCGTGTGTGCAATTGATTTGAGTATGTTCATATAAATATTATAAACGAGGCACCGAGGAATGTGGGTGTTTCCAAGTTATGGAATAAGCAGTTAAAGTGTGACATTTACAAACTGGTTTTCAGTCATTACGTTGATCTGATCTTATGTGCAAAAGTTCCACAATTTATCATAAACATAATTAAGTTAGTAAATTAAGAAACCTTTATAAAACATGCCATGTAAAGAGAAGATTAGACAAATTATTGTGGAAGTTGAATTAAATTCTAGGTGTCAAGCAGTCTAGTATCATATCCTCTACACAACACTGACTCCAGGAAACTAACTATATTTTACAACTATACGGAACACAAAATAAACATAATAATTGATAACAAAGGCCCTTCACACACTCTTGCCTCCTCATAAGCGATAAGGTTCCCCTTTCTGAGATATACAAACATGCAACTAGCAACTACAGTACGTATTTCGACTACCATATAGGCACACAATTACACTATTTCTCACCAGCACGCGCATTTTAAAATAGGTGAAGCTAAACTTGATTGTGTATTGGTTAAAAACAATTATTCATAGAAATTCGCTTTCCACCGCAATACTTGACAATTATTATTTGTGTTAAGCCAGATAAGTTTGCTTACCGGGATTGTAGCTTGTAAGAAATACCTTAAATTGTTGACTGTTGAGAATAGCCTCTTTAACAGACGGTAGTTATCTTGATCAACATACTAAAGAAAAAAAGCCGCAACTCTAATTTACTTGTAACAGATTTGTGATGATCATTTATGATTTATTTTATATGGCTTAATTTATGTGCTCAACATTTTTAAACCATCGTCACTCCGTTCATTCACCAGTATTTCGTCTGCATCTGTAACCTCTTAGTGACTGCAATTAGGACTCGTACTTTTACATGCGAGGAGACCCTGGGATAGTGTGAAGTCCTTCTGTATCGCTAATTGGAGACAGTGGTTCTTTGACACACTTTCCTCTAGCGACTGCCCTTTTCACACATGGCACTGGAGACAGACCCCTCAGCCAGGCTCCCATACATTCAGTGATAATCACTTAATAGCTAACGGTTCTCCCATTAACATATGTACAAATCAGCCTTCCTTGGCATTCCTTGTAATGCTTGAACATATCAACCAGGTTTTAGGATAAGGTTTAACGCTTTTGAGAAACATGGAATACAAAAAATTAGTGGTTCACATTTTAAAGATGCAATTTTGAGGGGGTTCACATTTTGGAAAAAGGGGGATCACAAAAGAGGGGTTCACGACCCCCCTAGCGATATATGTGGAGCACAGTTCTCAACAACATGTCCGTATTAATATCGGGGAGAAACCCTACAAATGTGTTACATGCGATGTTCCATTCTCAGAAACTAGTAAATTGAACAAACACGTGCGTGTCCGTACTGGGAGAAACCCAACCAATGTTATATATGTGGATCACAGTTTTTTCCAGAACAGTTCACCAAAGAAACATGTGCATTCACACTCGAGAATCCCTCGTGATATGACATCTGTATATCATAATTTAAAAACAGTTCGTTCCAGTACCGGTATTTTAAAGCATACGCAAATAGCAAATCCTCCAAAATGGAAACAATTAAGGTGTTTGCTCTATCACTATCTATAACAATTTTGGTCTAAAACCATTTTGTTTGGATTAATAAAAATGGTTTTACCCTGGTAAGTCCCACTGGGAGCTTTCTTGCGCACTTTACGGTGTTATTGAATGTGCGATTTTTTGTTTTGTCATTTGCATTTCATGACTCCTTTTAGACGCTCCCGGATTTCGGGTGTATCTCTCCGAATCACGGAATAGATGCAAGTCTCCCGGATTTTCTCTGAAAATCTCCAACGAGACAGGGCGACACCACGGGAGATGTATTCAGACGTACTGAACCGCTGAATGTCCAGCAAAAATCGCCAACAGCACCCCTTCACCTCTTTGGGCTGACTCACTCCACATTATTGTCGTTTCTTTTCCTTTGCACAATCTGTTATTTCGTTGTTGATGCATGTATTTGACCAATGGTGGGTCGTGTCTACTGTTTATTTGTCTATATTAGACAGGTGTAATATTGTGAGGAAAATGACAATTTGTGTTGTCCATGCTGTGTAGAACAGAGACTGCTATTATTAGAAGGTGTTTTAAAAGGTCAGTACTTTATTGGTAATACTGCTGCTAACTGTGTCTTGTTCCATGGGTGGGTGTAACATAGAAAATAAAGGGATACACCTTTTGCTGTGTTCCCCAAATTCCCCATCATACCTGATCATCGTGCTTAACTAATTGAATAAATATAAATGTGCGAACCACCTCTACACATGTACGAACCACACCATACAAGCAGAGAACCCAAGTCTGTTTTTAATACTCGCGTGGTTAAAATAATTATTATATGGCATAATAATCAGACAGCTGTGGTGAGGAGTGTGGGTGTGTCCAAGGTTTGTTAGAGTAAACACTTAATGTTACAATTTGGTGACACTAGCAATGTGGTTTTCAGTTAATTAATAAATTATGTATGTAACTGATCAGCAGTGCAGCATGTTCACAATTTACAATCACGTAATTCAGTTAGTAAGTTAATAAACATTTATAAAATGCCTACCATAAATAGAAGATTAGAAAAACATTTTCATGTCAAATTTTTATTAAATTATTGGTATCAAAGAAACGAACTGTCTATAGACAATCCATCAAGGCTGCAACATCCGAAAATGAATAAAGAAATCCAATAAAATATTATTGTGGTTAAAATGTAATGGTCTGATGAGTCAGCATTGTTCAGAACATTATCGCCAAACCGACCTTTAAATGCTGGCACTGAGGGTGGTCACTGCCAGGGTGCTCGTCGACCTCAGTGGTACTTTTACGTTGAGACGGGTCCAACATTAACGTGATCTCCGAGTCACGAGGAATATACAGTCCCCAATGTTGAGAGCCATTACACCAAATATGTCTGCCCGGTCCGGTTTCAGACTCAGAGCGCTGGCTTGACAGGCGGATGTGCTAACATCTACGCTAACCGCGCTCCCGATCTACATCTATTTAACCAGCAACAAAAAGGACTTCGGCAAACACAACTAATGCCACATAATTCACGGTTTCTCACCAACACTCGCATATTAAAATAGGTGAAGTTAAACTGTATTTGTTATTGTTCAAGTCAATTGATTTGTGTCAAGCTAGATGAATTTCTCTACAGGTTTGTTGCTTGAACGAAAAACACACGTTACATGTCTTAATGTGTTGATTGCTGAGAATAGCCCTTCGACACTCGGTAGTTAGCTGAATCAGTATACTGTTAAAAACAGTTCCCATGATTTGCATTTTAACATAATTCTAACGAAAAGTCAATAATTATTTTATATGGCCCACTACACTGTTTACATGTGCTAGTTTTTGTTCTATAAGCATTGTCACCCCTTTCACCCACTAGCATTTAAAATGATACTTATGAGAACCGTGGCCATTACACAGTGACATGTCGATATCAAATTGATTCGCTCACGTATATCCCTTAGTATAACTATGTTTATTTCGTTTGAATCAGTCACCTATGAGCGACTGACTGGAAATTGGAGTCATGTTCCTTTAGAACAAAAATAGATTTTTCTGTATTTGTTATCCCTTTAACATCTGTATCATTCAGGCTGCCCTGGCATGCTGGGTAATGTTTGAGCAACATCCACCAAGTTTTAGCAGGGGGTGTACGCTTTTTTGAGAAACAGGGAATAATGTTAACACAAACAATGAGGGGTACACATCTTATAGATAAAATTTGAGGGGGACTTTTACATTTTGGACAAAGGGGTTCACTTGAATATCGTGAAGCCCCCTACCTACGGGCCAGCATACTGGCGAGAAACCGTACAAATGTCTTACATGTGTGGCAAAATTCTCACAAAGTGGTTTATTGAAGATACACGCCCGTACTCATACTGGGGAGAAACCCTTCAAATGTGATGTATGTGGTTCACACTTCTCGACAAGTAGTCGCTTAACGATACATGTCCGTACCCATAATGACGAGAAACCATACAAGTGTGACACATGTGGTTGACAATTCTCTACAAGTTTTCGTTTAACGACACATGTCCGTATCCTTACTGGAGTGAAACCCTACATATGTGATATATGTGGAGCACAGTTCTCAACAAATGGTGTCTTGACAACACATGTCCGCATTGCTACCGGAGAGAAACCCTATAAATGTGTTACATTAGGTTCTCGATTCTCGGAAAGTGGTAAATTGAAGAAATACGTGTGTATCCATAGTGGGGAGAAACGTCCCCTACCAATGTTACATCTGTTGATCACAGTTTTTCCAGAACCGTTCACCAAAGAAACACTTGCATTCACACTCGAGAATCCCACGTGATATGACATCTTTACACCACTGTTTAAAGGCAGTTCGGTCCAGTACCGGCATTTAAAATCATATGCAAATAGCTAATTCTCCAAAATGGAAACATTTAGGATTTTGGCATATAGCACCTCTACATTTTTATGTAAAATTATTTTGATTAGGATAATAAAAATGGTTTTACCCTGGCAAGTCTCACTGAGTGCTTTCTTGCGCACTTTAATCTGTTATTGAATGTGCAATATTTTGTTTTCTCATTTGCATTCCATCATTAATATTAGATGTGGTATCTATATACTGCCAATTCTCCAGTGAAATCTGGGACACTCTGGATTTTGTATGTATCTCTCGGCCTCCCGCATCAGAGGCAGACCTCCCGGATTTTCTATGAAAATCTCCAACTAGACACGATGTATTCAGACGCTCTGAACCGCTGGATTTGCAGCAAAAAATACCCAACAGCACCCTCTCCCCGCCTCTTTGGGCTGACTCACTCCACATTATCGTTTCTTTTCCTTTGCACAATATATCATTTCGTTATTTATACATGTATATGACCAACGGTCGGTCATATGTACTCTTTATTTCTCTAAATTATAGACAGGTATAATATTGTGATGAAAATCACAACAAGTTGTGTTGTACATGCTGTGTAGAGCAGAGACTGCCACAATGGGAATGAGTTTTAAAAGGTCACTACTCTATTGGTCATACTGCTGCTAACTGTGTCTTGTTCCATGGGGGGTGTAATGTAGACCAATAAATAAATACAGTTTTTGGCATTGTGTTCCCTAAATTCCCCATGATACCTGGTCATCGGTCTTAACTTGAATAACTAGAAATGTGCGAATCACCCCTACATGTGTCCGAACCACCCCATACTTGTAGGTCCTACGCACACAGGCAGAGAGCCCAAGTCTGTTTTTATCATTCGTTTGGTTGACATAATTATTATATGACATGATCATCATATTAAAACAGTCATATACTAGATCTTTGTAGGCGTAGTACTAAAGGACACAAAAGGCAAGTGTATGGGACCATATTACTAAAAAGCAAATACTTCTTAACCAGTTGCAACTACAATCAACGATATCACGCCTGTGGTTTACTCATAATTTGTTTTTGCCATTTTAAAAAGGGGGATTCTAATGAAATCTAACAGTACCCGACGGCCGCCGTATTGAGACAATCACCCATTGCTTGACCACTATTTAAGCGCTTCGGTCTTAGAGCTTCTTTGACCAAGACGCTGCAGTGACGCGTCGAATGCCCTGTTTCACCGACATGTACATGTGAATATATGACAATTCATATGTTGGTTTCTCGTGTTCCTAGCTTTGAATCACAGTTACATTTATAACAAGTGTTATCAGGTCATACATTACACTATGCGGATGTAGCTATTTTAGTAGTTACAGCGCCAAAGAAAATTCGACGCAAATTACAGTAAAATTCTCAGTTTGCCTGACCACTGGCAAATTGGGAAGAGTAGACGTCCGTAATATCAGGCAGTCTATCGCAATGGCGCTGTCCGTGCAATTTAAATGATGCGTCTAAAACAAGGTTATTATAGTAAACTGCTGAAGTAATATTTTTTTATTGTAGAACTTAGTTAATGGTTAGTTTTTATTAAATGTCAGATGCATAGGCCCAACAATATGCCTTGTGTCCCCCATTATGTCTTAATATAGTAATCTAATTGTAGGTAACTATATCGGGAATGCTAATATTTAAGACTAACTACCGTTATGCCCCCGTTCCCATTCCTACCAACGGCACTCGGGAAATGGAATACTTCTTAGAAATTGTTCATTTGGAGCTTGCATACACAAATACTTTGATGAAAAGCAAAGGTTTCCAGTAGCAACTTTCTCTGACCACTCTCAATACAGAAGGTACTCTAAGTTCCTGACAGCGTTTCTCTATTCGTCCACGATCAACTCTCTCCAATCTATCCACACATGCACATGCACGCTGGCATACAATAATAACACGCACACGCATGCGTATGCGCGTCTTCTGAGTCAGTGACGTGTGACGACGATAATAATCGCATGGTGGAGGCACTTGTGTTACTTGAGTTTCATTGTTGACTACAAGGTGGCAGCACATTATCATTCGACAATATCGTGAAAGTCTCGTTGCTGGTTTTTCACTACACTTTCTGATCGTTATCTAAAGGTAAACTAGCATATTTTTGATTATGTAGACTGGTGCGGTAGATGTGGTTGGATAAATTTAACGCACGATAGATTCTTATTTGATTGGGTTACGTCGCCACCGGGTTACCTAGCTGTCTATGGGCGATAATCAAGACTATTTGGCAATCATTTGGGGTATGACCACATTTAGATTTTACATAGGCTGCCATTTTAACGTTTCCTTCATTTCCTGCCAAATTTGTCTTATGATTTTCTAGAAAATGTCAGAGCATATTTAATCTCCATATAATGGAGATTAAATATGCTCTGACATTTTGACGCAAGTGCTATGCCTATGGAAACCACAATACCTCATTTTTCAGGTGCGTTCTACAAAATAGCCAGTGGCAGTGTGCAAATACGCGAGCGACTAGGGTGTATTTTTTGCTATCTCGTGAAAGACCTAATGCAGTAGTACATTCAGTATAAACTGGACTAACATGTTACACGTCAAAGTGATCAAAAAAAATTCACATATCACACCAAAATGGTATCTTTTTTTGGTGGGTAATGGCTGTAACAGTTAAAATATGCGTCGTCAAACTGTGCACACCAAACTAAACAGTGCCTGGAGTTGGTTTAAACATGCTTATTCGGTACCTTATACCACATATGACGTTTGCCTGACATTAATGGTACTGAGTACAGTGCCTTATCGATATGGGAGAATAATATTAACAAAATATATTTTGTTGTTATTTTAAAAATACACAAAATCATTATTTTAAACAGCTTTTTATTGGACATGCAAGTTGTCCATCTTCAAGAATTCTTGTATAGCGTAATGCCCATCAACTATGCTAAATAATATCCAATCATGAATCTTTTTTTTGCTTTTGACACCAGTAGGTGTCAAAAGCACAAGCCAGGCATTTCAACTGTATTCACAATATTGAAAGGCACGTAGGGGTCTTTTGATGGTAACTACAAGTATATTATAGATAACGCACTAAGACGCGGGATATAATTTGAGGTGTATACATAGTACATTATGAAACCAAAAGTGGGATGCCCAGTAGAACGTATATCTTGCGTCATACAAATTGTCATCCTAACCCCCCTTAACATAACCATACTTTTACACAGGCGCAGATCTCTGTTTCATACAGAGTGTTCAAACATCGCCACACGTCATTTACTTGGCCACTATATATTTTGCTTTATTACACACATTATTGGAAACAAGAGATACCGCTGACAAAATAGATAATTTCAGAAAGAAACAAACGTTTGACAGATACATCCAAGACACGTGATAAAGGTTGCTGACAGTTGTGGCACCCAGTATCTCTCCAATACATCAACGAGTCCATTGTCCTAATCATGTTTTATTCAAACATCACCATATTCTTCCAAGGGTATTAAAACACATTTCCGATGTTAAATATACGGATGTAACGTACACAATACCTTCAGCAGCGTCTTCCCAAAGAAGTTGATGTAAGTCTACGATTAGTTTAAGCTGCCTTGCCTTGTACAAACTTCGGTATAATTAAGTTATATTACAACTGAAAAGTTCATGTCTGTCAACAATGATAGCATGCCAGTCCATGTACACAATTTCAACATATGGCACTTCTGTTAGGTGAACAGTTTTAATTGTTATGGCTAAAATTCGAATCATTGCGGTCGCTGCATATTTGGAGAGTCACACACTGCTATGATATTCTCAGTCACATTCTGGATATGTTTATGCAGATTCTCAATTGTTCTTATTGTCTCAGTTAGTGTATGGATGTTGCTGTAAAAATTGGTAGAAGTGTGTGGACAACCTGCTTCCTATGGTGGCTAACTTTTCACAAAAATTAGGGCTGCATTAGGGGGTGGAGGTTGAATCCAAATGTTGCCTGCTTGCCCATTATTGCTTATTGTGCGATCCAAGTATGATACAATAAGTGCCATATAATTAGAAATGACAAGTTGGAACAGGAGAAACACTGATGTTAGTATTGAAGTTAAGATTAAGAAACATGCATTTATAGATGTCGCTTATAAAAATATAAATAATGTAACTTAGATGAATTTCATCTTGCTGGAAATTACTGTCAATATTGTCGTACGTAATGCAGATTTAAAAGAATCTCCACGCCCTGACTCATATATGCAATTATTACACAAGCTTTCGTGGGACTCAGTATCTTAGAACATGCTTTGAATGTAGTTTTTACGTTCACATCACCTAAATTATCACTTTATTTGCCATGCATATCACCTAATAACTGACTCATTAATGACTTTTAAAACCCCTTTTAGACGTAACGCTAACAGTATGCAATAGCTGCACGGTATTCTGGTTTACATCAGCTTCCAAATGCATCCAAAAAAACATCACCCGACGCTCAAATCACATTTTGGCGGTTTTCGTGATAAAACGGGCCAAATTTCTAATTTGGAGTAAGACCACATTTAGATTTTATATAGGCGGCCATTATAACATTTCTTTAATTGCCTACAAAATTTATCTTACGATTTGCTAGAAAGCATATTTAACCACCATTGACATAAATACTGTGGAAAACTCGTGAAATATTCTCGTAGCCCATTTTTCAGAAACATCCATCCATACCTGACGTCCCTCACTTTCTCCCCAATCTGGTGACGGATTTTGAAATATTGGTGCATTCTGCAAAATAGCCTCTGTGCGAATACGCGAACGACTAGCGTATATTTATTGATATCTCGTGAAAGATCTAATGCAGTAGTACATTCAGTATTCACAAGGCTAACATGTGCCATGTCAAAGTGCTCGAAAAAAATTCACATATCACACCACAACTGTATTTTCAAGGGCACTCTTACCCCATTTAGTGAATAACACTTCAGAATAACAGAACGAAATCGTCTGATCGCAGGATCCAGTGGTTTTGTTAATTATGAGACTTTCTTCTTTAGATTCTAATAATTATTAAGAATTTGGGCGATTTTACGTTCTGACCTAAGTTCTAACCATGGAAACGACCACCTATAGACTACAGTATACTATAGTATAATATAGGCTAGCCATCAAACTTCTCCACATACACGGTGTATTAAATATAGTATACTATTCGTATATCCGCTTGTGGTTCCATGGCTACCACGTCAGGACACGGCACTTGTAATTATACTACGTTACCAAACACTCATATCTCCGCTGGTGGTTCCATGGCTACCACGTCAGGGCACGGCACATGTAATTATACTACGTTACCAAACACTCATATCTCCGCTGGTGGTTCCATGGGTACCACGTCAGGGCACGGCACTTGTAATTATACTACATTACCAAACACACATATCTCCGCTGGTGGTTCCATGGCTACCACGTCAGGGCACGGCAATTGTAATTATAGTACGTTACCAAACACTCATATCACCGCTGGTGGTTCCATGGCTACCACGTCAGGGCACGGCACTTGTAATTATACTACGCCAGGGCACAGCACTTGTAATTATACTACGTTACCAAACACTCATATCTCCGCTGGTGGGTCCATGGCTACCACGTCAGGGCACGGCACTTGTAATTATAGTACGTTACCAAACAATCATATCTCCACTGGTGGTTCCATGGCTACCACGTCAGGGCACGGCACTTGTAATTATAGTACGTTACCAAACACTCATATCTCTGCTGGTGGTTCCATGGCTACCACGTCAGGGCACGGCACTTGTAATTATAGTACGTTACCAAACACTCATATCTCTGCTGGTGGTTCCACTGTCACTCACAGTGTTGTTTATTCTCTTAGTTGGTGAGTTGAGCTAATCAACTTGACCATGAATCAGGGGTGGCTCTGGTAACTTTAGAGGATGAAGGATGAATCCAGTTGTTGGCAGTGAACACAAGTGCTGAGAGGGTAGATTACCACCTGCCAGTCTCCAAGGCTCTATATCCTCCTGTTCCATAACCTGCAAGCTGACACCAGGCTGTACTGGTGTAGGTTGTCTGACTGGAATCACTGCACTTCTTCAGAAGACTCGGCTAGTAATTAATGGGAGTGTCCAGTGTGAGAGAGACATGAATGTTATGGCTACGGCACACTGATAAAAGTCCCTTTTATTTTGGACTTTCTGGCCTGATTAAAATATAGAAAAGGATTATGGTCTGAACTGGTATCTAGTACAAGTTGTTTGCATAAGATGGATATTAACTTGACGTTTCTGGCTGGGGAAAATACTCACATCGGAAGGGAAACCTTTGTAACCTTTATGCAATCAGTGTGCAGAAAAGTTATATCAGTCAGTAAAAGAATACCCCAATAGCACGATTATCATCTGATTATCATAAAGTGATAGCTAGACACTTTGACAGACTTATTTAAAGAGCAGTTGTCATCTTTCATTAAATAAATAATATTACAACAGTTTTAAACCATCATCAATCTACATACCAACTGTATTAATATTGAGAATATCCCTGTGATATCATCCTGAGATCTCAGATAGAATAAAGCTCAGTTTAACCCAGGTTAAACTAGTAAAACCCGGGTTAAACCCGCTGGGCTGGGCAAAACCAGTTTAACCCGGATTAAACCCCAACCCTGACTGCGACACCTCGAAACAATATTGATTTTACGGTACCTGCGGAGCTACAGGTTGCCACCGCCAAAGATGTCGAATTTTAGTTCAGTTTGTTTTGTGAATTTTGATCTTTATGGACATGTGTGTACATTTGTGATAACGTAGGTCAGAAAGTTAAAGATCGCCAGAATTCAAATAGTTTCTGCTTCCGGTAGTTAGTGTAATGAAGCACCAAAATAATAATAATATTATGATATCAGTAATCATGTGGGTAGTTCAGAATTTGTCAAGTCTCAAGATGGATTAAAAAAAGTCAATCTAGCTTATATTATTATTCAGTTAACTATTCCATGGTTCAGATATTCGAAGAGGGAATGCGTTTTTCATAGATTTACTTTTTGCATAAATAAGCTAAGACTCTTTTCCTGATATAATGACACATCCTTTCATTTCAGGGTATCTAGTGTGGATTTATTATGATACATTAATAATATTTTGTGCATCATTTTACTGACTTCTGTCATGTCTCCTTGTAACCTTTGTTATACTAATGTGCGAGAAATCATCAAATTGTCTGCTGTTTACCAGTCTGCTAGTATCTCTAATATTGCCTACATCTACAGTACTGACATAACTATTATCTTGTTTCAGTCGACTGTGGTGCTATCAAAGGCTGTATGTGTCAGAAGTGTCTACAATGACGTGATCAAATTGCACAAACACATTCGCATTGATATAGCAACAACTGATGAGTTGTCTGCTCCAAAACAGCGTAAGACATTGAGCCGAGTCGCAGAATGTCCATATGTTTGCCTTCAGCAACAAGAGAAAATACGTGACAGTGTCTCCGGTGGAACAGACATCAACTCCCTCTCGGTGAAAGCAACCATTCAAGTGTGACCGTTATGGAGTGAACACTTATCGACTCATCTACGATCTCTGGCTTGTGGAAAAAAGTGAAATTGAGGCGAATCGTCTTCTCCGAGTAGAACTTCAAACTGCACATATATGGACATCCATACTGTGGAGAAACCTGTAAATGTGACACCTCTGCACACTGTCTTGTAGTGTGGTGACTAAAAGCTCCTCGTGTGCACCCGGACTGAAGAAAATCCTTCAAATAAGATGCATGTCGTCTACAACTCTCTCAGTATTGTAACATACCTGTGCACCGGAACTAGTGATCAAAGTGTTTACAGGCTGTAATAATATTGCTGAAGTTGAAGACAGAAGTGTGCATCTTCTCTGATGAAACGATACACACGGGAAGTATATGAAAATACAATAGAACTGGAACTATTAGCAATATGTCTGCGAATGTGCACACTCGAATCATTGAGAAGACATTTGTATGTGACACATGTGGAAAACATTTTGTAAACAACAGTGGCCTAAAGGTACATGTGCGTAGTCACACTGGGGAGAAACCATTCAAATGTGATACATGTGGTGCACAATTCTCACAAAGTGGTACTTTGAAAAAACATGTCCATATCCACACTGGGAAGAAACCCTACATATGTGATACATGTGGTGCACAATTCTCACATAATGGTAATTTAAAGAAACATGTCCGTATCCATACTAGGGAAAAACCCTACAAATGTGATACATGTAGTGCACAATTCTCACAGAATAGTCATTTGAAGAAACATATCCGTATTCACACTGAGGAGAAACCCTACAAATGTTATACATGTGGTGCACAATTCTCACAAAATGGTAATTTAAAGAAACATGTACGTGTACATACTGGTGATAAACCCTACAAATGTGATACATGTGGTACACAATTCTCAGAAAGTGGTAGTTTGAAGAAACATGTACGTGAACATACTGGGGAGAAACCCTACAAATGTGATACATGTGGTGCACAATTTTCACAAAATGGTAATTTGAAGAAACATGTCCGTACCCACACTGGGGACAAACCCTACAAATGTGATATATGTGGTGCACAATTCTCACAAAATAATACTTCGAAGGAACATTTTCGTACACACACCGGGGAGAAACCGTACAAATGTTATACATGTGGTTCACAATTCGCACAGAATAATAATTTGAAGACTCATATCCGTATCCACACTGGGGAGAAACCCTACAAATGTGATATATGTGGTGCTCAATTTTCAAGATGTGGTTCTTTGACTAGGCATGTCCGTGGCCACACTGGCCAAAAAACCTACTAATGTGGTGCAAAATTCTCAGAAAATGGTAATTTGAAGAAACATGTCCGTGGACATGGTGGGGAGTAACTATTCAGATGTGATAACTGTGGTTCACGATTCTCAGAGAATAGTCATTTGAAGATAGATATCCGTATCCACACTGAGGAGAAACCCTTCAGATGTGATACATGTGGTGCACAATTCTCACAAAGTGGTACTTTGAAAAAACATGTCCATATCGACACTGGGGAAAAACCCTACAAATGTGATACATATGGTGCACATTTCTCAGAAAATAGTTATTTAAAGAGACATATCCGTATTCATGCTCGGGAGAAACCCTACAGATGTGTTACATGTGGTACACAATTCTGAGCAAGTGGTGCTTTGAAGACACATGTCTGTATTCATATTGGGTAGAAACGTTACAGTTTGGTTTGGTAAAGACCAGTGTCAAGCGCATTCACACCGGTAAACTCCTTCAGATGTGACATTTGTGGACCACAGTTTAAAAAACTAGTAGTACTGATAGTGATACTTTATATACACATGCACTGTTAAGAAACGAATGACACTTGAGGGAAACAGTTTTTACCGGCGGAACGTATAACAGCTATCGTAAGACAAATAACTATTTGGCAATGAAAAATGTATGTGTGACACTTCACAAAGTTCCTGAGAGCTGTGTCATGTCCAGTCTGAATGTTGCCTTGTCAACCATAGCCACAGCACGAATATAATCATATAAATGTAGACTTTATGTCAGACTCACTGCAGAGTATCATTGTTTCTGTTGCATTGCACAATTTGTCAGGTCATTGCTTATACTTGTATACGACCAGTGCAGGATTTGTTGGTTTTATCGAAATGTCGTATTACTGAAATGTCCTAATATGGAAATGTCCTGTTTCAAAAAACATCCCATTATACAAATGTCCTTTACCGAAATGTCTGTTACCAACTGTCCATGGCCAAAGTAACCTTTACCAAACTGTCTAGCTATGATCTGACTCACTAAATTGTGTCATTGTTTCTGTTGGATTGCACAGTTTGTCAAGTCATTGTTTATTCTTGTGTATATGACCCGTGCAGCATGTAGGGCGTGGCAGTCGCGGCAATCGCCCAGGAACCCACAATATAACTTTTATTGGTGCGTCGACGAAACGCTTGTTGGGTAATTTCTTTGGTGTCGAAACGTTTTTAGATGTAACTTGAGTGCTTCAGTGTGATGCAAACTAGTGTTCTAAATGTACAATATTCGTATGTTGCCGTGAAGTCCCTAGTGTAGAAGAGAGGGACGAGTGAGAACTATAATGATGTGATATCCACTCAGTGACTGGCTTGAGGCCTCCACAGTCCTAAATCCGACCCTGTGTATGACGAAAGATGGTCGTATCCTTTGTTTGACTAAGCTACACTACTGAAATGCTGTGATGAATGTCACAAGAATTTGTGTTGTGTTTGGCTTCATTCTTTGTAGAACGTAGTCGACCACGAGTTTTAAAAGGTCACTATACTATATTGGTAATACAGTTGTCTGTAGTATAGAGGCTTTTTGGAGGCTACTACGCGCCACCTTTGGTGACCTATGGACAAAACTTTACTAATAAAAAACGTCTTTATTACCTTTTTATTACCCCTAAACGTTTTCGGGAACCTACTTATAAAAACAGATCAAAGGATTTTGTACACAACGTTTTCGGTAACCTACTTATAAAAAACGTGATGGATTACCCTCTCTTTATGAATGAACCTACTTTACATGTGAGGTGCCACCTAGCGGTGCGCGCAGTGCTAATTTTAGCCCTAGCGATCAATGCCGTACTACCTAGCGTATGCTTACGTAAGCAATAATGCGTATATTCTGCCTGTATATAACCGCGATAAAACCACGGTGTGCAGACTTACCCCGTCAGCACTATGTGAATACCCCGCCGTACCCTATGTTGCTGGGATAGGCAGCGACAGGCGCTGTTGGACTATGAACCCAGCGCGGCCGCGTAGCCGGCTATTAGGCGCTGTGCATTTAACATCTAGCGGTGTTATTAAACCGAAACCAATGCATAAATATTCTAACGTTCAGCGGTGAGACGGAATGTGTTGTGCGTTTCAAATCTAGCAGTGATATATTCAGCGGGGACCTCATATACATAAGGCGGATGGATGTTTACGCAGTGAATACGAATGGAAGAAGGCGTAAGTAGTAGAGTATTTTATTATGCTAGAATACGTCCTTGCCTACGAATCATGGCGCGTCCAGCGCCGGTTGATAGCATCGCGGTATCATTCCATAATACTAGCGCGGCCAGCTGGGATTAGAGGCGCGCGAAAGCCGCGTCGCTCATATAACTCAGTCCGTGGTACTGGTGTATACCACAGTCCGCCCCTGCCTCTTATGAGAAATGTCGACACGAGGCTAGCGTCATCGTGGCTGCTAGTTGGTGGCGGCGTGACTGGACGAGGTGTCGGAGCGATCCAGCATACATTGTCTTGTTCGTCGCCGAACGATTCCGAGGGCCCCGGCCTTCTTGTAGACAGTTGGACTCTATGAAATAATACCATATCCTCTACACAACACTGACTCTAGGAAACTAACTATATTTGACAACTATACGGAACACAAAATAAACATAATAATTGATAACAAAGGCCCTTCACACACTCTTGCCTCCTCATAAGCGATAAGGTTCCCCTTTGTGAGATCTACAAATATGCAACTAGCAACTACAGTACGTATTTCGACTACCATATAGGCACACAATTACACTATTTCTCACCAGCACGCGCATTTTAAAATAGGTGAAGCTAAACTTTATTGTGTATTGGTTAACAACAGTTATTCATAGAAATTCGCTTTCCACCGCAATACTTGAAAATTATTATTTGTGTTAAGCCAAATAAGTTTGCTTACCGGGATTGAACCTTGTAAGAAATACACTCGCTACATGTCTTAAATTGTTGATTGTTGAGAATAGCCTCTTTAACAGACGGGAGTTACCTTGATCAGCATACTAAAGATAAAAAGCCGCACCTCTAGTTTACTTGTAAAAGATTTCTGATGATAAATCATGAATTATTTTATATGGCTTAATTTATGTGCTCAACATTTTAAAATCATCCTGACATCGTTCATTCACCAGTAGTTTTTCTGCATCTGTAACCTCTTAGTGACTACAATTAGGATTCATTCTTTTTACATGCGTGGAGACCCTGGAATAGTGTGAACGCCTTCTGTATGGCTAATTGGAGACAGTGGTTCTTTGACACACTTTCCTCTAGTGACTGCCCTTTTCACACATGGCATTGTAGACAGACCCCTCAGCCAGGCTCCCATACATTCAGTGATAATCACTTAACAGCCTATGGTTCTCCCATTAACATATGTACAAATCAGCCTTCCTTGGCATTCCTTGTAATGCTTGAACAACATCCAGCTTTTAGGATGGAGTTTAACGCTTTTGAGAAACATGGAATACAATTAGTGGTTCACATTTTAAAGATGCAATTTTTAGGGGGGTTCACATTTTGGAGAAAGGGGATCACAAAAGAGGGGTTCACGTGAACACCGTGACGCCCCCTACAGGCTGCGGGCCTGCGATATATGTGGAGCACAGTTCTCAACAACATGTCCTTATTAATATCGGGGAGAAACCCTATAAATGTGTTATATGCGGTGTTCGATTCTCAGAAACTAGTAAATTGAAGAAACACGTGCGTGTCCATACTGGGAGAAACCCTACCAATGTCATATATGTGGATCACAGTTTTTTCCAGAACAGTTCACCAAAGAAACATGTGCATTCACACTCGAGAATCCCTCGTGATATGACATCTGTATATCATAATTTAAAAACAGTTCGGTCCAGTACCGGTATTTAAAAGCATACACAAATAGCCAATCTTCCAAAATGGAAACAATTAAGGTGTTTGCTCTCTCACTATATATCTATAACATTGTTATCTAAAACCATTTTGATTAGATTAATAAAAATGGTTTTACCCTGGTAAGTCCCACTGGGAGCTTTCTTGCGCACTTTAAGGTCTTATTGAATGTGCGATTTTTTGTCTTGTCATTTGCATTTCATGATTCCTTTTAGACACTCCCGGATTTCGGGTGTATCTCCCCGACTCACGGAATGCATGCAAATCTCCCGGATTTTCTCTGAAAATCTCCACCGAGACAGGGTGACACCACGGGAGATGTATTCAGACGTACTGAACCGCTGAATGTCCAGCAAAAATCTCCAACAGCACCCCCTCACCTCTTTGGGCTGACTCACTCCACATTATTGTCGTTTCTTTCCCTTTGCACAATCTGTCATTTCGTTGTTGATGTGACCAAAGGTGGGTCGTGTCTACTGTTTATTTGTCTAAATTAGACAGGTGTAATATTGTGAGGAAAATCACAATTTGTTTTGTCCATGCTGTGTAGAACAGAGACTGCTATTATTGGAATGAGTTTTAAAAGGTCACTACTTTATTGGTAATACTGTTGCTAACTTTGTCTTGTTCCATGGGTAGGTGTAACGTAGAAAATAAAGGAATACACGTTTTGCCACTGTGTTCCCCAAATATTCTCCCATCATACCTGATCATCGTGCTTAACTAATTGAATAAATATAAATGTGCGAACCACACCTACACATATACGAACCACCCCATACGTGTAGGTCCTACACATACACAGAAGCAGAGAGCCCAAGTCTGTTATTAATACTCGCGTGGTTGAAATAATTATTATATGGCATACTAATCAGACAGATATGATGAGGAGTGTGGGTGTGTCCAAGGTTTGTTAGAGTAAACACTTAATGTTACAATTTGGTGACACTAGCAATGTGGTTTTCAGTTAATTAATAAATTATGTATGTAACTGATCTGCAGTGCAACATGTTCTCAATTTACCAATCACATAATTCAGTTAGTAATTTAATAAACATTTATAAAATGCCTACCATAAATAGAAGATTAGAAAACATTTACTCTTGTAAAATTTTAATTAAATTATTTGTATCAAAGAAACGAACTGTCTACAGACAATCCATAGGCATCATACAATCGAGTACCGTAACCTCTACGCCACAATGACCACAGAAAATATTTTCTGCATTTAGCAGCTAACAAACAAATTGAACGTAATAATTGAGAATAAAGCTTCTTCACACTTTCTTGCAGTGGTTAGGCCTCCCCTTGCTGAGATCTACTTATTCTAGTTGTTTCCAGCACTCGGTAACGTTCTATTAAATGACTAGTCTGTATTACTCTGGTTAAAATATAATGGTCTGATGAGTCAGCATTGTTCAGAACATTATCGCCAAACCGACCCTTTTTTACATGCTGGCACTGAGGGTGGTCACTGCCAGGGTGCTTGTCGACCTCAGTGGTACTTTTACATTGAGACGGGACCGACATTAACTTGATCTCCGAGTCACTAGGAATATACAGTCCCCAATGTTGAGAGCCATTACACCAAATATGTCTGCCCGGTCCGGGTTTCGAACTCAGAGCGCTGGCATGACAGGCGGATGTGTTAACCACTACGCTAAAGGCGCTCCCGATCTACATCCATTTAACCAGCAACAACAGGACTTCGGCAACCACAACTAATGCCACATAATTCACGGTTTCTCACCAACACTCGCATTTTAAAATAGATGAAGTTAAAACTTTATTTGTTATTGTTCAAGTCAATTGATTTGTGTCAAGCTAGATGAATTTCTATACAGGTTTATCGCTTGAACGAAAAACACACGACACACGTCTTAATTAGTTGACTGCTGAGAATAGCCCTTCGACACTCGGTAGTTAGCTGAATCAGCACACAGTTAAAAACAGCTCCCATGATTTACATTTTAACAGAATTCTAACAAAAAGTTAATAATTATTTTATATGGCCCACTACACTGTGTACATGTGCTCGTTTTTATTCTTTAATCATTGTCACCCATTTCACCCACTAGCATTTAAAATGATACTTATGAGAACCGTGGCCATTACACAGTGACATGTCGATATCAAATTGATTCGCTCACATATATCCCTAAGTATAACTCTGTCTATTTCGTTTGAATCAGTCACCTCTGAGCGACTGACTGGAATTTGGAGTCGTACCTTTATAACAAAAATTGCTTCTTGTGTATTTGTTACCACTTTAACATATATATCAATCAGGCTGCCCTGGCATGCTGGGTAATGTTTGATCAACATCCACCAAGTTATAGGAGGGGGTGTACGCTTTTGAGAAACAGGGAATAATGTTAACACAAACAATTAGGGGTACACATATTATAGATTACATTTTAGGGGGACTTTCACATTTTGGACAAAGGGGGTTCACAAAAGGGGGTTCACTTGAACCCCGTGATCCCCGTACAACTGTCTTACATGTGTTGCACAATTCTCACAAAGTGGTTTATTGAAGATCCACGTCCTTGTTCATACTGGGGAGAACCCTTCAAATTTGGTGTATATGTGGTTCATAATTCTCAACAAATAGTCACTTAACGGTACATGTCCGCACCCATAGTGCCGAGAAACCATTCAAGTGTGACACATGTGGTTCACAATTCTCAACAAGTATTCGTTTAACGACACATGTCCGTATCCATACTCGAGTGAAACCCTACATATGTGATATACGTGGAGCAAGTTCTCAACAAATGGTGTATTGACGACAGGTGTCCGTATTGATAACGGCGAGAAACCTGATAAATGTGTTACATTAGGTGTTCGATACTCAGAAAGTGGTAAATTGAAGAAATACGTGCGTATTCATACTGGGGAGAAACGTCCCCTACCAATGTTACATCTGCGGATCACAGTTTTTCCAGAACCGTTCATCAAAGAAACATGTGCATTCACACTCGAGAATTCCTCGTGATATGACACATGTATATCACTGTTTAAAGGCAGTTCGGTCCAGTACCGGCATTTTAAATCGCTATTGCTAGTGTCACCAAATTGTAACATTAAGTGTTTACTCTAACAAAACTTGGACACACCCACACTCCTCGCCACACCCGCCAGATCTCTGGCCACAACTACGAAGGAGGTGGTCAATCCTTTCTCGGATAACGGTGGGGGGAAATGTTGGAGAACACCAGATCAGAGTTCATAGAAAACATATAGTGATCCGCTCAACACTAGTCAATGAAACGATGCCAAGGAACAAATTGCATTTCTTCAGTCGATATCTTAATAACATGAAATCATTCACATGTATGCACAACACCAGTTGTTGTCTTAGAAACCTGACCGGAAGTTGGTTTCAACATTATGTACGTTCCGCTTGCCATAATTGCGGAACTGTCCTCGGTGCTTCTTTTAATATGATAATAATTAGTCACGGTCACGGTCAGACAACGACACCACGAGGCACGTTACAAAATCTGAACAGCTTCAGTGCCTGGACGACCTAGTGTCTCATAATGACTGTGCTAGATTGCATACTAAAGGAAGCACACATAATAATCATTGACGGCACAGCGCTCTTTCTCATCCTCGAGCCTTCGTAGTTGTTGCGGTGTACAGAGCTTACAGCCTCAAGGCCACAACAAGGAAGAAAAGAGGGACGGGCACATACAGAAGAAAGAAGTAACCTGCACAGTGCACACGTGTCAAAGTTCCTTAAGACCAAACCATTTTAACTGCTGTGTGAACGAGTGACGGCCTAAACATTTCCTGGCAAGGTGGTGGTCACACGTGGAGAAGATGTGCTGTGCTCAAAGCAACTAACTTCCGAGATAGCACACGTACAGCGGGCCGACTGTGGAATATTAATCGGCCCCCTGTTGGCATCCGCCTGCGGGCCGAGAGATTTTTGTCCGGCAGCTCGCCTTCGGGCCGAGGGCGGCTCATAGTCGGACGCCGGTACTCTGCCGATGGTTAGCCGCTCATATGCCGACTGTGTCTAATTTTGCTAAATGTGTGTATTGTGTGTGTTTTCTCAAGTAATAAGACCAAATTATACACATACACTTATGTGTATTGGTCTTATAACTTGAACACTTCAATAATAATTATCATGCATTGTCATTCTAATTTTAAAATTAACATTACTTGATACACGTCCATCAAATTGGAATTTCAGGACAAATAAAATAATATAGTAATATATTATTTAGGAACCTGACAAGTATAATATGCTACAAAAAGAGAATGGGTGTCGAGTATCCCATCCAATTATTCTAAACTAAAATTAAATCCGCAAACAACTCCAATGCGCATAACAAACACATAATTTAAAATCAAAAAGCAAAGACGCAATTATCAAATCAAATCAAATCAAATATTTTATAAAAAGGCTGCTTAATTATTATTGTCCATAAACTTTTTTCTGCTACAACCAGCTGCATTTTTCATCCGGTGCTGTCTAACACCATCCCCGTCAGAGGCAGTCTTGGAGTACTTTCGAATGTTCTCCTGATGTTGTAGTCAGTGGCAATGTTGCCTCTTTATTCTTTCTGACAGCATCTGGAATATTAACGTACATATATTTAATTTATTCAATGAAGGTACCATGCACATTGTACAATGCATAGTATATTTAAAATATGTAAAATATTAAACATATCTTGTCCCATAATAGGGTCACATAAAATAGTTTTCTTTACTTTTATAAATTAAATTCCCGGTTTCTCATCAGCACAATAATTTTAAAATAGCTTCCACAAAACTTTATTTTGAAATATAATTGTCCTTTGATTAAATATGCATAAAATAATTCTGCGCAAAAAGACAACACTTTACTTCACACCAAACCAAAGGAATGTGCCTACTTGTAAGAAATACATTCAGTAGACATCTTAAGACTTTTTGAAGTTGTTAATTGTTGATAGTTGTTAGTACCTTCATCTGGATCAACATAGACACATTTATCATAAATCGCACCCCTCATTTATATATTAATAAAGTTCTGATGAGAAACCAGGAACTGTTTAATATAGCCCTAAAATAAAGCGACATCAATGGCAAAAATTGTGTGGGCCATAAACTGAGAGAAGGCGCCTAGGTAAGCACTTTATCCATCACACATTTACCCTGTCACATTACTCTGCCCCACATAATGTTTTACGCATAAATAACAAGTATCCATACAATCAAACGTGTGCTTATCAAGTCATGCCAAAATTAATGTATTTAAATAATCTAGAAATATACAAAAATTTACAACAGAATTAATATAATATAATTTCTGGTTCCGGTAGTTAGTGTAATGAATCTCCAAAATCATAATAATATTATGATATCAGTAATCATGTGGGTAGTTCAGAATTTGTCAAGTCTCAAGATGGATTTAAAAAAAGTTATCAATCTAACTTCTATTACTGATTCAGTTAGACTATTCCATGGTTCAGACACTCGAAGAGGGAATGCGTCTTTTAGAGATTTACTTTTGCCTTTTGCATAAATAAGCTAAGACTTTTCCTGATATAATGACACATCCTTCCATTTCAGGGTGTCTAGTGTGGATTTATCATGATACATTAATAATATTTTGTGCATCATTTTACTGACTTCTGTCATGTCTCCTTGTAGCGTTCATTATACTAATGTGCGAGAAATCATCCAATTTTCTGGTGTTTACCAGTCTACTAGTAATAGTAGTAGTATCTCTAATATTGCCTACATCTACAGTACTGACATAACTATCATCTTGTTTCAGTTGACTGTGGAGCTATCAAAGGCTGTATGTGTCAGAAGTGTCTACAATGACCTGATCAAGTTGCACAAACATATTCGCATTGATATAGCATCACCGATGAGTTGTCTGCTCCAAAACAGCGTAGGACATTGAGCCCAAGTCACTGAATGTCCACATGTTTGCCTACAGCATCAAGAGAAAACATGTGACAGTGTGTCCTGTGGAACAATACTTACATGTAAGCAGACATCAACTCCCTCTCGGTGAAAGCAACCATTCAAGTGTGACCATGATGGAGTGAACATTTATTGACTCATCTACAATCTCTGACTTGTTGAAAAAAGTGAAATTGTGGCGAATCGTATTCTCAGAGTAGAACTTCAAACTGCACATATATGGACATCCATACTGTGGAGAAACCTGTAAATGTGACACCTCTGCACACTGTCTTGTAGTGTGGTGACTAAAAGCTCCTTGTGTGCACCCGGACTGAAGACAATCCTTCAAATAAGATGCATGTCGTCTACAACTCTCTAAGTATTGTAACATACATGTACATCGGAACTAGTGATCTACGTGTTTACATGCTGTAATGATATTACTAAAGTTAAGACAGAAATGTGCATCTTCTCTGGCGATACGATACACATGGGATGTATATGAAAACATGATAGAACTGGAACTATTAGCAATATGACTGCGAATGTGCACACTCGTATCATTGAGAAGAGACTTGTATGTGACACCTGTGGAAAACATTTTGTAAACAACAGTGGCTTAACGGTACATGTGTGCAGTCACAATGGAGAGAAACCATTCATATGTGATACATGTGGTGCACAATTCTCACAGAATAGTCATTTGAAGAAACATATCCGTACCCACAGTGAGGACAGACCCTACAAATGTTATACATGTGGTGCACAATTCTCACAAAATAGTAATCTGAAGACTCATATCCGTATCCACACTGGGGAGAAACCCTACAAATGTGATAGATGTGGTGCACAATTCTCACAACATAATACTTTAAAAAAACATTTTCGTACCCACACCGGGGACAAACCGTACAAATGTGATACATGTGGTGCACAATTCTCACAGAGTTTTCATTTGAAGACGCATATCCGTATCCACACTGGGGAGAAACCCTACAAATGTGATACATGTGGTGCACAATTTTCAAGATGTGGTTCTTTAATTAGGCATGTCCGTATGCACACTGGGAAAAAACCATACAAATGTGATACATGTGGTGCACAATTCTCACAGAATAGTCATTTAAAGACACATATCCGTATACACACTGGGGAGAAACCTTACAAATGTGATACATGTGTTGCACAATTTTCAAGAAGTGGTTCTTTAACTAAGCATGTCCGTATCCACACTGGGGAGAAACCCTACAAATGTGATACATGTGGTGCACAATTCTCAGCAAATGGTAATTTGAAGAAACATGTCCGTGTACATACTTTAACAAAATCTACAAATGTGATACATGTGGTGCACAGTTCTCAGAGAATGTTAATTTGAAGACACATATCCGTATCCACACTGGGGAGAAACCCTACAAATATGATACATGTGTTGCTCAATTTTCAATAAGCGGTTCTTTGACTAAGCATGTCCGTATGCACTCTGAAGATTCATGTCCTTATCCACACTGGGGAGAAACAATACTAATGTGATACATGTGGTGCACAATTCTCACAGAATAATAATTTGAAGACTCGTATCCGTATTCACCCTGGGGAGAAACCCTACAAATGTGATACATATGGTGCACAATTCTCAGATAATGGTAGTTTAAAGAAACATATCCGTATTCATACTGGGGATAAACCGTACAGATATGTTAGTTGTGGTGCCCAATTCTCAGCAAGTGGTGCTTTGAAGACACATGTCCGTATTCATATTGGGTAGAAACCTTACAAATGTGATAGCTGTGGGGCAAAGTTTTCCCGGAGTGGTTCGCTAGAAACACATGTAATGCACATTCACACCGGCAAAGTTCTTCAGATGTGACATCTGTGGACCGCAGTTTAAAACTAGTAGTACTGATAGTGATACTTTATACACATATGCACTGTTAAGAAAGGAATAACATTTGAGGGAAACAGTGTTTACAGGCAGAAGGTATAATAGCTATCATAACACAAATAACTATTTGGCAATGAAAAATATCCGTGTGGCGCATCACAGAGTTTCTGGGAGCTGTGTCATGTTCAATCTCAATGTTGCCTTGTCAACCACAGCACGAATCTGATTTTGTAAATGTAAATTTTATAACAGACTCACTGCAAAGTGTCATTGTTTCTGTTGCTTTGCACAATTTGTGAAGTAATTGCTTATATATGTATACGACCATTTGTTGGTTTTATTGAAATTTCGTACTACTGAAATGTCGTAATATGGAAATGCCCTATTACAAAAACATCCCATCATAGAAATGTCCGTATACCGAAATTTTTATTACCAACGTCCGTGGCCAAAGTGACCTTTACTAAACTGTCTGGCTATGATATGACTCACTACAGAGTATCATTGTTTCTGTTGGATTGCACAGTTTGTGAAGTCATTGTTTATTCTTGTGTATATGACCCGTGCAGCACGTAGGGCGTGGCAGTCACGGCAATCGCACAGGAACCCCACAATATAACTTTTATGGGTGCCTCGACGAAACGTTTCTTGGGTAATTTCTTTGGTGTCGAAACATTTTTAGACGTAACCTGAGTGCTTCAGTGTGATGCAAATTTGTGTTCTAAATGTACAAAATTCGGGACGGGTGAGAACTGTAATGATATGATATCCAGTGAGTGACTGGCTCGAAGTCTCCACAGTCCTAAATCACTCCCTGTGTATGACGAAAGGTGGTCGTACACTTTGTTTGAATAAGCTACACAACTTAAATGCTGTGTTTAAAGTCAGAAGTATTTGTGTTATCTTTTGGCTTGATGCTTTGTAGAACAGAGTCCACCACGGTAGGAAGGAGTTTTGGAAATTCACTATTCCAGGTATTATTGGTAATGCTGTTGCCAACTGTTTGTTGGTTCGTGAGTGGTTGCAATAAAAAGTGATGCGGCTGCAGCTTTTGATATTGTGAACTCTCAAATTTCCCTTCACACTTGGCCCCCAGGCTAAATGTGAATAATTACAAATATACGAACATTCGTATAGGTCGTACTCTCACACACATACACACGCACGTACAACAGAGGCGTACACAGGATTGACATGTTAGGGGGTTTCCGAACGGGTATCACCGTCACAGTGACGCGGGAACGAAATTCATATTGGAGCTTTAGCACAAGTGACAATTTTTCGCATATCTTCACATCTTCTTTCACCTTGTAGCTGTCTCGGTTGGATGGACTGTGACATCGGAGGACAGGGGGAGATGCTTTGGACAACTATTCTCCATCTCGCCGCTTATTACTTGTACATTGCAATGATATTGGTCATGCAACAGAGCGCTATTTGGGAGGGGGGTTCCGGGCAACCAGAAACCTCTTTGGTATGCCACTGCATTCTCTCTCACACACAGGGGGCCCACAATGTATGTTTGATGAGGGCGTTCAGAAAATGGTTTTTGGTTAATTTGATGTCGAAATATTTTTAGACGTAACTTTATTGCTTCAGTACGATGCAAACTAGTGTTCTAAATGTAAAAAGTACACAAATACAGACACACCCACATCCGATGTCTTTTTAGTCATTTGGGCCGAAGCGAAGGTCCAACGGACTTGCCATCTCTCTGCGTCCGACGTCCGCCGTTAGCTGCTGTATCTCAGAAACCGTTCAGCAACTTTTTCTCTAATTTTGCACAGACACATCTTAGGGCATTGTCACTATGCACGAGAAATCTGTGTTTGATTGAATCGTTCTAAGGGCTCCAAGGGCCCCAAAACTGGTAAAATGTTATACATTTTACCTATTTTTTCAAAAACTGTTCAGCAACTTTTTGTCTAATTTTGCATATACATTTCATGTGGTAGTGTCACTGTACACAAGAAATCTGTATTTGATTTAATCATTCTAAGGGCATCTAAAGACCCCCCCAAAAACTAGTAAATTTTCATATTTTGCCTATTTTTTCAAAAACTCGTAAATAACCTTTTCTCTAATTTTGCATAAACATTTCATGTATTTGATTGAATCGTTCTAAGGACACCAAAGATCCCCTAAAATGCTAAATTTGCTAATTAAATTGTTTACTGCAGCAGCAATTCTATCTGGGTTACAGTCCTTTCCTGAACTAATCCCTTTTCCTATAACATCTGTCACATGCACAGTCTGTGTAGGTTGGCAGAGTGCCAAGTGACCCACCCCACCCCCCACCTCACTGTGGAGACTTGACGGAAACTGTGATTAATTTGTAATTGGTCACTGGCAGAGGCTTGTGTCAACAGCTTCTAGACCAGCTTAGCAAGCTTGCAGTAGCAGCTTCGAGCCTGGCTAAAGAACTGGGGGGATACTAACCTTTCGACAGCGACAGGTGCTAATAATGGTTTATAATTTTGTAGATTGAAAATAATCTGTGAGACAGCTGTGTAATATTATGTATTTGAACTGCATAAGATGTCTGGTTTGATTTGCATTAGTACATCATTTTGCGTGAATGGTTTGTTTATGTATTCGTTTGACTGGGAAATATTTCTAGGATCAAAAGATATATCATTAGCTGCAGTTTCACTTTAAGGTTTTTCACCGAGTTTTTCAAAGTGGTTAATAAACTTATCCAGTGAAATATTTCCAAATTTTTCACTGCTGTTACTTGCTTTATTAAGTAGATCCCAGTATTCTGCAGACTCGCTATCTTTTAGGTTGCGCGAGTTTTCATGTAACTGTTTATGGTAGCATTTTGATATTTGTTTTATAAAGCATTTATGCCCACTAGCCAATTCTCTTAACTCTGCATTAGCTTCGTCATTTTTTTTAGTCTACCTTTTGGTCTCGAATAATCTGTTCTCTTAGTTTTACATATAAAGACATAATCTGGCATGACTTGATAAGTTTTTGTAGCAGCACATTTGTGCTTCCAGTGTATCATTGCAACATAACATTCATACTGTGTGCCACATTTGAATGTCATGTATGTAATATTTCCATGCAATCCATTTGCATATATAATGTAAAACCTCAACAGCCGTTTTCTTCATTTTCATGTTCAATTGCTCCATAACTTCACCAATTTTTGCAGCAGTCGTAATTTTTGAAACCGTAGAGAAATTCTACCCAACCTTTACAAGCATGTCAGAAAACAATGTTAATATGTTTCCGACTTATCACTCATTTGGTCAGCCGAGGTCACATATAGACGTATTAGTCCAAAGGAGTTCAAGACTTCTTGGCTCATTAAAAAAAAAAGATATCGACTCAAGATATATTACTTGTTCTTTGGCATTGTTTAATTGACATGTTGAGCGGACCATTATATGATTGCTATGAACTCTGCGCTGGTGTTCTTCTACATTTCCCCTCACCGGTATCCGAGAAAGGATTTGACCACCTGCTACGTAGTTATGTCCAGAGATCTGGCGTATGTGGCGTGGAGTTTGAGTGTGTCCAAGTTTTGTTCCGAAGGTCGAACGGAAGTATGCCATCACTCTGCGTCCGCCTTACGCCGTCCGCCGTTAGGGGTCATGTTCTAGTTAGACTTCCTGTCCGTTGCGAAGAAAAATGCAGTGTATTTTTAGAAATGATTTTTTATAAAATTGACATGCTGTGACATAAGTGCATTTGAGTAGGGAGATTTTCATGTGTCATTGTAGAAGGTGTTATCTGTAAAATGAGGGATTTCTAGATGATTTTAATAAGCGGAAGGATATTTGGCAGCAATTTGCCTGTGTGACCTGTTTGCGGAGTAATTCTTGCCGGCATTTATAAATGTTGACGGGTGTCACACATACAGGCATTTTACGAGAGCTGGAAGAAGGCAATTGTTGTTAAAATCGATCGGCATGTCAATGAGGTGATAATAACAGCAGGTGAGAAGTTTAAGAAATTTTGTAAGTCACGTTTTCTTATAATCAGACAAAACGTTAACATGGTCGCCTATGGGAAAACCAACAGTGGGCTGACCTCGTTAGCTGCCATATCTCAGAAACCGTTCAGCAACTTTTTCTCTAATTTTCCATAGACGTATCTTAGGGTACTGCCACTATGCACGATAAATGTGTCTTTGATTGAATCATTCGAAAGGCCCCGTAGGACCCCTAGGACCCAAAAAACAGGTAATTTTTCACATTTTGCCTATTTTTCAAATATTTTCCAGCAACTGTTTCTCTAATTTTGCATAGACATTACATGTGGTAGTGCCACTAAACACAATAAATCTGTATTTGACTGAATCATTCTAAGGGCACCACAGGGGCCCCCAAAATGCAAAATCGTTACACAATCTAGTGATGTGGTTTTCAGAAGAGCCCTTGAGATCACCCCCTAACAGTAGATTTTGTGTATTGTGCTAGAAACAGATCCTGGCAGATATACCCCTTCCCTACAACATTTGTCACAAGCGGAGTCTTTGTCTTGCATGGGTATATATTTTGATGCAGTTGTTTTATATGGAGGATGGTGGAATACGTGGTTTCGTCTTATATTCTTTCATCTTATATACAAACACCACATTAGCATGCCCATAACGAGGTCGTTTTGGGGGTGCGTTTTCATACAAAGTGGGACTCACATGTGGTCTGTGAGGATATGTCAAATTTTGTTTTCTGATTAAGCCTAATTTACTCCCAATTGTATTAATAAAAACCAACACGCGGTGATAGTATATTGTTAATATAACTGAATTATTTACTCGAAACCCGTAGCCGTGTGTGCAATTGATTTGAATATGTTCATATTAATATTATAAACGAGGCACCGAGGAATGTGGTTGTGTTATTTTTCAGAATAAGCAGTTAAAGTGTAACATTTATAATCTTGTTTTCAGTCATTACGTTGATCTGATCTTATGTGCAAAAGTTCCATAATTTATCATCAACATAATTAAGTTAGTAAATTAAGAAACCGTTATAAAACATGCCCTGTAAGGAGAAGATTAGAAACATTATTATGGAATTTGAATAAAATTCTAGGTGTCAAACAGTATAGTACCATATCCTCTACACAACACTAACTCCAGGAAACTAACTATATTTGACAGCTATACGGAACACAAAATAAACATAATAATTGATAACAAAGGCCCTTCACACACTCTTGCCTCCTCATAAGCGATAAGGCTCCCCTTTCTGAGATCTACAAATATGCAACTAGCAACTACAGTACGTATTTCGACTACCATATAGGCACACAATCACACTATTTCTCACCAGCACGCGCATTTTAAAATAGGTGAAGCTAAACTTTATTGTGTATTGGTTAACAACAGTTATTCATAGAAATTCGCTTTCCACCGCAATACTTGAAAATTATTATTTGTGTTAAGCCAGATAAGTTTGCTTACCGGGATTGAAGCTTGTAAGAAATACACTCGCTACATGTCTTAAATTGTTGATTGTTGAGAATAGCCTCTTTAACAGACGGGAGTTACCTTGATCAGCATACTAAAGATAAAAAGCCGCACCTCTAGTTTACTTGTAACAGATTTCTGATGATAAATCATGAATTATTTTATATGGCTTAATTTATGTGCTCAACATTTAAAAATCATCCTGACATCGTTCATTCACCAGTAGTTTGTCTGCATCTGTAACCTCTTAGTGACTACAATTAGGATTCATACTTTTTTCATGCGAGGAGACCCTGGGATAGTGTGAAGTCCTTCTGTATGGCTAATTGGAGACAATGGTTCTTTGACACACTTTCCTCTAGTGACTGCCCTTTTCACACATGGCATTGTAGACAGACCCCTCAGCCAGGCTCCCATACATTCAGTGATAATCACTTAACAGCCTATGGTTCTCCCATTAACATATGTACAAATCAGCCTTCCTTGGCATTCCTTGTAATGCTTGAACAACATCCAGCTTTTAGGAGGGAGTTTAACGCTTTTGAGAAACATGGAATACAATTAGTGGTTCACATTTTAAAGATGCAATTTTTAGGGGGGTTCACATTTTGGAGAAAGGGGATCACAAAAGAGGGGTTCACGTGAACACCGTGACCCCCCCCCCCCCTACAGGCTGCGGGCCTGCGATATATATGTAGCACTGTTCTCAACAACATGTCCGTATTAATATCGGGGAGAAACCCTATAAATGTGTTATATGCGGTGTTCGATTCTCAGAAACTAGTAAATTGAAGAAACACGTGCGTGTCCATATTGGGAGAAACCCTACCAATGTCATATATGTGGATCACAGTTTTTTCCAGAACAGTTCACCAAAGAAACATGTGCATTCACACTCGAGAATCCCTCGTGATATGACATCTGTATATCATAATTTAAAAACAGTTCGGTCCAATACCGGTATTTAAAAGCAAACACACATAGCCAATCTTCCAAAATGGAAACAAATAAGGTGTTTGCTCTATCACTATATATCTATAACATTGTTATCTAAAACCATTTTGATTGGATTAATAAAAATGGTTTTACCCTGGTAAGTTCCACTGGGAGCTTTCTTGCGCACTTTAAGGTGTTATTGAATGTGCGATTTTTTGTTTTGTCATTTGCATTTCATGATTCCTTTTAAACACTCCCGGATTTCGGGTGTATCTCTCCGACTCACGGAATGCATGCAAATCTCCCGGATTTTCTTTGAAAATCTCCAACGAGACAGGGTGACACCACGGGAGATGTATTCAGACGTACTGAACCGCTGAATGTCCAGCAAAAATCTCCAACAGCACCCCGTCACCTCTTTGGGCTGACTCACTCCACATTATTGTCGTTTCTTTCCCTTTGCACAATCTGTCATTTCGTTGTTGATGCATGTATATGACCAAAGGTGGGTCGTGTCTACTGTTTATTTGTCTAAATTAGACAGGTGTAATATTGTGAGGAAAATCAAAATTTGTGTTGTCCATGCTGTGTAGGACAGAGACTGCTATTATTGGAAGGAGTTTTAAAAGGTCACTACTTTATTGGTAAAACTGTTGCTAACTGTGTCTTGTTCCATGGGTAGGTGTAACGTAGAAAATAAAGGAATACACGTTTTGCCACTGTGTTCCCCCAAAATTCTCCCATCATACCTGATCATCGTCCTTAACTAATTGAATAAATAGAAATGTGCGAACCACCTCTACACATGTACGAACCACCCCATACGTGTAGGTCCTACACATACGTACAAGCAGAGAGCCCAAGTCTGTTATTAATACTCGCGTGGTTGAAATAATTATTATTTGGTATAATAATCAGACAGATATGATGAGGAGTGTGGGTGTGTCCAATGTTTGTTAGAGTAAACACTTAATGTTACAATTTGGTGACACTAGCAATGTGGTTTTCAGTTAATTAATAAATTATGTATGTAACTGATCTGCAGTGCAACATGTTCACAATTTACCAATCACATAATTCAGTTAGTAATTTAATAAACATTTATAAAATGCCTACCATAAATAGAAGATTAGAAAACATTTACTCTTGTGAAATTTTAATTAAATTATTTGTATCAAAGAAACGAACTGTCTATAGACAATCCATAGGTATCATACAATCGAGTACCGTAACCTCTACGCCACACTGACCACAGACAATATTATCTGCATTTAGCAGCTAACAAACACATTGAACGTAATAATTGAGAATAAAGATTCTTCACACTTTCTTGCAGTGGTTAGGCCGCCCCTTGCTGAGATCTACTTATTCTAGTTGTTTCCAGCACTCGGTAACGTTCTATTAAATGACTAGTCTGTATTACTCTGGTTAAAATGTAATGGTCTGATGAGTCAGCATTGTTCAGAACATTATCGCCAAACCGACCTTTACATGCTGGCACTGAGGGTGGTCACTGCCAGGGTGCTTGTCGACCTCAGTGGTACTTTTACGTTGAGACGGGACCGACATTAACTTGATCTCCGAGTCACGAGGAATATACAGTCCCCAATGTTGAGAGCCATTACACCAAATATGTCTGCCCGGTCCGGGTTTCGAACTCAGAGCGCTGGCATGACAGGCGGTGTTAACCACTACGCTAAACGCGCTCCCGATCTACATCCATTTAACCAGCAACAACAGGACTTCGGCAACCACAACTAATGCCACATAATTCACGGTTTCTCACCAACACTCGCATTTTAAAATATATGAAGTTAAACTGTATTTGTTATTGTTCAAGTCAATTGATTTGTGTCAAGCTAGATGAATTTCTATACAGGTTTATCGCTTGAACGAAAAACACACGACACACGTCTTAATTAGTTGACTGCTGAGAATAGCCCTTCGACACTCGGTAGTTAGCTGAATCAGCATACTGTTAAAAACAGCTCCCATGATTTACCTTTTAACAGAATTCCAGCAAAAAGTTAATAATTATTTTATATGGCCCACTACACTGTGTACATGTGCTCGTTTTTGTTCTTTAATCATTGTCACCCCTTTCACCCACTAGCATTTAAAATGATACTTATGAGAACCGTGGCCATTACGCAGTGATATGTCGATATCAAATTGATTCGCTCACATATATCCCTTAGTATAACTCTGTCTATTTCGTTTGAATCAGTCACCTCTGAGCGACTGACTGGAATTTGGAGTCGTACCTTTATAAAAAAATTGCTTCTTGTGTATTTGTTACCACTTTAACATATATATCAATCACGCTGCCCTGGCATGCTGGGTAATGTTTGATCAACATCCACCAAGTTATAGGAGGGGGTGTACGCTTTTGAGAAACAGGGAATAATGTTAACACAAAAAATTAGGGGTACACATATTATAGATTAAATTTTAGGGGGACTTTCACATTTTGGACAAAGGGGGTTCACTTGAACCCCGTGATCCCCGTACAACTGTCTTACATGTGTTGCACAATTTTCACAAAGTGGTTTATTGAAGATCCACGTCCTTATTCATACTGGGGAGAACCCTTCAAATTTGGTGTATATGTGGTTCATAATTCTCAACAAATAGTCACTTAACGGTACATGTCCGCACCCATAGTGCCGAGAAACCATTCAAGTGTGATACGTGTGGTTCACAATTCTCATCAAGTATTCGTTTAACGACACATGTCCGTATCCATACTCGAGTGAAACCCTACATATGTGATATACGTGGAGCAAGTTCTCAACAAATGGTGTATTGACGACACGTGTCCGTATTGATAACGGCGAGAAACCTGATAAATGTGTTACATTAGGTGTTCGATACTCAGAAAGTGGTAAATTTAAGAAATACGTTCGTATTCATACTGGGGAGAAACGTCCCCTACCAATGTTACATCTGCGGATCACAGTTTTTCCAGAACCGTTCATCAAAGAAACATGTGCATTCACACTCGAGAATCCCTCGTTGTTTAAAGGCACTTCGGTCCAGTACCGGCATTTTAAATCGCTATTGCTAGTGTCACCAAATTGTAACATTAAGTATTTACTCTAACAAACCTTGGACACACCCACACTCCTCACCACAGCTGTCTGATTATTATGCCATATAATAATTATTTTAACCACGCGAGTATTAATAATGAGTAAATGTTTTCTGATCTTCTATTTATGGTAGGCATTTTATACATGTTTATTAAATTACTAACTGAATTATGTTATTAATAAATTGCTAACATGTTCCACTGCAGACCAGTTACATGTATAATTTATTGATTTACCACATAGTTAAAGTCACCAAATTGCAACACTAAAAGTTTACTCTAACAAAACCCACGCTCCTCGCGACATCCGCCAGATCTCTGGCCACAACTACGTAGGAGGTGGTCAATCCTTTCTCGGATAACGGTGGGGGAAATGTTGGAGAACACCAGAGCAGAGTTCATAGAAAACATATAGTGGTCAGCTCAACAATAGTCAATGAAACAATGCAGAGGAACAACTTGTATTTCATCAGTCGATATCTTAATAAAATGAAATCATTCACATGTATGCACAACACCAGTTGTTGTCTTAGAAACGTGACCGGAAGTTGGTTTCAACATTATGTACGTCTCGCTTGCCATAATTGCGGAACTGTCCTCGGTGCTTCTTTTAATATATTAATAATTAGTCACGGTCACGGTCAGACAACGACACCACGAGGCACGTTACAAAATCTGAACAGCTTCAGTGCCTGGACGACCTAGTGTCTCATAATGAATATGCTAGATTGCATACTAAAGGAAGCACACATAATAATCATTGACGGCACAGCGCTCTTTCTCATCCTCGAGTCTTCGTAGTTGTTGCTGTATACAGAGCTTACAGCCTCAAGGCCACAACAAGGAAGAAAAGAGGGACGGGCACATACAGAAGAAAGAAGTAACCTGCACAGTGCACACGTGTCAAAGTTCCTTAAGACCAAACCATTTTAACTGCTGTGTGAACGAGTGACGGCCTAAACATTTCCTGGCAAGGTGGTGGTCACACGTGGAGAAGATGTGCTGTGCTCAAAGCAACTAACTTCCGAGATAGCACACGTACAGCGGGCCGACTGTGGAATATTCATCGGCCCCCTGTTGGCATCCGCCTGCGGGCCGATAGATTTTTGTCCGGCAGCTCGCCTTCGGGCCGAGGGCGGCTCATAGTCGGACGCCGGTACTCTGCCGATGGTTAGCCGCTCATATGCCGACTGTGTCTAATTTTGCTAAATGTGTGTATTGTGTGTGTTTTCAAGTAATAAGACCAAATTATACACTTATGTGTATTGATCTTATAACTTGAACATTTCAATAATAATGATCATGCATTGTCATTCTAATTTTAAAATTAACATTACTTGATACACGTTCATCAAATTGGAATTTCAGGACAAATAAAATAATATAGTAATATATTATTTAGGAACCTGACAAGTATAATATGCTACAAAAAGAGAATGGGTGTCGAGTATCCCATCCAATTATTATAAACTAAAATTAAATCCGCAAACAACTCCAATGCGCATAACAAACACATAATTTAAAATCAAAAAGCAAAGACGCAATTATCAAATCAAAACAAATCAAATATTTTATAAAAAGGCTGCTTAATTATTATTGTCCATAAACTTTGTTCTGCTACATCCAGCTGCATTTTTCATCCGGTGCTGTCTAACACCATCCCCGTCAGAGGCAGTCTTGGAGTACTTTCGAATGTTCTCCTGATGTTGTAGTCAGTGACAATGTTGCCTCTTTATTCTTTCTGACAGCATCTGGAATATTAACGTACATATATTTAATTTATTCAATGAAGGTACCACATTGTACAATGCATAGTATATATAAAATATGTAAAATATTAAACATATCTTGTCTCATAATAGGGTCACATAAAATAGTTTTCTTTACTTTTATAAATTAAATTCCCGGTTTCTCATCAGCACAATAATTTTAAAATAGCTTCCACAAAACTTTATTTTGAAATATAATTGTCCTTTGATTAAATATGCATAAAATAATTCTGCGCAAAAAGACAACACTTTACTTCACACCAAACCAAAGGAATGTGCCTACTTGTAAGAAATACATTCAGTAGACATCTTAAGACTTTTTGAAGTTGTTAATTGTTGATAGTTGTTAGTACCTTCATCTGGATCAACATAGACACATTTATCATAAATCGCACCCCTCATTTATATATTAATAAAGTTCTGATGAGAAACCAGGAACTGTTTAATATAGCCCTAAAATAAAGCGACATCAATGGCAAACATTTTGTGGGCCATAAACTGAGAGAAGGCGCCTAGGTAAGCACTTTATCCATCACACATTTACCCTGTCACATTACTCTGCCCCACATAATGTTTTACGCATAAATAACAAGTCTCCATACAATCAAACGTGTGCTTATCAAGTCATGCCAAAATTAATGTATTTAAATAATCTAGAAATATACAAAAATTTACAACAGAATGTCTAAAAACGTACCCTTTTCCCGGAGCTCTGCTTTTACTGTTTCCTCTAACCGTCAGTCTGAAATGGCGGTACAGCGTAGTGTCAAATGCCACTACCCCAATGCTCCAGCAGAGGGAGGCCCGACTGCTGATAAATGACTAACGGACTTTGTCTCTGGGTCAACAACGGCTGGAGAGCGGCTGGCAGGCGCCTGTCGTGTGCTGACGGGTGCCGCTTCCCCGCTGCTCAGATCCGCCCTCTGGCCGGCCAAGGGTGGCGTGCTGGCTGGGTTGGACTGGCTCTCACTGTGGACACACAAACAAACAGCATCTTGGATGCTTTTAAGCGCCTCGAATAATGTCGAATAGGGACAAAGTAATTAAAACTTTCAACACTGGCGTTGTTGTGCTAACTGTCAGCTTAACCTGAGAACTTTACTGCACAAGTCTAGCGATAGCGATCGACATAGATAAATTAATCCGATACGCAGATGACCGTTAGTGGGTGTGAGCAGAATTTGTGAAACGTTTAGAAATCCTAGTTGTGTATTTAAAAGGTAGGTATCACCATTAAGTCAACCAAACGTACGTTTGAATTGACTTTGCTCATGGTCTCACACCGCCAAATATCTGGCGGCCACATGGTGTGCTGAAAATGATGGATATGAAAAATCGGAGAAGGCTAACAGCAACATATTTGAAATCGTCGCACCCGAAAACCTATAGCTAGACATCAATGTTGTCGCTCTAGGTGATGTAGTTCTAATTATATAGGGGTATTAAGCGCTGACAGGCGCCGTCTTTAAAAAAGTTAGATATTCGAATGTCGGTGAAGGTAAAACGTAACATATTTATAATAATTCTACATGAAAACCTCTATTTTGACGTCGGCATTATAGCTCTAGGTAATGTTGTTGTTTCGATATTGCGACGATTAGCTTTAGCGGGCGCCGTCTTTAAAAGATGCCGGATATTTGAATGTCGGCGAAGGTCAAAGGTAACATATTGGAAATCATCGCACCTGTAGATGTATATTTTTGCATCAACATAATGGCTCCAGGTGATGCAGTTCTTTAGTTATAGCGATAAATGGTTTTGACGGGCGCCATCTTAAAAAATGTCGGATATATGAATGTCGGCAAATGACATTTGTAACATATTTGAAATCACTGACCACAATTCTACACACTGACATAGACATGGTGGCTCTATGTGACATAATTGTCAAGATATTGTGAAATTTGTATTGGCGACCACCAATTAACTATTTTGTATCCGCGAGTTCAACTGAACAATTCTGAAGCAGCTTAATATAAAATTAACGTTTTCCACAGTGTTGTTGGTAGTAATTATTAAGAGGGAACAGGGGGTGGGGCATAGCGGTAGCAATTTTAAATATTTGCATTCCCCTACACAATTACCTACAATTAGGTACATCTGTACAGTATACGTGATTTCAACCATAATAATATTACTAAAAAAGACATCGGATGTGTGTATGTGTCTGTATGCATTGCATCATACCGAAGCACTCAAGTTACGTCTACAAATGTTTCAAAACCAAACTAACTAAAAACATTTTGTGGACGCCCCCATAAAATATAGTGTGGGGCCTCTGTGTATGTGCATGTGTAAGGGGTGTGTGAATGTAGGACCTATACGGATGCTCGTATATTTGTAATTATTCACATTTAGTCTGGAGCCCAAGTGTGATGGTAAATTTGGGAGTTCACAATATTAAAAGCTGTAGCAGCATCAATCTTTATTGGCTACATTACATCCACTCTCGAAACAACAGGCAGTTGGCAACTGTATTACCAATATAGTATATTGACCTTGAAACTCGTTCTTATAGTGGCCGACTATGTTCTACAAAGCATAAAGCTAATTCTCCAAAATGTAAACATTTAGGATTTTTGCATCTGTCAACTGTACATTGTTATGTAAAACCATTTTGATTAAAATAATAAAACTGGTTTTACCCTGGCAAGTCTCACTGAGAGCTTTCTTGCGCACTTTAATCTGTCATTGTATGTGCGATTTTTTTTTGTTATTTGCATTTCATCATTGTTTTTGGATGTGGCATCTGTATACGTGCCAATTCTCCTGTGAAATCTGGGACGCTCCATGAATTTGGGTGTATCTCCCCGTCTCCCGGAATAGAGGCAAATCTCCCGGATTTTCTCTGAAAATCTCCAACGAGACAGGACGACACCACGGGATATGTATTCAGACGCGCTGAACCGCTGAATTTCCAGCAAACAATATCAACAGCATCACCCCTCCCCGCCTCTTTGGGCTGACTTACTCCTCATTATTATCGGGTTTTTTCCTTTGCACAACATGTCATTTCGTTTTTATACGTGTATATGACCAATTGTGGATCGTGTGTATTCTTTATTTGTGTGAATTGGACAGGTGAAATATTGCAAGGAAAATCACTACAATTTGTGTTCTCCATGCTGTGTAGAACAGAGACTGACACTATGGGAAGGAAATTTTAAAAGGTCACAATACTCTATTGAAAATACTGCTGTTAACTGTGTCTTGCTCCATGGGTGGGTGTAACTTAGAAAATTAAACAGATACAGCTCCTTAAACTCCCCATCATACCTGGTCATCCTGCTTAACAGAAAAACTAGAAATGTGCGAACCACCCCTACATGTATCCGAAACGTCACATACGTGTAGACAGAAACCACAAGTCTGTTTTTAACATTCGCGTGGTTGAAGTAATTATTATATGGCATGATAATCATATTAAAACAGCCATATACTAGATCTTTGTAGGCGTACTACTAAAGGAAACAAAATGCAAGTGTATGGGACCATATACCTAAAAAAGCTAATACTTCACAACCAATTACAACTACAGTTAACGATTTCACGCCTGTGGTTTACTCAGAATTTGTTTTTGCCATTTTAAAAGGGGTGATTCTAATGAAATCTAATAGTGCCCGACGGCTGCCATATTGAGACAAGTTCCCATCGATAATGACTATGCACTGACGCGTCGAATACCCCTGTTTTACCGACACTAACTACATATGAATATGCCAGTTCATATTTTGGTTTCTCGTGTTCCTAGCTTTGATTCACAGTTATATTTGTAACAACTGTTATGACATCTACAGTGCACTGTGCGGATGTAACGTTTTAGTAGCTACAGCGTCAAAGCAAATTCGACGCAAATTACAGTAATATTCTCAGTTTGACCACTGGCAAATTGAGAAGAGTAGACGTCCGTAACGTCAGGCTGCCTATCACAATGGCGCTATCTGTGCAATTTAAATTATTTGTCTGAAACAATGTTATTATAGTAAACTTCTGACATCATATTTTTGTTTTTTTAACTTTGCTAATGGTTAGTTTTTATTAAATTTTCAGATCGATAGGCCCAAAAAGATGTATTGTGTCCCCCGTTAAGTCTTAATAGTAACCTAATTGTAGGTAACTGTATCGGGCAAGGCAAATATTTAAGACTTACTACCGTTATGCCCCCGTCCTAATTCCTACCAACGACACCGAGGAAATGCAATACTTCTTAGAAATTGTTCATTTGGAGCTTGAATACACAAATACTTTGATGAAAGGTCTCCAATAGCAACTTTCTCTGACCACATAAGGTAACTCTAAGTTCCTGACAGCGTTTCTCGATACAGTCTATTCGTCCACGATGAACTTTCTCCATTCTATCCAAACAAGCACGTATCTATACATGGGTATGCTTGGAGACAATAATAACACGCATACGTGTGCGTGCGCGCGTCTACTGCGTCTGAGTCAGTGATAATAATCGCATGGTGGAGGCACTTGTGTTACCCGAGTTTCATTAGTGGCTACAAGGTGTCAGCACATTATTATTCGACAATATCGTGGACGTTTCGTTGCTGGTTTTTCACTACCCATTCTGATTGTTATCTAAAAGTAAGCCGGTATATTTTTGATTATGTAGCCTGGTGCGGTAGATGTGGTTGGATATCTTTAACGTACGATAGTTTCTTCCTTGACTGGGTTACGTCACCACCGGGTTACCTAGCTACCTATGCTATGGGCGATAATGAAGAATATATGGCATAGCCATAGGCTTATAACACTAACAAGATTTAACAAGATTGCCACCCAGAGAATTAACTCTAGGTGGCAGTTGGACAAGGAAGCATTTTGGCTTATCGAGAGTCCAACCTTTTATCTATGTGTATCCCGCCCTTCTGAGGTATGTGTCGATTTTATTTTTAAACATTTTCACGCTACTAGCACCCACACAATCAGCAGATAATCTGTTCCATTTATTTACAATTACAGTCCTTTGTGAAAATTAGAACTTTCTTATATCTAATCTACATTGCTCCTTTGCTAATGTAACTTCATGTCCTCTAGTCCTTCCATCTTTCTTAACTGAGAAAAAAATATTTCTATCAATATTTTCATAACCATTTATTATTTTAAACACTTCTATCTGATCTCGTCTCAATCTCCTGATCTGTAGTGTTGTTAAACCACATTCTTTTAGACGAATTTCATAACTAAGATCCCTCAGTTTTTGTATAATTTTAGTCGCTCTCCTCTACTCTTTCTAGCATATCTATGTCCTTGCGATATGGCCTCCACGCTTGTATACAATATTCTAAATGAGGCCTCACTATTGTTTTGTACAGCAGTATTATTAGTTCTTTTTCCTTATACGCTATATTTCGCCTAATTAATCCAAGGATTTGATTTCCCTTTAAAGCTGCAATTCCGCACTGGTCTGAAACCTTCATATCAGCACTAACGGTTAACCCTAAGTCCTTTTCTTTTATAGTAATACAGTACCCCCCATTGTATATTCTACCTCTTCGTTCCCATGTCCTGTGTGGAGGCATTTACATTTCCCAAAATTGAACAACATTTGCCACTTTTCAGACCATTTGATCAACCTGTCAAGATCATCTTGTAAATGCTGTCTATCTCCACTTTTAATCCTTATAAACACCTTTGTATCATCCGCAAATTTCAACACCTTGCTTGTTATTTCATCATCCAAATCGTTGATATATATTAAGAATAATATAGGTCCTAGTACTGATCCCTGTGGTACCCCACTCAATACCGATTTCCAGATTGAAGCCTCCCCATCAACTACTACACGTTGTCTTCTGTCAATCAGCCATTTTTCTATCCAGTTTATTATACCATTTCCTATGCCATGGGCCTTTAGTTTAAGCAGTAATCTTTGTCGAAAGCTTTTTGAAAATCTAAGTAGACGATATGTACTGGTGATCCCTCATCTACCCACTTAGTGATGTCTTCCAAAAAACATAACATTTGTTAAGCGTGACCTCGCTTTAAAAAACCCATGATGATATGGGTTTATCAAGTTGTGTTTAACAAGAAAATCCACCATGTGATCTTTAATTAGTCTTTCTGATAATTTGCAAATCACTGATGTTAAACTAACTGGTCTGCACACTTTAAAATAACAGGATGAAATCGTCTGATCGCAGGATCGAGTTGTTTTGTTAATTTTCAGACTCCTTTAGATTCTAATATTAAGAATGTAGGCGATTTTACTTTCTGACCTAAGTTCTAACCATGAAAACGACCATCTCTAGACTACAGTATACTATAATATACAGTAGGTATGTCAACATCCGCTGGACGGCAGCACCGCTCAGCATCGCTCTAACTCGTTCCAGAAATGGTGCAGGATTTTTCCGCGTAGTCGATCTGCTGGATCACATGGTCTCGGAAAACGTTGTGGATCTCGATATGTAAACTAATTTTGTTTACTATTGACATTGATATCGACCAATGAATGCCATCAGAAGATGCTTGGCGGGTAAAATCTGTTACATTGTATTCGGCTGGGCAAGATTAAGGTTGGTGAACTTTGCGTTGTGTTTACTTACAAAAATATTAATATATTTTAGCATGTATCTTAAAAATGCTTAGGTGTTTTTGTGAAACTAGAATCCTAGCTTTCATATGGTATAACTATGAATCTTGTATATCCATGTGGAACACAAGTAAGAATAATCTTAGATGACCGGTAGCGTGTCAGTTTGATGCGTTTTGTATGTCGCTCGGGGCATTAGTGGCTGTTTATAATGTATGCGCTGAGGCGCGGCGCCATTCTAACGTATACGCGATCGATATTGTAATCTGTGCCATCCCCACTTTTATCAGTTAAATGTTAGAAAGTTGTGATTGGATATTTGTTATATATGCAATACTGTTTTCTAGTAATCAATATTTTAGGACACCAAGTTACAACATTTCGAAAACAGTGAAATTTACGGCGATGTCTATTGATGTCACATCTGTGTGTGTGGCTGTGCGCTCTACTTCCTTTTCAATCAGTATAGGAATACGTTCTTAATCTGAACAATCCACATTTTCAACAGTTCATTTTTGTATATTATTATTGTGTCTGTATCAGTATTTTTATGATAGTAATTACGAACAGTTAATATTTCCACTTTAATTTGCATCACCTGACACCTGTATTCCTGTAATCCTATATTATTGTAATTCACATTTTATAATTCCGTCTAGTCATGTTGACTATCCATTTTGTTGATGTTAATAATATTTACTGTTTTGTTTGTGGTGTTTTTATATGTATCATAATATCTTGTTGTGATTTGTATTTCATGCCACAAATACTCAGGAATTCTGGTGGTGAAGAATAAAGATAAGTTACGATATATGAAACAATGTTGCGTACTCACATACAAGGACAGAATGTTCACACTGTCGCTTCCACGTGGCTTCTGTCATGAATCACAACACCGAAGTGATATCGATGTTGTGTGCACTAAGAAAAGTGCGGTATTATTACAATGAAATTACTGTGTAAATATGTGCAGAAATGTACTGTTTTTTATTTTATTTTCAGAATGGATTCCGAAGCACGCAAGACCAAGCTGCTAATCGTTGGGCACAGTTTTGTGCGTCGCATGTCAGAAGCGTGTACCAGCAATGCTGAATACCGCTATTTCTGTCCCAGCCTTCTCCTGTCTTGTATGTTTGACAAGGTTGTCTTTTAGGAAATTGGGACTTACCTTGGGTGGTTTGTTCCGTGAATTTGGAGCTGTGTGTGAATAGGCGCCAAATGTTGTTTTAATCGACATAGGAACGAATGATCTATGCAATGGCTGTGCACCTGAAGAATTGGCAGAAGGTATTGTGTCATTTGCTCACAAACTGACCTCAATACCTTCTGTATTACAGGTAGTGATATCCCATATTCTAACACGAATTCCTAAGTCCGGCAGCCACTATGTTGTTCCAAATGATGTTGACCAAGCCCGGCACATTGTTAGTACACGAGTAGCCCAGCTGATTACTGATTCAAATAAAATTAATTTCTGGGCACATCGTGAATTGTTTCTTCCAAAGCATTTTGCAAGAGACGGAGTGCACATGAGTACCATTGGCATGAAGAGATATGTCAGTAGCATGAGGAGAGCAGCTATTATAGCTTTCAAGCGATGCCAACATCAGGTTTAGCTGCTTTCTTCATGCTACAGCATGTCTGTCACTATTTTTTCTAATACATTTTTTAATCTTCAAAATTGTCACTTCAAAAATCAGTTCAACCAAAACCAACCATTATGAGTCAAAATTACTTTTCAAAACACAACTGCAAAACATAGAATTTGGCATATCACTACTTCACTTGCATCAACTTTGTCTAGATCATTTGTTTCTGTGTTGATGATGAACACCTTTGGCTTTGATGTCACTGTATACATAACTTAAAATGCATGCAATCTGCATCCATGTTAAGTCTTAATCCTCCTTGGCAGACAACCTTTCATTCATATATGTGCAGCCCAAAATGTTCAATTGTTTTTCTTTACTTTTCAAATTTAAATTCTGATTCAGTTTGAAATCATCATTGTTAAAATATTCTAAGAATATTTATTTATTTGGAAATTGTATTTGTAAAGTAAATTTTTAAATTACTGATTTACCTACACACGAGGCTGTGCCTAACAGGAAACATCTGTGGGCCTGCACCAATGTCAATAATGGCAAGTGCTCACATGGGTCAACTCTTCAGGAATTGACAAAGCTCTTTGATCTCTGCAGAAGTGTCTGACATCATAGTCGCTTCATATCCATTGCTCAACTAAAATTTACGTGGAATAACAATGTGCACACTTGAAGAACATCGCTACATGACTTTGAGAAATGTAAACTACTAGGATGTTTCCGTTCTTCAACAACTAGCAGTGATATCAACAGAAATGGGTAGTGCGGCTATAGTTAAGCTTATTTCACATCCGTTGCTCAACTGGCAGTTATATGCAGTGAAAATATGCTCACATAATGAAAGCTGCTATTCAACTGAGAATTGTAGACATTGCTCCTTGCAAGGGTCGACTCATCAGCAACTGGCAGAGTTCTCTGATCATCGTAGAAGTGGCTGGTGTCTTAGCAAACCCAGTATATACTTTCGTGGACTTTCACACTTCAGTGCATCTTGCATGGACTTATGCATATTCCTTATCGTGAATTATGAACTATAATTCAGTGCATATTGCACGGCCTTACGCATGTTACCTATCGTGAAGTTATGAACTTCAGTGCATGTTGCACGGACTTATGCACGTTACCTATCGTGAAATTATGAACATTTATATAATAACCTGGTGTTTTGGACATTAACCTTTGTAAAATATTATGAATGGTGCTGCACTGCTTACATTGTAATAAATTGCCTTGATGGTTTTTCCAATGATATCATTTTTTTAAAGATTTTTCACACTCAGTTATAGGAGCCAAGTTAACTTTAACCTCCCACATCATTACTTGATTGACCTATAAACTTTATTTCCATGGTGAACTCATTTTGAATTCAGTCAAAATTTAGGGGAGTGATAAATATACAATGTAAATCTGCTATGCACTGTTCAATAAAACTTACTAAAAGGGCCTCTATTGCACAAAATGGTCCGGTAAATATTATTCTACTAATTCCTGTTCATAGGTCAACTGTGAGCACTAGTTTAAATAAATAGGCTATGTTAAAAGAGGCATGTACAAGGTTACACAGCATGAAATTATATATTAACAACTTCCATCCCTCAAACGTTGATTGCGCCACTTTCAAATTAATTTGTACTACTAGAAGGTTGTATTAACAATTGGTACTTACAAGGTCACAGTTCATTAAAGTTTATATGTATTATTGTCTTTGATATTTGTAATCCCTCAAACGTCCAGTGTGCACATTTATTTATTAATTACGCCATTAATTTCAGTACATACATCAAATGTGAAATATAGGTCAAATAAATAGGTCATGTTCTAATAGCATTTACAAGTTTACATAGCATTAAAGTCATTATATTAGCAATTTTGCACTCAAATGATAATTGCCAATTTCCTAATTCATTTTCACCTTAATGATTTCGTTTATATGGAATTAATCCCAGTATGTAGGTCAAATCTAGGTCAAAATGGAATGTAGGTCAAGTGTGAAGGTCAATGTTTACATTTCCTAAAGGGTTGTATCATGATTCATCCAGTGGGTGCATTTATTAATTAATTATGCCATAAATTCCGGTATATAGGTCAAATGTGAAATATAGGTCAGATAAATAGATCAAGTTCTAATAGCCGTTTAAAGTTTGCATAGTATTAAATTCATTATATTGGCGTTAACATTACCTAATTAATAAATTTTCAGCTAAATGATGTCATTAATAAGAATTAATCCCATGCTGTGGGCCAAATCTAGGTCAAAAATGGAATGTAGGTCAACTTTGAAGGTCAAGTCAAGGTCACCAAAATTGACATTTCCTTAAGGGTTGCAACATTTTTGATTTCACATACGTAAGTTAAAAGTCACTTGTGCACAAGAAATGGACTGAAAACCAATAGACAAAATTTTTTCTAGTTGACTAGCACCGCAAATATTGAAGATATCAAAAACATTCAAAAAGGGTACTAAACTACATATTATTATCCATCATATGGCATCATTTAAATGATGATATAACATATTCAATTTTTTTTTGACATGCCTATATATAGACTTTAGTATAATATAGGCTACACACCAAACTTCTCCACATATTAAATATATTATACTATTTGTAAAATTTATATTGTATCAGTATAGACAGTATAGTTTTTATGGCGTAGATACATATTTTGCATAATACATGAAAACTACATTATCAAACAATTAATATTTACATTCATGTAACAGTCAAGTCACACAAAGTCTAATTTAATAAAAAAACTAAAACTTGACATCTCCGGTGGCATACACACCTATAATTATCACTATGCCTACGTGCACAAATAAACACCTATAATTACAAATTATTATAGATATATACATGCTCACACACATAAAATTACGAGTCTTCGGTTATAGTAACGACACTGGACACAGTTTCTATGAACGTTATTTGTACTGTGACATCTCGAAACAATATTGATTTTAAGGTAGCTGCGGAGATACAGGTTGCCACCCACCAGAGATGTCAAGTTTTAGTTTAGTTTGTTTTGTGAATTTTGATCTTTATGGACATGTGTGCGTACATTTGTGATAAAGAAGTTCGAAAGTTAAAGATCGCCAGATTTTATATAGTTTCTGGTTCCAGTAGTTAGTGTAATGAAGCTTCAAAGTCATAATATCAGTAATCACCTGGGTAGTTAAGAATTTGTCAAGTCTCAAGATGGATTTTTAAACAAAGTTATCAATCTAGCTTGTATTACCGATTCACTAGACTATTCCACGGTTCAGCCACTTGAAGAGGGAATGCATTTTTCATTAATTTAGTTTTGCTTTTTGCACAAATAATCTAAGACTCTTTTCCTGATTGTAGTGACACATCCTTCCATTTCAGGGTGTCTAGTGTGGATTGATCATGATACATTAATAATATTTTGTGCATCATTTTATTGACTTCTGCTGTGTCTACTAGTACCCTTCGTTATACTAATGTGTGTCTTTCTATGTATATATAGTTTACACTACGATATATAGAATGGATATAATTTGTTACAATAGAAATAAAAAAAAATTCTCCTGTTTACCAGTCTGCTAGTATCTCTAATATTGTCTACATCTACAGTACTGACATAATTATTATCTTGTTTCAGTCAACTGTGGTGCTATCAAAGGCTGTATGTGTCAGAAGTGTCTACAATGACCTGATCAATTTGCACAAACACATTCGCATTGATAACAACAACTGGTGAGTTGTCAGCTCCAAAACAACATAGGACATTAAAGGGAATAAAAACATTTATTGCTTGAATTCATGTTAAATTAGATCCTGCTATATATTTCCATGTCCACCAACCAAAACAAATCCCCCAAAATCAAAGAATTAGAAATTCCACATTTTATGTTGTACATTCGGACATTTTCGAATATGCATATTTTTGGCGCGCTTTTTGGGATGCTGAGATGTGACGTCAGACATGACTCTGCCGGTACAGCGACCGCTTGTTTACATTCATTCTCAGCAATATAACAGCAGAGGTGGCTGTGTAATGCGAATATCATCATGGTTCATTGTGCGGCATTCGGTTGTAATGCAAACTCTTCTAAACATAGAGCAACACACCATTTTTTTAAAGTTCCATACGGATCCAGTTTTATTTAAGAAATGGATCGCAAAAATCAAGCGAGCTAACATCAAGCCGACGAAACACAGCCGGCTTTGCTCCGGTCATTTTGAGAAAAACTGTTTTGATCGCGATCCGGAGGTATTGGCAACCCTTGGATACCCTGGTGCTCGAATATCGTTGAAAAGCGATGCAGTCCCAACAATATTCCAGGCAGTAGAAGCCGTCAATCCGCCGAAGACAGGCGTCGGCACGGGCAGGATCGACGGCCGCTTTGCCCGAGTCGAAGGCAAGCGGGTCTCGCAAGCGTAGTTCCAGTGCCGCAGTCGCCTCTGCAGGCTCCGCTGCCACTACAGCCGGCTCCGCAACTACACCCACGGCTTCTTCGGGGTACCAGGTTCCTTTTACGAGTGATGAATTTACGAGGTCTGCTTACCGAAAGCGGCAACGAATCAAGGTAATTCTTATATGTGATTTCTGCTATTATTATTATTCTGTAGGTCTAGTATAATGCCTGGACTGGACGGTCTCGTGTGTGTCAAAATTAGTTATTCAACTTATTGTCATTGTACCCCATTGGTTCCAATCATATCACGGAACTCTTCCTAAGTATCTTATATTCTAAATGTTGTAGTTATGCACGATACTACTATAATAAATCTACATATACTCAGTTTTGTGGAAAATTTGATAGTGTAATAAAATCGATTCAGGTGACTGTTTTTATCATTATCATGGTTACAGGAATGTAAGGCAATAAAACAAAAACGTCAACAAATTAATTGATGCTAGTTTGTTAGTTATGCATTTAATTAATCTATGTACTTTTACATGCAAATAAGAAATAATTATTTTAATTATACTCATTGCCGAGTCAGGTTAGTCTGTTATCATAAGTTTTTTAAACAGTAAGAAGCAATACTTAAATATGTTCATATTCGGATGTGAGTCGTTGCCCAGCTACCAAGTGTGAAAATGGTAATTTGCCAAGTTGTGAAACAATAACAATAAATGCAATGCAAGTTGCAAACCTATCTATTGTATATTTAGTAGATGATTAGTTATAACCAAAAATAAAATGTTCATAAGTAATATATTGTCACATTTTCCAGGTAATTGTTTGCATAAAAGTGTAACATAACAAAAGTAACTATGTCTCTGTGTAGATTCTGTAAGCGTGATATCAATTATTTATGATGTTTTTATCATAGAATAAACAATACATACCTTGCAACTTGAAATTAATTTATTAATTTGTATTTTTCACAGCTAGGCAGTCTTTTCACACTTGGAAGCTGGGCAAATGACTAGACAAATGGATGTACTCCTTTCTGACAAGATGGTAAAAGACAGGATTTTGTTTGCTTTTGTCAGAAACCTACAACAATTTATTTTTTTGCAAATTCTATAAGGGTAATTTGTTATTTCAGTTATTTGCTGACATTCTGGCAGCAGCTCGAGATAGTCCACCGTCGACCAAGAATGGGTCATCTGAAGATACAGCAACTGAATATGACAGCTCTCGTACGGATTCCTGTGATACAGAGGATTCCACACCTGAGTCAGTCACAGCTTCCACTCCAAAAAGGACCAGGAAATGCTTTCAGGTTAACATCAGGCCATCAACTCGCACGAGAAGAGTGCAAGCAGTCTGTGCATCAGAGCAGGTTGCTGTGCAGGTGACATCAGCAGTGAGGTAAACGAGTTTGCAGTGCAATTTTTGACTGGTCCGATTAGTGACTCGAGTGACTCAAACGGGGAGGAAGTGACATCTGCTGCAGATCCAGAGTATGTTTGCTCTGACAATGAGTCGACTAGTCGTGACAGCAGCAACAGTGACAGCGATGACCACGTCGACCAGTACACTGACACAGAGGAGGGTGTTACAAACAAGACTCCCTTGAGGAAAGATTGCTGCCCTTCCAAGGAGATGTACTTCTTGGTGGCAGAGTCTTCACTTCGTCATCTTTTCGCACGTTGCCGAAACTGCACTGGCCAAACCAATGTCATAGTGCAGCAGTTTCTCGGCTCAATGGGAAGTTGCCCTGTAAAGATAATTGGTCTGTAGATGTGAAGCTATGCTATTTATTAGCATGTCATAGGTAAAGTGATCAACAAAATGGACTAGATAACTTGTTTATCAATGGGTATTTGCTGAAGCCATATTCTCATCTGCCTGCAGGGGAAGTATTCCCATGGGTGTTGTTTGGCTTATAACCATTGTCTGTGCACCGGGTGGTGATTCACATTGTGTTACCAGGTCTACACAGTTACCAACATTTGGAATGATTCATCCCAGTAACACTGTGTTATGATACTTGCTTGATGAATTTGTAATGATTCAACCCAGTAAAACTGTGTTCTGAAACTTGCTTGATGGATTTGTAATAAATATGTCACACAAAAAATTTGATTAAAAATGCTATGTCCTTATGATTTTTATGGACATAGTCGTAGGGCACATACATACCCACTGGTAGCATCTCACATATAAGACCCCTAAGGTTACACTAAACCCCTAGGTCTAGGACATAACCCTTCAGGCTATAACCCATTACCATAATTATTCAATTGTTCTGCATGTTGTTTTAATGTTTATTTTAGTTTATTTTGATTATATAGTAGCTATATTGTTATGTGTCAGACTCAGAGTAATACAAATCATTGTTCCACATAAATGACATAATCTAGAGCTGTCATTATATATGATATTATGGTCATCTCGCGAACAACTGTCCATCTAAAAAAGTGTGGGTTTTGTCCAGAGGGGTGATATCGTAAGTAGCTATAACGTCCTAAACTCGATCCTAATAAACCAGACAACCATGCTTACGACGTTCGACGGTTCGTAACTTTGTGAAGTTTGTCTTTGACAAGTCTGTTTACAATTACTTCGTCCGATTACCTACTTAGCTACAACCTCTAGCTAACTCTCTGTACAGCTTTGACACCGCATTTTATAATATAACGTCGTACTAAAACGATATAATTGTTGTTGTCGACAGTTTTCACACCATATGTGTCATTATAATGAAGTTGAAGCTTACCAGTCGGTGTTGCATGAGCGAACATTGTGACTGTCCGACTCCGCATCATCTTCTTCGCTACCGTCGCTGAAACGCTCGGAAAGAGCGGAATTAGACGAATCATCCGCTGTAACCGTTCCCGCTAGTGGCTAAAAATCGTATGATTTCACTTGAAACTCTGGGAAACTCCCACTAGCCATGATGTTACAAGAGAATGGAGAGAACAACAATAGTGATGCATAGATGTCAACAAAGCCGCGAGTCAGGATTGACGTCACGATACCACGTGATCGCCTAGCTCATTAAATTTCAACTTTCTGCGGGAATCTCTACACACGGGTTTAAAATAGAATTTTGTCTACAAACGTATTTTTCTGCATTTTATAAATATTGTCAAATGTTACATACAATGTTAATCTTTGTGTACACATGAAAAACGGATTTTAGCTAATGCCTTGTTTTTATTTCCTTTAAGGTAGCAGGATCCCTTTTGAACTACTTTTAACACCATATAATATTGTCATTAACTTGATGTACCATAAAATAGCACATGGTTTAAATTTGGTAGGAAATTTTTGTGTGTGCATAAATTATGCTAATTAGCTGACAATATGGCTGCCACGACAGTCGAAAGGGGCTCAATTTTCAAACATGATAAAACTTTAACTATACACAGCAGGGATATGAAATTAACAACAGTCAAAGATAACACATAAAGGCATATTCTGAGGGAAATAGATATTACAAGAAATAAATTTAAATATTTTTACAACATTTATACAATTTTTTCTTATATTCTAGCGCCTAATTAAATATTCGTGCTTAATAAAAAATCACATTCCACCATTTAAACACAAAATTGTTCCATCATTCCTTAGCCAATTATATAAAGAAACAATGCTGAAAAAATCAGAGCGATATCTTTAATGGTGTTGGAGATAACATGTTTGAAAGTAGAACACATTCACGAAAAAATGATAGCTGAGTAAAATGCGTTTAAAGTTTTGCACTATGGAACATAAACAAATTCCAGCTTCACTAATTAGGGATTTATCTTCTAATTAGCGGTAGTGGGTGGGTTTTTGTAATTTTATACTTGTTTAGCAATAATTAAGCTACAACTATAGTGCATTAAAAAAAATATGTACAAATTCAGAAAAATCACATTTTTAGTGGGATTCTGCTACCTTAAGCTAAGTCACTGAATTTCCACATGTTTGCCTTCGGCAACAAAAGACAAAATGTGACAGTGTCTCCTGTGGAACACTACTTACATGTAAGCAGACATCAACTCCCTCTCGGTGAAGGCAACCATTCAAGTGTGACCATTATGCAGTGAACATTTAACGACTCATTTGCGATCTCTGACTTGTGGAAAAAAGTGAAATTGTTACGAATCGTCTTCTCAGAGTAGAACTTCAAACTGTACATATATGGACATGTACACACTGTCTTGTAGTGTGGTGACTAATAGCTCCATGTGTTCACCAGGATTGAAGAAAACCCTTCAAATGTCTATAACTCTCAGTATAACATACATGTCCACCAGCACATATAATCAAAGTGTTTACATGTTGTAATAATATTGCTCAAGTTGAAGACAGAAGTGTGCATCTTCTCTGGTGAAACGATACACACAGAAATTGTAAACAAACTTGATCAAACTGGAACTATTAGCAATATGTCTGCGAATGTGCACACTCGTATCATTGAGAAGAGATTTGTACGTGTCACGTGTGGAAAACATTTTGTAAACAACAGTGGCTTAACGGCACATGTGCGCAGTCACACTGGGGAGAAACCATTCAAATGTGATACATGTGGTGACCAATTTTCAAGCAATGGTTCTTTGACTAAGCATGTCCGTATCCACACTGGGAACAAACCCTACAAATGTTATACATGTGGTGCACAATTCTCACAAAATAATACCTTGAAGAAACAATTTCATACCCACACCGGGGACAAACCCTACAAATGTGATACATGTGGTGCACAATTTTCAAGAAGCAGTTCTTTGACTAAGCATGTCCGTATCCACACTGGGAAAAAGATACAAATGTGATATATGTGGTGCACAATTCTCACAAAATAGTACTTTGAATATACATGTCCGTATCCACACCGGGGAGAAACACTTAAAATGTTATACGTGTCGTGCACATTTCTCAGAAAATGGTATTTTAAACAAACATATCCTTATTCATACTGGGGAGAAACCCTACAGATGTGTTACATGTGGTGCACAATTCTCAGCAAGTGGTGCTTTGAAGACACATGTCCGTATTCATATTGGGTAGAAACCTTACAAATGTGATAGCTGTGGGGCAAAGTTTTCCAGGAGTGGTTCGCGAAAGACACATTCACATCAGCAAAGTCCTTCAGATGTGATATCTGTGGACCATAGTTTAAAAACTAGTAGTATTGATAGTGATACTTTATATACACATGCACTGTTAAGAAAGAAATAACACTTGAGGGAAACAGCGTTTACAGGCAAATGTATAATAGCTATCGTAAGACAAATAACTATTTGGCATTGAAAAATATCCTTGTGACGCTTCAGAGAGTTTGTGAGAGTTGTGTCACTGTCATGTCCAGTTTCAATGTTGCCTTGTCAACCACAGCCACAGCAGGAATATAACGATATTAATTAATTTAATGACTATGTCATACTTACTGCAGAGTATCATTGTTTCTGTTGCATTGCACAATTTGTGAAGTAATTGCTTATACATGTACTTGTATACGACCAGTGCAGGATTTCTTGATTTGATCAAAATGTTGTATTACTGAAATGTCCTATTACAAAAGTAAAGTAAAGGTAAGTTCTTATATAGTGCAGTATCCAGTCCTCAGGACTGCTCATAGCGCTTTACACTTTACTCCCTGGCAGACCAGTTCAATCGAACACCATCTCAACTTCTCTGGGAAACATTCAACCACGCTGCAATTAATGTGCGAAGACTATTTGTACACAAATATCCACCACTGTCCATAGCCAGGTACTCATTCATACAGCTGAGTGAACTGAAGTAATGTAGAGTAAACAAACTTGCCCATGGTTCGACACCGCCATACAGGATTCGAATCCGCGATCTCTCAGTCAAGAGTCCGGAGGTCTTACCGCTGTGCTACTGTGCACCACAAAAACATCCCATTAACGAAATGCCCTTTTACCGAAATTTCTGTTACCAAAGTCCATGGCCAAAATGAAACGCTTGTTGGGTAATTTCTTTGGTGTCGAAACGTTTTTAGACGTAACTTGAGTGCTTCAGTATGATGCAAACTAGTGTTCTAAATGTACAAAATTCGTATTTTGCCCTGAAGTCAATAGTGTAGAAGAGAGGGACGAGTGAGAACTGTAATGATATGATATCCACTCAGTGATTGGCTTGAGGCCTCCATAGTCCTAAATCCTGTGTATGACGAAAGGTGGTCGTATCCTTTGTTTGACTAAACTACACAACTGAAATGCTGTGTTTAAAGTCAGAAGTATTTGTGTTATCTTTTGGCTTGATGCTTTTGTAGAACAGAATCCACCACGGTAGGAAGGAGTTTTAGAAGGTCATTATACGATATTGGTAATACTGTTGCCAACTGTTGGTTGTTTCGTGAGTGGATGTAACGTAGTCAATCAAACTTGATGCAGCTACAGCTTTTGATATTGTGAACTCCCAAATTTCCCATCACGCTTGGCTCCCAGGCTAAATGTGAATAATTACAAATATACGAACATCCTTATAGGTTCTACTCTCACACATACACACGCACGAACGTACAGGAGAGGCGTACGCAGGATCGACATGTTGGGGGGTTTCCAAATGGGTGTCACAGTGGTGCGGGAACGAAATTCATATTGGGGGAGTCAGTGTTTCCCCTGGGTAAAATGATGGGCGAGGTGGTAGGGGTTGGGTATGCGAACTAGTGTTCTAAATGTAAAAAGTACACAAATGAACACAGACAACCAGCATCCGATGTCTCTTTAGTCCTTTGACCGAAGGTCCAAGGGACTATTGCCATCACTCTGCATCCGACGTCTGCCGTTAGCTGCCGTATCTCAGAAATCGTTCAGCAACTTTTTCTCTAATTATGCATAAACATATCTTAGGTCACTGTATTTCATTGAATCATTCTAAGGGTTCCCTAGGGCATCCAAGGACCCCAAAACTTATAAAAATGTAACATTTTACCAATTTTTTCAAAAACTTCAGCAACTTTTTATCTAATTTTGCATATGCGTTTCTTGTGGTAGTGTCACTGTACACAGGAAATCTGTATTTGATTGAATCATTCTAAGGGCACCTAATGACCCCCCCAAAAAGGACCCCAAAACTGGTAAATTTTCATATTTTGCCTATTTTTTCAAAAACTCTTAAGTAACTGTTTCTCTAATTTTGCATAGACATTTCATATGGTAGTGCCACTAGACACAAGAAATCTGTATTTGATTCAATCATTCTAAGGGTTCCATAGGTCCCCTAAAATGCTAAATTTGTTAACTAAATGGTCTACTGTAGCAGCAGATTTAGCAGGCTTCCAGTCCTTTTGTTTAACTAATCCCTTTTCCCACAACATCTGTCACACCTCACTGTGGCTGGCTGGTTAAAGTGTGACTGGTCTGTAATTGGTCACTGGCTTGGGTCACTGTGGCTGGTGGTGGGAAGTGTGACTAATCTGTAATTGGTCACTGGCTTGGGTCACTGTGGCTGGTGGTGGGAAGTGTGACTAATCTGTAATTGGTCACTGGCAGAGGCTTGGGTCAACACACTGCTGTACCAGAAACAGAACACTATTCCCCTTCCCAAAACATCTGTCACATGCGGAGTCTGTGTCTTGTATGGATATATATGTTATGCAGTTGTTTTATATAAGCGGAAAGTTAATTGAAATTAGTTATTCTTAGGCCACAGAAAAGTAATTCCCGGTTTCTCATCGATGCATGTATTTAAAAATATGTGCCACAACATTTTATTTTCTATTATAATTATTCCTCTAAATGCAAGTCGTGATGCAATAAGTGAACAGTAAACCTGTATACATTTTACTTCCATCATAACCCTTAATGATCTGTAACTATTGATTCACCAAAATGTTTTTTATTAATAATTACCTATAGGGTTGTTTGATTTATGCCAGGCAGAAACTGTTTCTACAAAAACATTTGATTAATAATTAGCTACAGAGTTGTTTGATTTATGCCGGACAGAAACGGCAACAATAGGAAATACATGCCATTGATAGGCAAATGTGTTCTTTTTTTAATAGAAAACGTCAGTTTATTTCTGTACCTGTCTACATATGATAACCATTTGTCCGCCCTGCTCACAATAAACATCACATCAATAATAAAAGGAAGATCACTGCCACTTATCTTGTGGATTATTATTATTATTATTATAAACTGTTCTGCTACTGCTTGGTGGACAGTTAATTAGTGGGTCAAGTTCAAATACATCAGCACGTTTTTCACACCTGCATGGTAGTTTAGGCTCAGTAGTGTGCTGGCAGCTACTAAACCTATAGGCTTGTGTGAAAAGGATAGTTGGCAGAAGAACTAACATCAAAGCACTATTGCATCCATTTAGCCAGGCAGCAATCACACTGTCCCAGTGTCTGCTGCTATGTTTATATAACAATTATATAGGCTTAATGATCCCAATACACCAATCTGTTGGCACAATGCCAGATAATGGAACTAGGTTAAACATCTTAACAATAACTATAATTAGTTCTGTGGGACTGTTTTTGTGTGAATAGTAAACATTTTACTTCCATCATAACCCTTAATGATCTGTAACTATGATTAACCAAAAAACATTTGATTAATAATTACCTACAGGGTTGTTTGATTTATGCCGGGCAGAAACTGTTTCTGCCTGGCAGAAACAGCAACAATAGGAAATACATGCCATTGACAGGCAAACATGTTCTTTTTATAGAAAATGTCAGTTTCTTTCTATACCTGTCTACGTATGATAACCATTTGTCCGCCATGCTCACAATAAACATCACATGAATGATAAAAGAAAGATCACTGCCACTTAACTTGTGGATTAGTATTATTATAAAACTGCTCTGCTACTGCTTGGTGGACAGTAAGCTGCAACTGTCTATGAGTTTGTTTACATTTTGACAAACTACTATTATATAGCACTAATTTTTGAATGAATCACATTTTGAGAATGCATGTCATTGTTTGCAGTGTAACTTTTGTATGCTTCATTTTCTGCTGCTACAAGTTGCGTTCATCTGAAAGATTATTCAATTACCTATCCAATGATAATACATATGTTGTGGTGTTGGAAATATATAGCTTTGGTATATTGTACACGAGGGTTGTGATAGGAAACTATTGGACATTGCGACAGTCCAGAAAGACAGTATGAGATGTGTCTCTCAATATATGAAGTGTGACTTTCAGATAATTCATTTTGTAGTGCTATGGATTATGATGGTCCTCTCCATTAGCTCCCTATATATTTATGTGAAATATATCATTATCTCATTAAAATATTTCAGAACAGGCTAACGCTAAGCTGCAACTGTCTTTGAGTTTGTTTACATTTTGACAAACTACTATTATATAGCACTAATTTTTGAATTGGCACGACTAATGCTAATATATCCCACAAAATGACTTCTGCAGGAAACAACGTCGGTGTAAATTATCGTCCCATTATTCTTACTGACAAAGACCTGTAAGTTAGGTGAGTAACACCTTCGAAGTTCTGACAGCAGGACACCGCCTTCTGTGAAGTCGAGACAAAAGTTTGACCAAGGCTTCAAGTTCAAACGGTCTATCACCATTTTTAATTTTCTTTAGACTACCTTTTGTTCTCAAATAATCTGTTCTCTTAATTTTATACATAAAGACATAATCTGGCATAACTTTATACATTTTTGTAGCAGCACATTTGTACTTCAAGTGTATCATATATTTATCACTTGTTGTGTATTACAACAAGCTGTGGAGCTAAGATTCTCTGCCTGCTATTGTTTGATGGAAACTGTGACTAATCTGTAATTGTTCACTGGCAGTGAGTAGCTTGTGTCAACAGACAGCATTAAACCACTAGACCCCTGTTAAACTGGACAGTTGCCTGTAGATTTTAAACTGTGTCAAACAGTGAGCCTACCTTTTGCTCTCAAATAATCTGTCCTCTTAGTTTTACACATAAATACATAATCTGGCATAACTTGATAAGTCTTTGTAGCAGAACATTTGTACTTCCAGTGTATCATTGCAACATAACATACATATTACATACTATGTGCCACATTTGAATGTTGTGCATGTAATATTTCCATGCAATCCATTTGTATATATAATGTAAAACTTCAACAGCCGTTTTCTTCATTTTCACTTTTTGACCCCTACCATGTTCAATGCTCCATAACTTCGCCAATTTTTGTAGCAGTCACAATTTTTGAAACCGTGTAAAGCACCCTACCAAAACCTTTACAAGGATGTAAGAAAACAATGTTACAATTTTTCCGACTTATCACTCATTTGGTCAGCCGGGGTCACATATAGACGTATTAGTCCAAAGGACTTCAGGGCCATTTGGCCCATTTTTTAAATAATATCATGGTTGAAATCACGTGTATTGTACAATTGTGCCTAATGGTAGGTAATTGTACAGCGGAATGCAAATATTAAAAATTACTTCCGCTATGCCCCACCCCCCGTCTCCTCTTCCTACCAATAACACAGAGGAAAACGTTAATGTTATGTTAAGCTTCTTCGGAATTGTTCATTGGGAACTTGCGGATACAAATAGTTTGACAAAAAGCAAAAGTAACCTGTACAAACCTCCTTTTAACGCTCTCTCCAGAAGGAAACTCTCACAGACAGACGCAACGAATCGCCTGGATAGCGGATTCGCGTCAATGACGCGTCGTACAGTGAAATGCCGCATGTGCCACAGGGACGCATACAAAAAACAACGTGTTGATGTAATAACCTTGAGGGCTCACCTCGATTTTCCCGTTATAACTATATTTTTGCTTAAATTTGACACGACAAGACGTTAAATAAACCATTCACGTCGTCACAGGTATTTTTTTTGTATAAAAACATTGCGTCTTCGCGCATATTGAGTCCCAAATAGCCTTCCGGTTTGCTTCAGTCTGCATCGCTGTCAGTAGTCGTGCGTCAGCCGTTTCTGCGGCGTGCGCTTCAAATGAGCAGTGAACAGCGCCTGTTCATGGAAACCGTACCATCGTTTAGGTCCAAAATTCTGCTTTATTTTTAGAACGTAAATGTGCCTGAGATCTTCCGATCCGATTGCCAGTATATTGTAGTTGCATGACCAGTCCGGTTTACGATGTACTTAAATTTGGGTCCCGTGCAATTTGCTTGTCAAAAGCATTTTTTTTTAAAGATTGTTGTCTACAATGTCTCAGTCAATAGAAGGTCACAGATGGCAATTTTTTTTGTTTTGTTTTTAAGGCAATGGCAACCATTTTACAAAATGGCCGCCAAATCACATTGATGCATGTCTTATCAACTGCGTTACAAAGATCCATATTTTTGTGAAAAAGCAAGGGTTTTAGAGGACAATTAATTCAAGTATTTTACAATTGACCTGCGATTTCAAATATGTTACAAATGTGCTTTGAGACATTCATATATCCGCCACATTTAACTAACCACAATTAATGCCACATGTTTGACGGTTTCTCACCAACACGCGCGTTTAAAAATAGGTGAAGTTAAACTTGATTAATTTGTTATTGTTCAAATAAATTTATTTGTATGAAGCTAGATTAATTTCTTTTCAGGTTTTTTGCTTGTACCAAATAAACCCGTTACACATCTTTATTTGTGAGAATAGCCCTTTGATACTCGGTAGGTAACTGAATCAGCATAATAAAAACAGCATCCATCATTTACGTTTTAACCGAATTCTGACAATATGTCAAGAATTATTTTTATATGGCCCAATTAAGACAATGTAGATGTGCTCGTATCTGTTCCTTACTCAGTGTTAAATCATTGTTACCCCTTTCACCCACTTGCATTTAACATCATACGGATGAGAACCATTAAACAATTGGGGGGTAATTCACATCACAAATAAAAAATTTGAGTGGGGCTTTAACATTTTGGACAAAGGGAGTTCACAAAAGGCGGTTCACGGAATTCATGTGTACCCCTTTCTTACGGACTGGCATACTGGCAAGAAACCGTACAAATGTCTTACATGTGTTACACAATTCTCACAAAGTGGTTTATTGAAAATCCACGTCCGTATTCATACTGGGGAGAAACCCTTCAAATGTGATGTATGTGGATCACAATTCTCAACAAATGGTCGAATAACGATACTTGTCCGTAGACAGAGTGCCGAGAAACCACACAAGTGTGACACATGTGCTTCACAATTCTCAACAAATTTTCGTTTAACAATCGACACATGTCCGTATCCACACTGGAGTGAAACCCTACATATGTGATATATGTGGAGCACAGTTCTCAGCAAATGGTTTACTGACGACACATATCCGCATTGATATTGGGGAGAAACCCTCTAAATGTGTTACATTAGGTTTTCGATTCTCAGAAACTGGTAAATTGAGGAAAAACGTGCGCATCCATACTGGGAAGAAACTCTACCGATGTTACATCTGCGGATCACAGTTTTTTCCAGAACCGTTCACCACCAAAGAAACATGTGCATTCACACTCGAGAATCCCTCGTGCTATGGCATCTGTATATATCACAGTTTAAAAGCAGTTCGGTCCTGTACTGGTATTTTAAATCTTATCCAAATAGCTACTTCTCCAAATTGGAAACATTTGAGATTTCGGCATCAATCACCTTTACATTGTTATGAAAACCATTTTGATTGGGATAATACACATAGTTTTACCCCCTCAAAACTTAATGAGAGCTTTCTTGCACACTTTAATTTGTTTTTGTATGTGCGATTTTTGTTTCGTTATTTGTATTTGATCATTGCTTTTAGATGTGGCATCTATTATACGTGCCAATTCTCCTGTGAAATCTGGAACGCTCCAGGAATTTGGGTGTAGCTCCCGGTTTCCCGGAACAGAGGCAAACCTCCCGAATTTTCTGTGAAAATCTCCAACGAGACAGGGCGACACTACGGGAAATATATTCAAAGGTACTGAACCGCTGAATTTCCAGCAACAAATCTCCGCCTCCCCGCCTCTTTGGGCTGATTCACTCTACATTACCATCGTTTCTTTTCCTTTGCACAATCTGTCATTTCGTTGTTTATACATGAATGTTATTTCTCTAAATTATAGACAGGTATAATATTGTGATGAAAACCACAACAAGTTGTGTTGTCCATGCTGTATAGAGCAGAGACTGCCACTATGGGAAGGACTTTTAAAAGGTCACTACTCTATTGGTAATACTGCTGCTAACTGTGTCTTGTTCCATGGGTGGGTGTAACGTAGAAAGTCAATGGATATAACTTTTGCTACTGTGTTCCCCAAATTCCCCATCATTCCCGGTTATCGGGCTTAACTTGAATATTGTTGCGCAAGGCGGATGCACTCTATGTCACGCTACCTCCCGCAACAGTGTCTAACGTCAACGTGACGTCGCCTGAACTCGTCACCGCTGTCTACGCGTGCGACGTTTCGGCTGTCAGCGCATTATTCCGAAATCGTGGGAGTGACAAACACAATGATGACAGAAAGTCGAAATCACGCGAAGCAGTCAGATTGAAATCGAACATTGTACACTGCTGGTATCATCAGAAGTTCGGCGATCAGGCAAATTTCTGCAGTGGACCGCCTCGTCCTGACTTGCCAAAGGGAAAGAGTGCTCGCTCGGGAAACGCCACGGGCGGTCAGTAATCGGCGTCGTGACTGGCTCGCCCGCCTCACTCAACAAACGACTCCTCTTCGTTGCGGGTTTCTTAGTGGACTGTGGCTCGGCAGTATCAGTTTTACCGCCGACTCCTGAGGAGAAACGCTCTCCCAGTCCCACCGAGCACAACCTGTCAGCTGCAAACGGACAAAGCCTCCGTACTTTTGGCCGACGCAGTGCTCACTTCATCTTCCTTGGCCGCCCATGTTCACATGGCATGATTGTGGCTGACGTCGTCCACCCTATTCTCGGCATGGACTTCTTGCAAGATGGAGACAGGAAACTCTGCATCATCGACCCATACAGGCGTTGTCTCACTAATCGCTACACGATGGAAGAGTTTCCGACCGACACAAAAACATCATCTGTTTTTTCGCTGGTTCCTGCCACGAGTAGGCCACACCCGGCCCTATGCAACAGTGAAGAACTCAAGCACACGGCTGCTGGAGAAGACTTTGAGTTTCTGTGGGCAGAGTTCCCCGAATCACCGAGCCCAGTTTGAGTAAACTAGTCACCATGACTACGCCGCTTCACATCGTCACTGACGGCTCACCTGTTTACACACCATGCCGGAAACTTCACGGCGACAAAAAGACACAGGTGGAGGAGCAACTTCGTCAGTGGGAAAGACAGGAAATAATCCAACGATGTGAATCCAACTGGGCTTCACCTATCCACGCAGTTAAGAAGTCAGATGGCTCCTGGCGAGTATGTGGAGACTTCCGTCGTCTGAATGCCATGACCAAACTCGATAGATATCCGCTCCCAGCACTGTTTACCTTCAACGAACGACTCGCGGGTTGCACAGTGTTCAGCAAGGTTGATCTGAAACAAGCGTTTCAGCAAGTGTGCGTCGATGAGTCGTCCCAGGAAAAAACATCGATCATCACTACGCTCGGTCTCTTCAAGTTCCTCCGCATGCCATACGGTCTGAAAAACGCGGCGCAATGTTTTCAGCAGTTGCTTAGCGATTTATCATTCGCACACTTTGTTTATATGGATGATCTGATCGTATGCAGCTCGAACAGAGAGGAACATGTGAGGGATCTGAGACAACTCTTCCAGCGTCTAAAGGAGACGGGGTTACTGCTAAACCGGGACAAGTGTCAACTTGGACGTGCATCACTTTCGTTTCTTGGTCACGTGGTAGACTCGCAAGGCATTGCAATTCCCCCGGATCGAGTAGAGGCCATCAGACGGTTTTCGGTGCCAACGACCCCAAAAGAGTTGGAACGCTTCTTGGGAATCTGTGCATTTTTCCATCGCTTCGTGCCGCATGCATCCGGGAAAATGGCATCGCTTTCACGATTGAAGAGCGTCAACCGCCAGAAGGATTTCGATGAGGCGTGGCTGCCGGAACATGACCGCGCGTTTGCTGACGTGAAAGCCGCGATCGCTACCGCCACTCTACTCGTCCACCCTCTGCTAGACGCGCCGACCGAGATTTGGTGTGATGCGTCCAACATCGCGGTTGGGGCTGTTCTTGTTCAACTTCAACGCGGAATGTGGAAACCGCTCAGCTTCTGGAGTAGGCAACTTAACAAAGCACAGCGCAACTACTCGGCCACGGACCGAGAACTGCTCGCTGTGTCATACTCAGTAGACAAGTTCCGTTCGTACCTCGAAGGTCAGCCTATCATCGTTCGGACGGACCACAAGCCCCTTGTTGGTTCCGTTACCAAGAAGGCTGACACTGCACTTCCGATCCCGCGGCGCCATTTACTCAAAATCGCACAGTTTGTGGACCAACTACACCACCTGAAGGGAGAACGGAACGGCGTCGCTGATGCACTGTCTCGGGTGCTGTTGCAGTCGAAAGTCGCCACCGCGATGAACGCCATCGGCATCTGGTCGTCGCAGCAGCATGATCTGTGCCATGCAGATACCTTACCGACAGAAGGATCGCGTCCTGCGATACAGGAAGACGTGCTCGTGAATCAGATGTTCGTACAGCGACTCAAACATCAGCGACACATGCATAGGAAGCAGCTACGGGCTCCGGTATTTGTTCCAGCAACGCCGTCACTCAATGTTGTCAACACGTCAATGGCAGACTGCGTGACAACACCGGCTTCATCAGAGGTGTCAACTTCGTCTTCACCCTCCATTCGTCATGAGTTCTCAGACGCTGATAACCGTACTGCGTCAGTGCAAGCGTGTTGTGCGATTTTCACACCACGACCAGCACAACTCGTCGCCTTGCCTTCACCTTCAGATATCGGGTCTGTACAAGAACGCGATCAGCCATTGCAGAACTGGATTGCTCATCGTCGTTCTTCGGCATCCAGGTTCAGACCAGTCTTGGTCGAATGTGAGGACGGCACTAGTGTGTGGACGGACATCAGCGCTACGCCCGCGCGCATTCTCGTTCCGACCACGCTACAGCGCATTGTGTTTGACAATCTCCATCGTCTCGCACACCCAGGTTTAAAGGCCGGACTGATCCTCATCAAGCGTTCCTACTGGTGGCAAGGTATCAGCAGGGATGTCGCGAAATGGACGAAATCGTACGAATCTTGCCAAAAAGCCAAGATTCACGTGCATACGAAAATGCCACAGGAACAATTGCATGCGCCTACTAAACGATTCAGCCATATTCACATCGATATAGTTGGTCCACTAAAAACCAGCGTGTGAAGGCAAGAACACTTTGCTTACTATCATCGGCAGATGGACAGGCTGGCCAGAGGCTTACCCCAAGACGATGCACGGTGACGCAGCAAACGCTAAAGCATGTGCAACGGTGCTAGTGCGTGAGTGGCTCTCCAGATGGGGCGTGCCAGATGTCATCACATCCGACCGCGGGTCCCAGTTCGTGTCAGACTTGTGCAGCCTGATGGGAATTGCACGAGACCCAACTACAAGTTACCATCCCCAGCACAATGGGAAAATTGAACGTATGCATCGTTGTTTGAAGAACTCTCTTCGCGCCCGTCTTCTCGAACGAACGAATTGGCTGCAGAACTCCCGTGGGTGATGCTTGGATGGAGAGCGGCAGCTAACCACGACACTGGTGTTTCTCCGTCCATCCTAGTCACTGGTCAGCAACCTGCACTACCAGGCCAGCTGGTTGTACAGCGAGCTAGTATCGATGACACCTCCTCGTTCGGCAAAGAATTGTCATCGGCTATGGCGGCTCAGACATTCAACGAAAATCCGTGGCATGGAAAACGGCGAGGTCGCTCACATGTTCCGCACGATCTGTGGACGGCGACGCGAGTGTTAGTGCGCGCAGACAAGGTGCAACCGTCACTCGTTCCGAAGTACACGGGCCCGTTTCGGGTTTTGCGCCGCTGGGGCAAGTGCTTCCGTCTGCAGATGGAGAACCGCGAGGATACTATCTCAGTGGACAGACTACGACCTTTCTACGAGGACGAGACGGATCGTCGTGAACCGACCACCGACGTCGTCGGCACAGCAAACGGCGACAGGAACGACGATCGTGTGGAAGACTTGGTCGTGCGGCGGTCTAACAGAACAGTGCGTCCGCCGATTCGATTCAGAGACATTGTCTAAAACGCTACTGTCGTGACTGGCGCGGGGTATACTGTAGGGACACTAAACATACAGTTTCGTTCACTCGTATCGACGACGGAAACTAGAGAAATACAGTTTATCATTTATCACTCACACTGTTGTTTGTTATCGTCTTTATTGTGCTTATATTCACGGTCTCAACATAGTATACTATATAGTATACTATAGTATAATATATACTAAAGGCTAGCCACCAAACGTTTCCACAAATTAAATATACCATAGTATACTATTCGTAATATAACTATTATATAGGTATAGACAGTAAGCAAGCGGTACGCTAATTTGTTGTACAATTTCCAATAGTAGTTTGGGCGGAATCTCATCCACTGCAGGTGATTTATTATAATTCATAGTCCTTATTTTCTTAGCTACCATTTCCGGGGTTACAATTAACTGTCCTAACTAGTCTGAATCTGCCCCCTTGAACTTAGCCTCTGGTACTGGCAGTGAACTAATATCTTCCCTGGTAAACACTGAACTAAAATACTCATTCAGGTCTTCTGCCATTAAGAATCCCTCCGATATTATATCTCCAGCACTATCTTCAAGATTGGCCGACCTTATCCTGAACTTTCTGTTTGCTTCGATCATACGCATACAAACTCTTGCTGTCATGTTTTATATTACTAGCTAATTGTTGTTCGTAGCTTCTCTTTGAATTTCTAATTTCAGCTGTAGCTTGGTAAAGTGCATCTCTATAAATGTTGTAGTCTTCATCATTTCAGTATAAGTATAGACAGTAAAGTCTTTATGGTCTAGATACATATTTTGCGTAATATAAGAACACTACATTATCAAACAATTATATTTACATTCCTGTGACAATAAAGTCACACAAAGTCTAATTTAATAAAACAAACTCAAACTCGACAAATCCGGTGGTGGCGTCACGACTACCTTGTCAAGGTGTTCCGCACGCACTGATATGGCACTTGTAATTATAAATTTACCTATGTGTCTGCATACACACCTATAATTATAAATATACCTACGTGCACATATGAACACCTATAATTAAAAATTATTATATATATATACATGCTCACACACATAAAATTACGGGTCTTCAGTTATAGTAATGACACTGGACACAGTTTCTATGAACGTTATTTGTACTGTGACATCTCGAAACAATATTGATTTTATGGTAGCTGCGGTGCTGCAGGTTGCCACCGACACAGATGTCGAGTTTTAATTTAGTTTGTTTTGTGAATTTTGATCTTTATGGACGTGTGTGTACATTTTTGATTACGTAGGTCAGAAAGTTAAAGATCGCCAGAAAAAAAAATCATAGTTTCACTCGAAGAGGGAATGCGTTTTTCATAGATTTAGTTTTGCTTTTTGCACAAATAATCTAAGACTTTTCTCCTGATTTTAGTGACACATCATTCCATTTCAGGGGATGTAGTGCGGATTTATCATGATACATTAATAATATTTTATGCATCATTTTACTGACTTCTATCGTGTCTATCTACTAGCCTTCATTATACTAATGTGCGTCTTTCTATGTAGATATAGTTTACACTACGATATGTAGAATGGATATAATTTGTCACAATAGAGATCAACAAATTATCTGCAATTTACCTGTCTGCTAGTATCTCTAATATTGCCTACATCTACTGTACTGACATAATTATTATCAGTTTCATGTTATAAAACGCTGTATGTGCAGAAGTGTCTACAATGACCTGATCAAGATGCAGAAACGCAGTCGCATTGATAACAACAACTGATGAGTTGTCTGCTTCAAAACAGCGTAGGACATTGAGCCAAGTCACTGAATGTCCACATGTTTGCTTTCAGCAAGAAGAGAAAAAATGTGATGGTGTCTCCTGTGGAACAATACTTACATGTAAGCAGACAACAACTCCCTCTCATTGACGGCAACCATTCAAGTGTGACCATTATGGAGTGAACATTTATCGACTCATCTGCGATCTCTGACTTGTGAAAAAAAGTGAAATTAAGTCGAAACGTCTTCTCAGAGTAGAACTTCAAACTGCACATATATGGACATCCATACTGTGGATAAACCTGTAAATGTGACACCTCTGCACTCTGTCTTGTAGTGTGGTGACTAAAACCTCCTCGTGTGCACCCGAACTTAAGAAAATCGTTTAAATAAGATGCATGTCGTCTACAAATCTCTCAGTATTGTAACATACATGTGCACTGGAACTACTGATCAAAGAGTTTACAGGCTGCAATAATACTGCTGAAGTTGAAGACAGAAGTGTTAATCTTCTCTGGTGAAACGATATACAAAGGAAGTATAAACAAATCATGATAAAACTGGAAATTTAAGCAATATGTCTGCGAATATGCACACTCGTATCATTGAGAAGAGATTTGTATGTGACACTTGTGGAAAACATTTTTTAAACAACAGTGGCTTAATGGTACATGTGCGTACTCACACTGGGGAGAAACCTTTTAAATGTGATACATGTGGTGCACAATTCTCACAAAATGGTAATTTGAAGAAACATGTACGTGTACATACTTGTGAGAAACCATTCAAATGTGATACATATGGTGCACGATTCTCAGAGAATAGTCATTTGAAGAGACATATCAACACCGGGGAGAAACCCTACAAATGTGATACATGTGGTGCACGATTCTCAAAAAACAGACATTTGAAGAAACATGTACGTGTACATTCTGGTGAGAAACCTTTCAAATGTGATACATGTGGAGCACGATTCTCACATAATACATCTTTGAAGATACATATGCGTATGCACACTGGGGAGAAACCCTACAAATGTGATACATGTGGTGCACTATTCTCACAGAATAATAATATGAAGACTCATATTCGTATCCACACTGGGGAGAAACCCTACAAATGTGATACATGTGGTGCACAATTCTCACATAATAATAATTTGAAGTCTCATATCCGTATCCACACTGGGGAGAAACCGTTCAAATGTTATACATGTGGTGCACAATTCTCACGAAATAATACTTTGAAGACTCATATCCGTATCCACACTGGGGAGAAACCCTACAAATGTGATACATGTGGTGCACAATTCTCACATAATAATAATTTGATGTCTCATATCCGTATCCACACTGGGGAGAAACCGTTCAAATGTGATACATGTAGTGCACAATTCTCACAGAATAAAACTTTGAAGTCTCATATCCGTATCCACTCTGGGGAGAAACCCTACAAATGTGATACATGTGGTGCACAATTCTCAGAAAACAGTAATTTGAAGAAACATGTACGTGTACATTCTGGTGAGAAACCTTTCAAATGTGATATATGTGGAGCACGATTCTCACATAATACATCTTTGAAGATACATATCCGTATGCACACTGGGGAGAAACCCTACAAATGTGATACATGCGGTGCACTATTCTCACAGAATAGGCATTTAAAAAAACATGCCCGTACCCACACCGGGGACAAAACTTACAAATGTGATACGTATGGTGCACAATTCTCACAAAATGTTAATTTGAAGAAACATGTCCGTATCCACACAGGGGAGAAACACTAAAAATGTTATACGTGTCGTGCACATTTCTCAGAAAATGGTAATTTAAAGAAACATGTCCTTATTCATACTGGGGAGAAACCCTACAGATGTGTTATATGTGGTGCACAATTCTCAGCAAGTGGTGCTTTGAAGACGCATGTCCGTATTCATATTGGGTAGAAACCTTACAAATGTGACAGCTGTGGGGCAACATTTTCCAGGAGTTTTTCGCGAAAGACATGTAATGCACATTGACATCGGCAAAGTCCTTCAGATGTCATATCTGTGGACCTCTCTTTAAAAACTAGTAATACTGATAGTGATAGTTTATATACACATGGACTGTTAAGAAAGGAATAAAATTTTAGGGAAACAGTGTTTACAGGCGGAAAGTATAATAGCTATCGTAAGAGAAATAACTATTTGGCAATAACAAATATCCGTGCGACGCTTCAGAGAGTTTGTGAGAGTTGTGTCATGTCCAGTTTCAATGTTGCCTTGTCAACCACAGCCACAGCAGGAATATAACGATATTAATGTAGACTTTATGTCAGACTCACTGCAGAGTATCATTGTTTCTGTTGCATTGTACAATTTGTCAAGTCATTGCTTATACTTGTATACGACCAGTGCAGGATTTGTTGATTTTACTTAAATGTCGTATTACTGAAATGTCCTGATATGGAAATGTCCTATTACAAAAACATCCCTTTAAAGAAATGTCCTTTTACCGAAATTTGTGTTACCAATTGTCCACGGCCAAAGTGACCTTTACCAAACTGTCTGGCTATCATGTGACTTACTACAGAATGCCATTGTTTGTGTTGGATTGCACAGTTTGTCCAGTCATTGCTTATTTTTGTGTATATGACCAGTGCAGCATGTAAGGCGTGGCAGTCACGGCAATCGCCCAGGAACCCCACAATTTAACTTTGATGGGTGCGTCCACGAAACCCTTCTTTCTTGGGTAATTTCTTTGCTGAGGCAACGTTTTTAGACGTAACTTGTGTGCTTTAGTATGATGTAAACTAGTGTTTTAAATGTACAAAATTCGTATTTTGCCGTGAAGTCCCTAGTGTAGAAGAGAGGGACGAATGAGAACTATAATGATGTGATATCCACTGAGTGACTGGCTTGAGGCCACCACAGTAATAACTCCTGTGTATGACGAAAGGTGGTCGTATCCTTTGTTTGACTAAGCTACACAACTGAAATGCTGAGATGAATGTCACAAGAATTTGTGTTGTGTTTGGCTTCATTCTTTGTAGAACATAGTCGACCACTGTAAGAACGAGTTTTAAAAGGTCATTATTCTATATTGGTAATACAGTTGTCACTATACTATATTGGTTAATACAGTTGTCACTATACTATATTGGTAATACTGTTGCCAACTGTTGGTTGTTCTGAGGTTGGATGTAACGTAGTCAATAAAAACCGATGCAGCTACAGCTTTTGTCATTGTCAACACCCACATTTCCCATCACACTAGGCCCCCAGGCTAAATGTGAATAATTACAAATATACGAGCGTACGTATAGGCCCCACATTCACACACATCCTCACACACATACACAGAGACCCCACATTATATTTTACGGGCGCGTCCACAAAATTGTGTTGTGGTTAATTTGGTGTCGAAACATTTCTAGACGTAACTTGTGCTTCAGTATGATGCAAACTAGTGTTCTAAATGTAAAAAGTACACAAATACACACACATAAATTTAAGGGCTCACCTCATTTTGTTCTGTTACAATTATGCGTTTTGCTTAAATTTTACACGACAAGTAAAACATTCACATCGTTAAAGGTATTTTTATAGTATACAAATATTGCGTCTTCATACATTTTGAGGCCCAAATAGCCTTCCGGTTTACTTCAGTCTGCATCGCTGTCTGCGGTAATGCGTTAGCCGTTTCCGCGGCGTGCGCTTCAAATGAACAATAAACATATCGTGTTCATACAAACCGGACCATCGTTTAGTTCCAAAAAGTGGGCTTTGCTATTAGAACGTAAATGTACCTCAGATCTTCCCATTCGTGTAGCAGTAGACTTTAGTTGCATGACCAGTCCACGAAAAATGGGACACCCCCACACTGTATCGTGTTTTGTAACTTCTAAAATATTTTAGTAAGCCACCAGAGCGGGATCGAGGTTGGTCTGGTTGGCACGTGCCCACTAGACCTTCGCGTTTCTGAGGGCCTCATGGGACGCTGTCCTAGTTTAATTTTTAGAGAACCTGAAGGTGTTTTGGGGAACTTCAAGGGGGGTGCAACTGGTGGTTACTTTGAGTGTTTGAAGATGGTTGTTTGGGTATGTGCCACCCTAGACATTTGTGTTGGTGGGAACGTCAATGGGATGTTTTCGGAGGTTTTTGTAGAGCTTGTCAATGGGGATTCGTGGGATGCCTCGAGGGGTATGCCATTGGAGGTTTCTAGAGAGTCTTAGCTCCCGAATATTCACCGCGTTCTAACGCCAGTGTGTATAAACACGAATAGTCCAATTTACGATGTACCTAAATTTGGGGCCCGTGCAATTTGGTTGTCAAAAGCAATTTTTTGGCATCTACAATGTCTCAGTCAGCAGACGGTCTTAGGTGACAATTTTACTTTTTGTTTTTAAAGCAATGGCAGCCATTTTACAAAATGCCCGCCATATTACATGTCTTAACAACTGCGTCACATAGAACCATAATTTTTGTGTCAAAACAAGGGTTTTGGAGATATATATACAAATATTTTATACTTGACCTTCTGTGACTTTCAGATCCGCTATTTTTAAAGATGGCGGTCGTCAAAACAAATTTCACAATATCTTGACAATTGTGTCACATAGAGACTTCGTGTCTATGTCAGCATGTAGTATTGTGGTCAGCGATTTCAAATATGTTACGAATGTCGTTTGCCGACATTCATATATCCGCCATTTTTAAAGATGATGCCCGTCAAAACCATTTATCACTATACGTAGCTAAAGAACTGCATCACCTAAAGCCATTATGTTGATGCCAAAATATAGATTTTCAGGTGCGATGATTTCAAATATGTTACTTTTGACCTTTGCCGACAGTAAAATATCGGCAATTTTTTTAAGATGGCGCCCGTTAAAGCTATTTGTCGCTATATCTAATAAACTACATCACCTAGAGCTATAATGTTGATGTAAAAATGGAGCTTTCCAGTACGATTATTATAAATATGTTACTTTTTACCTTAACCATTTTCTTAAGATGGCGCCTGTCAGCGCTTAATACCCCTATGTAATAAGAACTACATAACCTAGAGCCAATACATTGATGTCTACCTGTATATGTTCAGGTGCTGTCAGCGCTTAGTACCCCTATATAGTAAGAACTACATAACCTAGAGCCAAGACATTGATGTCTACCTGTATGTGTTCAGGTGCTGTCATCGCTTAGTACCCCTATATAGTAAGAACTACATAACCTAAAGCCAAGACATTGATGTCTACCTGTATGTGTTCAGGTGCTGTCAGCGCTTAGTACCCCTATATAGTAAGAACTACATAACCTAAAGCCAAGACATTGATGTCTACCTGTATGTGTTCAGGTGCTGTCAGCGCTTAGTACCCCTATATAGTAAGAACTACATAACCTAAAGCCAAGTCATTGATGTCTACCTGTATGTGTTCAGGTGCTGTCAGAGCTTACTACCCCTATATAGTAAGAACTACATAACCTAAAGCCAATACATTGATGTCTACCTGTATGTGTTCAGGTGCTGTCAGAGCTTACTACCCCTATATAGTAAGAACTACATAACCTAGAGCCAAGACATTGATGTCTACCCGTATGTTTTCAGGTGCGATGATATCAAATGTTGCTGTTATCCTTCGCCGATTTTTCATATCCTTTATTTTCAGCACACGAGGTGTCCGCCAGATATTCGGCGATGTGAGACAATGAACAAAGTCACTTCAAACGTTGTTTTATTGACATTATGGTGCTACCTACCCTCTAAATACACAACTAGGATTTCTAAGCGTTTCACACATCCTGCTCATACCCGCTCCCGTCATCTGCGTATCGAAATGATTTATCTATACCGATCGCTATCGCGAGACTTGCACAGTAAAGTTCGCAGGCTAAGCTGACACCTAACACAACAACGTCAGTGTTGACAGTTTTAATTACTTATATAGTCCTTCGGGCCGAAGGTCGAACGGACTTATGCCATCACTCTGCGTCCGCCTTGCGCCGTTCGCCGTTAGGGGTCATGTTCTAGTTAGACTTCCTGTCCGTTGCGAAGAAAAATGCAGTGTATTTTTGAGAAATGATTTTTTAAAATAAAATTGACATGCTGTGACATAAGTGCATTTGAGTAGGGAGATTTTCATGTGTGATTGTAGAAGGTGGATTTCTAGATGTTTTCAGTAAGCGGAAGGATATTTGGCAGCAATTTGCCTGTGTGACCTGTTTGCGGAGTAATTCTTGCCGGCATTTGTAAATATTGTTGGGTGTCACACATACAGGCATTTTACGAGAGCTGGAAGTATGCAATTTTTGTTAAAATCTATCGGCATGTCAATGAGGTGATGATAACAGCAGGTGAGAAGTTTAAGAAATTTTTGTAGGCCACGTTTTCTTATCATCAGACAAAACGTTAACATGGTCGCCTATGGGAAAACCAACAGTGGGCTGACTCCAATAAAGACCATGGCAACGGAAGCATGCTATTGTCATTGCACAATCATGGAGGACGCATTTTACTTCAAATATCGTGAAACAATCACTAATAATATATGTATGGCAAACAACAGTTGAACGGGACAAACCGTTTTTGGATATTGCAGACTTCTCATCAGCCTGCAAGTCCAAATCACAGTGTCGGAACACATGTCTTATAAGGGGGGTGGGGTGTGTATGCTACTAGTTAGCCTCAATTTGCAAATCTGTTAAAATCTATCGGCCTGTCAATGAGTTGATGATAACAGCATGTGAGAAGTTTAAGACATTTTTGTAGGTCACGTTTTCTTATAATCAGACAAAACGTTAACATGGTCGCCTATGGGAAAACCAACAGTGGGCTGACCCCGTTAGCAGCCATATCTCAGAAACCTTTCAGCAACTTTTTCTCTAATTTTGCATAAACGTATCTTAGGGTACTGTTAATATGCACGAAAAATGTGTATTTGATTGAATCATTCCAAAGGCCCCGTAGGACCCCTAGGGCCCAAAAAACTTGTAATTTTTCACATTTTCCCTATTTTTCAAATATTCTCCAGTAACTGTTTCTCTACTTTTGCATATACATTACATGTGGTAGTGCCACTAAACACAACAAATCTGTATTTGACTGAATGATTCTAAGGGCACTACAGGGTCCCCCAAAATGCAAAATAGTTACACTATCTAGTGATATGGTTTTCAGAATGGCCCTTGAGACCACCCCCTAACAGTAGATTTTTGTATTGTGCTAGAAACAGATCATGGCAGATATACCCCTTCCCTACAACATCTGTCACAAGCGTAGTGTTTGTCTTGGATGGATATATATTTTGATGCTGTTGTTTTATATGGAGGATGGTGGACCATGTGGTTTCGTCTTATTTTCTTTCTTCTTATATACAAACACCACATTAGCATCACCAGCATGCCCATAACGAGGTCGTTTTGGGGGTCCGTTTTCAGACAAAGTGGGACTCATATGTGGTCTGTGGGGATATGTCAAATTTTGTTGTCTGATTAAGCCTAATTGTATTATAAAAACCAACACGCGGTGATATTATATTGTTAATATAACTTAATTATTTACTCGAAACCCGTGGACGTGGGTGCAATTGATTTGAGTATGTTCATATTAATATTATAAACGAGGCACCGAGGAATGTGGTTGTGTGCAAGTTATTTTTCAGAATAAGCAGTTAAAGTGTGACATTTACAATCTGGTTATCAGTCGTTACGTTGATCTGATCTTATGTGCAGAAGTTCCACAATTTATCATAAACATAATTAAGTTAGTAAATTAAGAAACCTTTATAAAACATGCCCTGTAAAGAGGAGATTAGTAAAATTATTGTGGAATTTGAATTAAATTCTAGGTGTCAAGCAGTCTAGTATCATATCCTCTACACAACACTGACTCCAGGAAACTAACTATATTTTACAACTATATGGAACACAAAATAAACATAATAATTGATAACAAAGGCCCTTCACACACACTTGCCTCCTCATAAGCGATAAGGCTCCCCTTTCTGAGATATACAAACATGCTACTAGCAACAACAGTACGTATTTCGACTACCATATTGGCACACAATTACACTATTTCTCACCAGCACGCGCATTTTAAAATAGGTGACGCTAAACTTTATTGTGTATTGGTTAAAAACAATTATTCATAGAAATTCGCTTTCCACCGCAATACTTGAAAATTATTATTTGTGTTAAGCCAGATAAGTTTGCTTACCGGGATTGAAGCTTGTAAGAAATACACTCGCTACATATCTTAAATTGTTGCTTGTTGAGAATAGCCTCTTTAATAGACGGGAGTTACCTTAATCAGCATACTAAAGATAAAAAGCCGCACATCTAGTTTACTTGTAACAGATTTCTAATGATCAATCATAAATTATTTTATATGGCTTAATTTATGTGCTCAACATTTTAAAATCATCGTCACACCATTCATTCACCAGTATTTTGTTTGCATCTGTAACCTCTTAGTTACTACAATTAGGACTGATACTTTTACATGCGAGGAGACCATGGGATAGTGTGAAGTCCTTCTGTATGGCTAATAGGAGACAGTGGTTCTTTGACACACTTTCCTCTAGTGACTGCCCTTTTCACACATGGCTCCCATACATTCAGTGCTAATCACTTAACAGCTAACGGTTCTCCCATTAACATATGTACAAATCAGCCTTCCTTGGCATTCCTTGTAATGTTTGAACATATCACCCAGCTTTTAGGATGAGGTTTAAAGCTTTTGAGAAACATGGAATACAATTAGTGGTTCACATTTTAAAGATGCAATTTTGAGGGGGTTCACATTTTGGAGATAGGGGATCACAAAAGAGGGGTTCACGACCCCCCTACCGGCAGCGGGCCTGCGATATATGTGGAGCACAGTTCTCAACAACATGTCCGTATTAATATCGGGGAGAAATCCTACAAATGTGTTACATGCGATGTTCCATTCTCAGAAACTAGTAAATTGAACAAACACGTGCGTGTCCATACTGGGAGAAACCCAACCAATGTTATATATGTGGATCACAGTTTTTTCCAGAACCGTTCACCAAAGAAACCTATGCATTCACACTCGAGAATCCCTCGTGATATGACATCTGTATATCATAATTAAAAAACAGTTCGGTCCAGTACCGGTATTTTAAAGCATACGCAAATAGCAAATCCTCCAAAACGGAAACAATTAAGGTGTTTGCTCTATCACTATCTATAATATTTTTATCTAAAACCATTTTGATTGGATTAATGAAAATGGTTTTACCCTGGTAAGTCCCACTGGGAGCTTTCTTGCGCACTTTAAGGTGTTATTGAATGTGCGATTTTTTGTTTTGTCATTTGCATTTGATGATTCCTTTTAGACGCTCCCGGATTTCGGGCGTATCTCTCCGACTCACGGAATATATGCAAGTCTCCCGGATTTTCTCTGAAAATCTCCAACGAGACAGGGCGACACCACGGGAGATGTATTCAGACGTACTGAACCGCTGAATGTCCAGCAAAAATCGCCAACAGCACCCCCTCACCTGTTTGGGCTGACTCACTCGACATTATTGTCTTTTCTTTTCCTTTGCAAAATCTGTCATTTCGTTGTTGATGCATGTATATGCCCAATGGTGGGTCGTGTCTACTGTTTATTTGTCTATATTAGACAGGTGTAATATTGTGAGGAAAATCACAATTTGTGTTGTCCATGCTGTGTAGAACAGAGACTGCTATTATTGGAAGGAGTTTTAAAATGTCACTATTTCATTGGTAATACTGCTGCTAACTGTGTCTTGTTCTATGGGTGGGAGTGACATAGAAAATAAAGGGATACACCTTTTGCCACTGTGTTCCTCAAATTCCCCATCATACCTGATCATCGTGCTTAACTAATTGAATAAATAGAAATGTGCGAACCACTTCTACACATATAAGAACCACACCATACGTGTAGGTCCTACACATACATACAAGCAGAGAGCCCAAGTCTGTTATTAATACTCACGTGGTTGAAATAATTATTATATGGCATAATAATCAGACAGCTGTGGTGAGGAGTGTGGGTGTGTCCAAGGTTTGTTAGAGTAAACAGTTAATGTTACAATTTGGTGACACTAGCAATGTGGTTTTCAGTTAATTAATAAATTATGTATGTAACTGATCAGCAGTGCAACATGTTCACAATTTAACAATCACATAATTCAGTTAGTAATTTAATAAACATTTATAAAATGCCTACCATAAATAGAAGATTAGAAAACATTTACTGATGTCAAATTGTTATTAAATTATTGGTATCAAAGAAACGAACTGTCTATAGACAATCCATCAAGGCTGCAACATCCGAAAATGAATAAAGAAATCCAATACAATATTATTGTGGTTAAAATGTAATGGTCTGATGAGTCAGCATTGTTCAGAACATTATCGCCAAACCGACCTTTACATGCTGGCACTGAGGGTGGTCACTGCCAGGGTGCTCGTCGACCTCAGTGGTACATTTACGTTGAGACGGGACCGACATTAACGTGATCTCCGAGTCACGAGGAATATACAGTCCCCAATGTTGAGAGCCATTACACCAAATATGTCTGCCCGGTCCGGGTTTCAGACTCAGAGCGCTGGCATGACAGGCGGATGTGCTAACAACTACGCTAACCGCGCTGCCGATCTACATCTATTTAACCAGCAACAAAAAGGACTTCGGCAATCACAACTAATGCCACATAATTCACGGTTTCTCACCAACACTCGCATTTTAAAATAGGTGAAGTTAAACTGTATTTGTTATTGTTCAAGTCAATTGATATGTGTCAAGCTAGATGAATTTCTCTACAGGTTTGTCGCTTGAACGAAAAACACGCGTTACATGTCTTAATTTGTTGATTGCTGAGAATAGCCCTTCGACACTCTGTAGTTAGCTGAATCAGTATACAGTTAAAAACAGCTCCCATGATTTACATTTTAACATAATTCTAACGAAAAGTCAATAATTATTTTATATGGCCCACTACACTGTATACATGTGCTAGTTTTTGTTCTATAAGCATTGTCACCCCATTCACCCACTACTATTTAAAATGATACTTATGAGAACCGTGGCCATTACACAGTGACATGTCTATATCAAATTGAGTCGCTCACGTATATCCCTTAGTATAACTCTGCTTATTTCGTTTGAATCAGTCACCTATGAGCGACTGACTGGAAATTGGAGTCATGTTCCTTTAGAAAAAAAATTGCTTTTTCTGTATTTGTTATCTCTTTAACATCTGTATCATTCAGGCAGCCCTGGCATGCTGGGTACTGTTTGAGCAACATCCACCAAGTTTTAGAAGGGGGTGTACGCTTTTTTAAGAAACAGGGAATAATGATAACACAAACAATTAGGGGTACACATCTTATAGATAACATTTGAGAGGGACTTTTACATTTTGGACAAAGGGAGTTCACAAAAGGGGTTCACTTGAATATCGTGAAGCCCCCTACCTACGGGCCAGCGTAATGGCGAGAAACCGTACAAATGTCTTACATGTGTTGCAAAATTCTCACAAAGTGGTTTATTGAAGATCCACGTCCGTACTCATACTGGGGAGAAACCCTTCAAATGTGATGTATGTGGTTCACACTTCTCGACAAGTAGTCGCTTAACGATACATGTCCGTACCCATAATGACGAGAAACCATACAAGTGTGACACATGTGGTTCACAATTCTCTACAAGTTTTCGTTTAACGACACATGTCGGTATCCTTACTGGAGTGAAACCCTACATATGTGATATATGTGGAGCACAATTCTCAACAAATGGTGTCTTAACGACACATGTTCGCATTGCTACCGGTGAGAAACCCTATAAATGTGTTACATTAGGTGCTCCATTCACAGAAAGTGGTAAATTGAAGAAATACGTACGTATCCATACTGGGGAGAAACGTCCCCTACCAATGTTGCATCTGTTGATCACAGTTTTTCCAGAACCGTACACCAAAGAAACTCTTGCATTTACATTCGAGAATCCCTCGTGATATGACATCTGTATATCACTATTTAAAGGCAGTTTGGTCAACTACCGGCATTTAAAATCTTATGCAAATAGCTAATTCTCCAAAATGGAAACATTTACGATTTTGGCATATATCACCTCTATATTGTTATGTAAAATAATTTTGATTGGGATAATAAAAATGGTTTTACCCTGGCAAGTCTCACTGAGTGTTTTCTTGCGCACTTTAATCTGTTATTGAATGTGCGATTTTTTGTTTTCTCATTTGCATTCCGTCATTAATTTTAGATGTGGTATCTATATACGTGCCAATTCTCCAGTGAAATCTGGGACACTCCCGGATTTTGTGTGTATCTCTCGGTCTCCCGCAACAGAGGCAGACCTTCCGGATTTTCTCTGAAAATCTCCAACGAGACAAGATGTATCTAGACGTACTAAACCGCTGGATTTGCAGCAAAAAATATCCAACAGCACCCCCTCCCCGCCTCTTTGGGCTGACTCACTCCACATTATTATCGGTTTTTTTCCTTTGTACAATATGTCATTTCGTTGTTTATACATGTATAAGACCAATGGTCGGACGTATGTACTCTTTATTTCTCTAAATTATAGACAGGTATACTATTGTGATGAAAATCACGACAAGTTGTGTTGTACACGCTGTGTTGAGCAGAGACTGCCACTATGGGAATGAGTTTTAAAAGGTCACTACTCTATTGGTAATACTGCTGCTAACTGTGTCTTGTTCCATTGGTGAGTGTAACGTAGAACAATAAATAGATACATTTGTTGGCATTGTGTTCCCTACATTCCCCATGATACCTGGTCATCGGTCTTAACTTGAATAACTAGAAATGTACGAATCACCCCTACATGTGTCCGAACCACCCCATACTTGTAGGTCCTACGCACACAGGCAGAGAGCCAATTTAAATTATGCGTCTGAAACAAGGTTATTATAGTAAACTGCTGACGTAATTTTTGTTATTGTAGAACTTAGTTAATGGTTAGTTTTTATTAAATGTCAGATGTATAGGCCCAAAAATATGCCTTGTGTCCCCCATTATGTCTTAATATAGTAACCTAATTGTAGGTAACTGTATCGGGAATGCTAATATTTAAGACTTACGTGACTGCGATCTTCCCTTATATAAAATGATTACTATTAGGCTTAATAGTCGTTAAACGTTGCGCACGTAACTGCACGTTGTGCGATAATTGAAGCATTGACCGATCGAGAGCACAGAATTAAAATTATTTCATAACCAGCTGTTAAGTATTATTACTGTTGGTCAAATTGTTATAAAACAACACACAACATTACTACCTTTTGTTTCGTGGCATAAATACGAACGCTGGCCTGATTTGTTCATTATGATGTTTGTTTCTTTGATCACGACACAAAACCAAATCAGTTTAAAAGTTGGCGTACATCGAAATGACTCAAGGGTAATTTCAAATGTGTGCAGCGGCGCGGATTGAGTTTATTCGCGGGATTATTCCGTAGAGTTATACAAAAACATCGTAACTTAGACATACATATAATTATTATAATCTTTATTCTGACTCAAGCATTCACCATATGACACAAAATACATACGTTTCACAAACATATGCAGATACCGTTTATGGTAACACTGAGTTGAATGTACCATTCAGTTTACCACTGAAGGTTTAATGGTATCTAAACTAGGGGTACGCTGTCAACGTTCAGGATAGTGAATTATATTTCAAATATGAACGAGACTCGCCAGTTTACTATTGAGGCTCGACTGTATCCATGCAGTACACGTGATTTATTCTGTAACCTTTCAAAGGTAATGGATGGTACTTTTCAAATACCATTAAGATCCACTGGCACCAACCTGATTGATCACTGAATGGAGCAGTGCTACTGAACGGTAAGTTCAAATACCATAGAGAGTACCACTGAGACACACTGATTTATCTTTGAATGGTATTGAATGATATGTTCAAATACCATTATGAGTACGACTGAAACATGACTAATTGTATCATTGAATGGTCCAGTGGTACTGATTGGTAGGTATGTTCAAATACGATTGAGAGTACCATTGAGACGTACCGATTTATTATTGAATGGTATTGAATGATATGTTCAAATACAATTGCGAGTACAGTACCACTGAAACACGATTGATCATTGAATGGTGCAGTGGTACTGAATGGTATGTTCAAATATCATTGAGAGTACCACTCGAACACACAGGTTTTTCATTGAATGGTATTTCAAATACCATTGCGAGTACCACCGAAACCTAATTTATCATTGAGTGGACCAGTGGTACTGAATGGTATGTGCAAATACCATTGAAAGTATCACTGAGACATACTGATTTATCGTTGAATGGTATTGAATGATATGTTCAAATACCATCGAGAGTAACTTTGAGACACTGATTTATCATTGAATGGTATTGAATGATATGTTCAAATACCATTGAGAGTGCAGTTGATACACTGATTTATTATCGAATGGTTCAATGGTACTGAATGGTATTTTCTAATAACATTGAAAGAACCACTGAATTCTACTGATTTACCATTAAAGGGTCCAACGGTACCGAATGGTATTCAATGGTATACCATTGGCTCTTTTTGTAAGGGATGTAGAGTCTCCAGAGCTAACAAATATGCGAGAACGCGAACAAGTTTCCATGCATATTCGTGTCGTGGCGATCGTGTGGGCGATTCTTATAGGTGTTCTTGGGTTGGGCCTTGTTAGCAAACAATTAGTGTGATGAACAGGGCTTCTCTTCTCCTTATTAACGCCGATACGAGCCGTCATTTGCTGACTGAAAGTACAACTCGGAGTGACGATTAGTGTTATAGGTAATCAACAGCCAAAGCCATGTTGTAATCATCACCACTCGCAGCATTTCGGCAACCTTTCACGTGAAACAATAGCATCGCCGTGTAAGTCGCGCTAGTTGCTGAATGAACTGATTGACTGTAGAAACACTTTGTATAGTTGGTCAACGGCCCGCACCGATCAAGGGTTGGCGTCGACATAGGTGCTAAAATAACAATCATAGGCTAGCCTTAAATTACAAAACAAACATTGGCTCGCCTAACCCTACAACGGAAATAATTTTGTTCATAAATAGGTGGAAGTGTTCTTTGAACTGATTCGAACTCGTGGTGCCAAAATTAAGTTATGCGGCTATCCTCAATCACGTCACGTCACGTAAATACATATTCTGGCACACACACACACACAGGCAATAGCGTTGCATAATCTGATCTGCAATATTTGCAAGCAATGTTCTTTATAGAGTAATTCACAAAATCATCTAAAATGTCGAAGAGCCGTGCTTTTCCTTGGTGTAATTTAGAATAGTAGTTGTCTTAGCTGAGTCGGTACAAGGCGACTCATAAGTAGCAATCCGGTTGCTGCTAGAGAGTACCAAATGCGGCCTCTTGAAACCTTCTAACAACGGCGATTCCTAACAAAAACAACTGGGAGCCTGGGCAACCACAAAGCAAAACAGTGAGATATTAACCGTAAATAGTGTCCACCATATTGTCACAGAGCCTAGCAACTTGATGGGGAAGGCCAGATACAATCACCACTTTTTTGTTGTTTCCTTTAAAACAAGATTTCAATTTTTGTTCGTTCTCAGCAAATACATCGGGTGGGTCCGTTATATCTCACTCTAATATTCTGTAGTTTTTACTAAACTAATGTTGGAATATGGAAAAGACCACAGAAAAACACCTGTTTTGCAGCATCCTTGGAAATAAAATTCCACTCTTTGATCGGATTAGGCAATTAGTTTGGGTGGGTCCAATATTTTCAACAACACAGAACCAACATAGTTTATAACATTTTCTCATGAGATGTGAAACAGACTGGATAAAAGCACCAAGAGAATTGCTGTTGCCGTAGCCAGTTTTTTACAACAAGGAGCTCACATTTTCCCAGTACAGACTCTATACGCTCGTGTGGGGTTATATTTTTCACAATGCAGAGGGCGCCACATGTTCACGCTGAAGTTCACCTCCATAATGCAGTGGGTCGGGTTTCTAGCTGAAAGGACAATAGAGTGGGGTGTGAGATTCGTGGACAGATTGCTTTCATTATATATTCAAACACCACATTAGCATCACCAGCAGGCCATTAGGGAGGCTGTTTCGGGAGGTGGGGATGTGAGACTCATAGATGTGGTCTGTGGAAATTTTTTCCATTTTGTTGCTGATTAAGCATAATCTGTAACCAATTTTATTAATAAAAATCCCCCCAAAATAATATAATAATAAGAATATTATTAACACGACTGAATTATTACTAGAAACAATTATATGTGCAGTTTTGAATATATAAATATTTTATATATATATATATATATATATATATATATATATATATATATATATACATAGTAATAATATTATCATAAATGAGGCACTGAGGAACCTGGGTGTATCCAAGTCATGTTAGAGTAATCACTTTGTGTTACAATTTGGTGACATTAACAATGTGGTTTTCAGTCAATTAATAAATTATATATGTAACTGGTATGCAGGGGAAAATGTCCACAATTTATCAATAACATAATTCAGCTAGTAATTTAATAAATATGTATAAAATGCGTACCATAAATAGAAGATTAGAAAACATTTCCTAATGTGGAATTTAATTAAATTATAGGTATTAAATACCGTCACCTCTAGGCCACACTGGCCGCAGAAAACGTTTTCTGTATTTGGAAGCTAACAAACAAAATGAACTTAATACTTGTGAATAAAGTTTCTTCACATTTTCTTGCCAAGATAAGGCCCCCCTTTCTGAGATTGATAACCATGCAACCAGCAACAACAGGATTTCGGTAAACACAACTAAGGCCACATAATTCACGATTTCTCACCAACACGCGCTTTTTACTTTTGTGTTATTGTTTAAAGAAAATGTATTTGTGTCAAGGTAGATACTTTTCTCAACATCTTTGTGGCTTGTGTTTGAACAACATCCAGCAAGTTTTAGGAGGGTGTTCACGCTTTTGAGAAACAGGGAATAATGTTAACATAAACATTTAGGTGTTCACATCTTAAAGGTTTAGTTTCACGGGTTTTTTATATTTTGTATAAATGGGTTTCACAAAAGGGGTTCACGTGAACGCGGTGAACACCTCTACCTACAGACCGGCATACTGGCGAGAAACCTTACAAATGTCTTACATGTGTTTCACAAATATCACAAGGTGGTTTATTGAAGATCCACGCAAGTATTCATACTTGGGAGAAACCATACAAATGTCTTACATGTGTTTCACAATTATCACAAAGTAGTTTATTGAAGATCCACGCACGTATTCATACTGGGAAGAAACGATACAAATGTCTTACATGTGTTTCACAATTATCACAAAGTGATTTATTGAACATCCACGCACGTATTCATACTGGGGAGAAACCATACAAATATCTTACATGTGTTTCACAATGATCACAACGTGGTTTATTGAAGATTCACGTCCGTATTCATACTGAGAAGAAACCCTTCAAATATGATGTATTTGCTTTACACTTCTCAACAAGTGGTCGCTTAACAATACATGTCCATACCCTCACTGCGGAGAAACCACACAAGTGTGACACATGTGGTTCACAATTCTCAACAAATTGTCGCTTAACGATACATGTCCGTACCCTCACTGCGGAGAAACCATACAAGTGTGACACATGTGGTTCACAATTCTCAACAAATAGTCGCTTAACGATACATGTCCGTACCCTCACTGCGGAGAAACCATACAAGTGTGACACATGTGGTACACAATTCTCAAAAAGTTTTCGTTTAGCGACACATGTCCGTATTCATACTGCAGTAAAACCCTATATATGTGATATATGTGGAGCACAGTTCTCAACAAATGGTGTATTGACGACACATGTCCGTATCCATACTGCAGTAAAACCCTATATATGTGATATATGTGGAGCACAGTTCTCAACAAATGGTGTATTGACGACACATGTCCGTATCCATACTGCAGTAAAACCCTACATATGTGATATATGTGGAGCACAGTTCTCATTCAAATGGTGTATTGACGACACATGTCCGTATTCATAGCGGGGAGAACTATAACTGTGTTACATGCGGTGTTCGATTCTCAGAAAGTGGCAAATTGAAGAAACACGTGCGTATTGATCCTGGAGAGAAACCCTACCAATGTTATATTTGTGGATCACAGTTTTTCCAGAACCGTTCACCAAAGAAACGTGTGAATTCACACTCGAGAATCCCTCGTGATATGACATCTCTATATCACAGTTTAAAAGCAGTTCGGTCCAGTACCGGTATTTTGAATCATATGCAAAGAGCCAATTCTCCAAAATGGAAACATTTAAAGGGGAAATGAAATGCAGCTGTTTCATGCTACATACTGAAATATATACTATATAAGTATACATTAATGGTAACAGAAACGTACTCATTTATAAGACAAACTGAAAAAACGATTTTGTTCGATGCCTAAATCGTCGCTATAGAGCACTGCGTATCGCCATCTTTGTTCCAAACGAGTGGTTTGATTTACTCCTATCTAATCCATGTTAAATTTCGGGGTTTTTTGGTTTATCTCATTAGTAGACATTTATGTGCGAAAACAAAGATATGGTGCCCTATTATACACGATAGGTGTTCTATAGGTCAACAAATAATTTGTATACGCGTTCGAAATAAAAAGGTGAAATTAAATGGCAAAGATTTATAACCAATGAAAACGTTGTTAACGTCACACTTCCCGAACGAAGAATTTAGTTGCCAGAAGGGGGCGGTGCTTTCAAAGCAAAGGTCAGAATTTTAGATGCGCGCGCATACCGGAACTATTTTTATTTTGTTGTTAACAAAGACGTCGAAGGATTTTGGTAGAGACGAGTTATTAAGTGATTTTTAAAAATTCCATATCGATACGACAGATGAAGACTCTAGTTCGACTTGTCACTCGGAAATTACGGTTGACACACACAAAGTCAAAGCCCGGCTTTGTCAAAGGGCCTGTGCCATACGGGTGATACGGGTTTCACCCTGTGTGCGATCCACGGTCCGATAATGTCCGGCCCTGGGTCAGGTTCAGTTGTGGGAGTCGGACAGTGACAGTTGGTCTATCGACGACGAAGACGTTACGCGACTTAATAATGTCGCATGGTGTTTGTGTGGACACTGCGTCCCAATGTCGACGCACATCGAGTCGCTGTTCTGTAGGGAGATAGCTGCCGAACAGCACCGTATGACAGACCTTGCAGATGCCTGCATTACCGACTATGAGTATGAGTGACGACTTCGAAACGGTTTGCACCAACAGGGCGGTGTTCGAACTTGGAAGTCGGTCTGTTGTCATTGTATGATTTGCGTGCAGACTCGTTGATTCGACCAGTAGCTAGTAGGTAAGTACTACGCAGTTCAACAGGTATCAAATAATTATTCTAGCAATAACTATTTCAAACTTAAATAGTGCAATTATACTTGTTCCCACCTCAAGTGTTCAGGTTCATTCTATCTTCGTAAAATACTATGTCTATGATTTTCATCAAACCATTTTCTTAATAAACTTGCTTTTATTCTTGACAGGACGTGTGCATCCTTTTTATACAGTTGTTTAATTCATATTTAAAAGTGTTCAAGCAACTTGCTTAATTTATATAAAAATGTAGACAGGAGTTTTTAATATAATACAAATGTTATATATATATATTATGTGTGTGTGTGTTATCAAGACCACATCATGAAATGTAGTCTTACAATCATAATTATTACAGCCTTTCACAAATAAATGAACCTATTCACTGAATTCATGATGCGATATTGATAAAACAAAGTTTTGCCAGTATAACAATAATTAGAAGATAACGGTTGTTTATTATCAACTAATGCAAATAAATGAACTTTCAGAACATATCGATTGATTCGATTAGCCGCATAACGTCACTTCACGTTGTGGTCAAGGAGAGACTTGGAAAAGGCAACAGACGTGTTATACCAGCCTGCACTGTATCCAGAAGCGAATGGGGTTTATGAAAATTTCAGCTATGGACATTGCACTATACAGGTGAGTGTACAATGAAAATAAAAACCCTGGACAAGTAAGATTTTGATTAACCAAAAGGTAGAATGAATTACTCGGTGCCTTCTTATCACATTTTTGGCAACAACAATGTGATCTGTAGTGTCTTGCATGTCCCTGTTCATAATTCGATTTGTAATACTGAAGCCAACATGAAATATATCAACAGTTTATTCTTATGGAGAAACAATTCACAAATAAATAAGACTATATGGCACACTGTGCCAATGCATTAGTCAAATTCACACACCAGTTTTCAATGTTTCTTTCGGTTGATTCACTTCACACTGTGACACATTTTAATCTAACTGTATTACAATTTGGGTCTGTGCCAGTCCTATCCACATATAGTACATCAATAAGTAACACGTTTATTGATGATATGGGCCATCATTTTCATCCAATATTGTAATAAAAATATTAATACATACAAAATATTCCATTACAGTTCCAGTTTTACATATTTGTGGGTTTCAACTTTCAACACTATGGGCATCTGTCAAGAAAACAACTACTTATTATTCAGTATACAGATTCAAAGCTTGTAGTACTAGTTTCAAAATATATTAAGTGCCTCCAAATGGATTCATTTAGATTTATGGCACTATATAAGTGTTCTTTTTATTATTAAGTACTTTTTGAGATGTTGTTTTGTGATAATGTCAAATGTAATACTAACAATGAAGTATGAATATAAAAAAACGTATAGCTGAATCCTTTGCTGCTTCATTACTTTGTAGCACACATTGTGATGTTTGAGGAATGGTGGTCTGTTGCAAAAAAATCTCACTATAAGTAACATGTTTGGACTTGGTTAAACTAATCAAGTAAATTACGTATACCCAAAGTTCCCTACATCGAATAGGGTCTAATAAAACACATTGCATACCACAAGTAGGATACAAGCTTTCAAGTGGATGTTCCTTACTTTAGCAGGTCCTATACAGTAGTGAGAATCCACTTTGCCTAAAACGTTTCTCTATTTCTGCCAGTGATGTTCAAACAATGTTATTTAAGCATAGAAATCCATTGTCATTTGAAATTGGATGTCATATCAATTTGGTGGCACTAAACCGAATTGATACGGATACAACTAGTTTTCCTTAAAGCGGGTTATTTGCTTTGCCACAGCCTCCTCTTTTGCTGGTTTTTCGATGTCTGCATGCTAGAGTTACCTCCTTACTCGATGTCGCAACTTGGAGCATACTTCACAGCTTTGGGCCACTTGTGCATCTAGCTGCAATGCCCTCTAGAATTTCTCCTCGGAAGCTGTAATCTTTTGACGCCATCACTTTCTTCACTACATACTCAGCAGACTTTGAATACTGCAGCTGATGCCGTAGCTTGTTGTCTGCTGTTTTCACCATTTCCCGCTGTTTGAACAAATTATAAATATAAAATCAGTATAACAATAGAAATATCTGAAGAATAACTGGCTATAGCTGTAACATGCACACAGTAAACCAAACAGCTTGCTTGTATGCTCTCTCTCTCTTGAAATCAAAAGGTTCATGTCATTTTTTAATCGGTTCCTAATTCTGCCATCATTTTCAATTTCAATTTCAACTTCCAAGGAATTCCACAATACATTCAAATATTTATTATTGAATCATATATACATATATACATAATTTATATATAATTATGTTTATATTTATTATATTTTATATGCATAAATTTATATTTCAATAAGCAATTCCAAAGCATACCATTCCAATTCGATTTATATATAATTATACAATTCAAGTAACAGTAAACATATGTCCTCAATTATAATTTATCTGTTGTTTGCATGCATACTCTTGTGCAGTGAGATTGTATTTTCGAAACTGTATTCCTAACATTGTTTTGCTGTTGAGTACAGGCATGGATTTTCAGCCATTTCAGTTTATTTTGTAATACACTGCTGGATTTCTAAAGTGTGCAGCTTTGTCAAGCAACTTACACATTATTTTGTAACATCAAATGTAAACACTATTGATGAATGATATCACAAGCCTTACCTTGTATTTGTGTTTTGATCAATGGTGGCCAAGTGGAGTCGGGCTATGATGCCTTGACGGCTGAAGTTGGGTGCATACTTGAGAAAGAGGGCATGTAAGCTCTCCAGTTCACCAGTGTTAACGCACTTCGTAACGCTCTCTATATCAAACAGTAGGCGGCAGTCCAGTATAGCCTTCTGGACAGTGAAGGCTTCTGTACCTTCAGTGAGCCATGGTGTTGTTTTTACTGCTTATTGTGTATACGTTGCATGATTGCACTACCGGTACAACTCTGCACCCACTGTCCATGAATGGGAATTCCTGATGTGATGGAGGAGCGAGATCCACATCTCCTTCATCAATACCACAGGTGGTTGGCAATTGCGCCTATCGAAGGGACAACTTCAACTTTCTTGGCAGACAACAACCTTTGTTTTTTGGTAGTCCTCTAACAAAGTCTTTCTAATGCTGGGATGTCTATCAGTGGCAAGATTGCTGATCTTCACCCCATGGTAAGTCAGGATGTCTAAGCAGCGTTTCAAGCTCTCCACTTCCATCCAGTAACTGTTCTTGACCTCTGTGACCCGAAAAGTTTCTTGAGCAATGATGAGTTGGCTGTCAGTGTCCATGATGAAGTAAATGCCAAATGTAGAGTTGTGTCCTGGATTGTCATATCTTGCATCGCCTGATACAACCACGCTTTGTCTGACCAGAGCTGACATGATGGCCTCTGAATGGCATGTCCACATGTCCTCTATCTCTGGCAGTATGTATGCCCGCTGTATGCTGTAGCACTGGCGGGTGACAAGGTGCATAGGTTCATTAGGTTGACCAAATTGTACACAGTGAATGAATGTCCAGTCAGGAAGAGGACGCTTGGTGTCAACTAATTACTCTCATAAATGTTACCAATCTTGGGTTGCGAGTGCCACATGAACGAGTGGCCAACAACACATTCTGTGGTGACAACCACTGCAAATCCAGTCATTGTGATGCTAGGCTAAGTGGTGTATTGCAGTTTGGTGTTTTAGCAGGTGCAGAAAAGTAAAATTATGTTTTTCTCACAAATGGCAAACTTTCTCTCTTTCCCATTAGTGTAAGAACCGCTTGAGTCATCATTAGTGATATCGCTGTCACCTGCTACAACATATTCTGCATCACTCGCTTCAATGTTTCTCTTCTCACTGTTGCAGACAGAATCGTCTGAAGATGGCGATAATGAGACTGGGACATCCGAAGGGTCGTCTACAGTGACAGAACTGCCATGGTCAGGGTCAGTCGGAGAAAGCGTGTTGGACTGCGATGGCAACTTTGCATACCCACGGTCATGATGAATGTTCAATGGAAAACACTGTTGTCTGTATTAACGACTGCATCGACAAAGTGTCGCACTGGCGACACGACCACCGGCTTCCTTTATGTTTTGACACTACAAGTCGATGGCGTGGCAGCACTACAAGTGACATTTGTATTACCATGAGGGACAATGTCATCTCGCGTGCTAAATCCTTCGCTGGATCCTTCGAAGCTTGCAAATAGTCATACAAATTGGAGCACGAGTGCGATTTACAAGTGACTTTTTCAATGTTTTCTTTTTAGTGGATATGTGTGTTATCTTTAATTTTCATGATTAAAATGCATGTGCACTCAAATGTGTTTAACATTTGAACTTTGTAAATACAAAATATATATTTATTAATCTTTGTGGCTTTTTCCTGTGACGTTATTTCCTTTTTTCTTGTTAGGCTTACATTCAAAAGTCAATAAATTAAATACAATGTCTATGTTATTAAAATCATACATTGGTTTTTGCAGTCATGCAATCTGTATCAGAAAAAATTGGTATGATAGCATGCTTGCTAAACTGTCGCATCAAAGCTGGACCATCAATTCGGGGTCCATTGTTACAAGCCAATATTTCAGATACATACATTAGTATTAGGCCTACATGGTGATTAACTATACTTGACTGATGTGAACCTACTTACTATGCCAGTAACTAATTATATCAGATATGACTACAGTGTTTTGTTGTATGCTATTGACTGTATCATAAACAAATATTTTTTTATGGATTTAAATACTTGTAATGTCACTTATTTAATAATTCCAATGGCAATGCCTACAATACATGATTGACAGGGCTTGGTCCGGACTGTGACTAATGTTTACTAATATATGACGACATTATTTCGCAAAACGTTATACTGGCTACGGTAGCTGACATTTATTTTGACGGTTATTTTCCCCTTATTTCCCCACCAGAAATTAAGTCGATAACATAGACTCGTAGATGTAGACGTTGCGGTATTCAGACGTAGCAACACGCCGGCACAAATTGCTGTAAACTAAATCGGCGGATTACAAGCACTCATTATTCCCAATTATATCATAATATTCAAACGTATTTTTACTTTATTACATTCACATTTTTTAATACATTTCAATTTCGCATACGTCATATTTGTATATATGCATACTTTGAAATAGAACTGTAGGACTATATAGTAGTCGTAATGATGCCTAACGAAACTCGTGAGTGCCGACTCACCTTGGCAACAACAAGCTGGTTTTGGCTTGTCATTTCCTACGCGCCGTTTCACCCTCCAAATAAGGCAATGATGTCGAGCTTCCAGGTCGATTTCGCTTAAATTTACTTCATCGGTGCATAGTTATATGTAAACAAATCGACTGGAGATTGACCTGTGGCTTTAATCAAGAATTATGTTTTGACGTTCAATGTCTTTTTATGCTCGTAACTTTCGTATTTAGGCTTGCAATCGGCGTTCGAAAGTGACTACCGCCGACTTTTGCCAATCTTGCCCCCGGCGAACACGTCAAATTCATCATCTATAACTTGTTTTTTTCTGTTGGAAACCTTCTGTGGAAGTATGTGAAAAGTTGCTTACTAACATTTATAGTATAGCCAGTAGCCACGCAGTCCAATAAATTGTTATGTTTTTATGTGTTTGTATGCGTTTCGTCAGTTTTTGTGAGAGCTATGCTGCGTCGCCTATCGAATTGCTGTATACAGCTTTGGGAGACATCTCGCCAATGAAACCGGATGTACAACCACACGCTCCTGAAGCATGATGGCGGCGCCCTGTGCCGATAGTAGCTACGTTTGAAAAATTATTTTAAATACACCGTGACGCTGTACTTGTCAAATCATGGTGACATGTACTGTAAATGGTATGTTCTTATGTTGGGGCTGTGGTTGTTCAATCATTTCATTTCCCCTTTAAGGTGTTTTCATATATCACCTCTACATTGTTGTGTAAAACCATTTGATTGGAATAATAAAAATGGTTTTACCCTGGAATATGTGACTGACAGCTTTCTTGCGCACTTTAATCTGTTATTAATGTGCGATTTTTTGTTTTGTCATTTGCATTTCATCATTACTTTTAGGTGTTGCGTCAATATACGTGCCAATTCTCCTTTGCAATCTGGGCCGCTCCCAGATCTTTAGTGTATATCCCGTTCTCCCGGAATATAGGGAAATCAACGGGATTTTACCTGAAAATCTCCAACGAGACGGGGTAACACCACGGGAGAAATATTCATATTGAACCGATGAATTTCCAGCAAAAATCTCCAACAGCCTCGTTCGGCTGAATCATTCCACTTTATTATGGCTTCTTTTCCTTTTCACAATCTGTCGTTTCGTTGTTGATACATGTATATGACGAATGGTGGGTCGTTTGTACTCTTTATTCGTCTAAATTAGACAGGTGTAATATTGTGTGGAAAATCACAACAAGTTGTGGTGTACATGTTGTGTAGAGCAGAGACTGCTACTATTGGAAGGAGTTTTAAAAGGTCACTACTCTATTGGTGATACTGCTGCTAACTGTGTCATGTTCCATGGGTGGGTGTAACGTAGAAAATAAACGGATACAGCTTTTGCCACTGTGGTCCCTAAATTCCCCGTCATACTTGGTCATCGGGCTTTTCTGGAATAACTAGAAATGTGCGAACCACCCCTACGTATATATATTTTTTTTTATTTTTTTTTTATTTTTTTTTATTTTATTATTATTATTATTTTTTTTTTTCACGAATCATAGTTTTCATTGCATATATGACATGAATAAGGAACACAAGCAATGTGTTGCTTCGTTCCATTTGTTACGTAATGTATACATGTTTCATATAACTGCTACATCTGTGCTATATATAACATTATGTATCAATAAAGATTATTATTATTATACGAACCACCCCAAACGTGTTGGTCATGCACACACACAGACATAGAGCACAAGAGATCTGTTTTTATTACTCGCGAGGTTGAAATAATTATTATATGGTATAATAAGCAGTATTAAAACAGTCATATACTAGGTTTTTGTAGGCGTAGTATTAAAGGACACAAAAGGTCAGTGTATGGGACCTTACACTTAAAAACCTAATACTTCTTAACCAGTTGCAACTACAATCAACGATATCACGCCTGTGGTTTACTCAGAATTTGTTTTTCCAATTTTAAGAGGGGGGGATTCTAGTGAAATCTAACAGTACCCGACGGTTGCCATATTGAGACAAGCTCCCATTGCTTGACCAATATTTATGCGCCTAGGTCTAGAGCTTCTTTAACCAGAACACAGCAGTGACGCGTCGCATGCCCTGTTTCACCGACATTTATATATGAATATGCTAATTCATATGTCAGTTTCTCTTGTTTCTAGCTTTGATTCACAGTTTCATTGATAACAGCAACCCACGGCTTTTGGTTCGGCCCGTTGCGTTTGAAGATTGTTTTTGATGTTTTACAATAAATTACCTCTTTATTGTTTGTTTGTTTGTTTGTTTGTTTGTTTGAACTCGCACTCTTACCTGGATTGCTTGTATGTGTGATATTTGTTTGTTTGTTGCAAAGTATCCTAGCAGTAAGCTAAACAAACACGGTAACGGATCACAAGATGTGAGCACAAGCAACGTTTATGTAGTTGATGTCGATTGAACAGATAAAATGTGTGACCACATTTTTCAAAGACGCATTGATGCAGGTGTTATTCTACATTTCACAGCTCTATTGTAACGGTTTTTCAAGGGTTGTATGATGATGACGTATGTGTCTGTTTTCAAGAATAACTTTTATCCAGGTTTTCCAACGTTAAATAATTTGTTGCCCAATTAATGTGTCTCCTTTACAGAATAAATATAATTACTATTGCAAGCTATATTGAAACATTACGCGTAAATATCTAATAATTCGTGACACATTTATCGAAAATATGGAAGTCAAAATAGTAAATATAAGAATTATTTAGACATTTATCAAATCAAATACTTCGATTTACGCAGCAACTAAGGTCGCAAAAGTCAGATTTCTAAACAGAAGCAGGACGGATGATTAGGCCCATAGAGCCCGCCGACAACGGATACAGAAACGGTTGATTCGGCCCACGTGAATGCAAGCAGATCACGGTTAACTGGTTGCGCGAACGGATGGTTCGGCCCCATGGGCCGAAGCCGTCGGGGGCCGAAACATCCGACTCCCATCCGAGTTTCATTGGTGGCTACAAGGTGGCAGCACATTATCATTCGACAACAGCGCGGAAGTCTCGTTGCTGGTTTGTCCGGTAACCCGGTTTGTCACTACCCTTTCTGATCGTTATCTAAAAGTAAGCCGGTATATTTTTGATTATATTGCCTCGTGCGGTAGATGTGGTTGGATAAATTTAACGTACGATAGTTTCTTCCTTGACCGGATTTCGTTGCCACCGGGTTACCCAGCTACCTGTGGGCGATAATGAAGAATATTTTGCAATAATACTTCAGAATAACAGGACGAAATCGTCTGATCGCAGGATCCAATTGTTTTGTTAATTATCAGACTCTCGTCTTTAGATTCTAATATTGAGAATGTAGGCGAGGCGATTTTACTTTGTGACCTAAGTCTAAGACTAAGTTCTACCATGATAACGACCACCTACTACCTAGCCCTAGGCAGACTACACTGTCTACAGTATACTATAATCTATAAAATTATAGTATAATATAGGATAGCCACCAAACTTCTCCACATATTAAATATAGTATACAATTACTATTGCATAAGTATAGACAGTATATTATTTATAGCCTAGATACATATTTTGAATAATATATGAACACTACGTTATCAAACAATTACATTTATATTCCTGTGACACTCAAGTCACACCAAGTCTCATTTAATTAAACAAATTTAAACTCGACATCTCCGTTGGTTGTTCCTGACTACCACGTCAGGGCATTGCGCATGCACACGCACAGCATTTGTAATTATAAATTTACCTGTTTGTATACATACATACCTATAATTATAAATATACCTATGTGCACATATAAACACCTATAATTATAAATTATTATAGATATATGCTCACACACATAACATTACGAGTCTTCGGTTATAGTAATGACACTGGACACAGTTTCTATGAACGTTATTTGTATTGCGACACCTCGAAACAATATTGATTTTATGGTAGCTGCGGAGCTACAGGTTGCCACCGCCAGAGATGTCTAATTTTAGTTTAGTTTGTTTTGTGAATTTTGCTCTTTATCGACGTGTGTGTACATTTTTGATAACGTAAGACAGAAAGTTAAAGATCGCGCGAATTGATATAGTTTCGGTAGTTAGTGTAATGAAGCTTCAACATCATAATATGAATAATCACGTGGTTAGTTCAGAATTGTTCAAGTCTCAAGATGGATTTTTAAACAAAGTTATCAATCTGGCTTATATTACTGATTCAGTTAGACTATTCCACGGTTCAGGCACTCGAAGAGGGAATGCGTTTTCGTAGATTTAATTTTGCTTTTTCATCAATAATGTAAGACTTTTCCTGATTTTAGTGACACATCCTTCCATTTCAGGGTGTCTAGTGTGGATTCATCATCATACATTAATAATATCTTGATGCATCATTTTACTGACTTCTGTCGTGTCTCCTTTTAGCCTTCGTTATACTAATGTGCGACTTTCTATGTAGTTATAGTTTACACTACGATAGATAGAATGGATGTATTTTGTTACAATAGAAATAATCACATTTTCTGCAATTTACCTGTCTGTTAGTATTGATCATGTTACCTACATCTACAGTGCTGATATATCTTGTTTCAGTCGACTGTGGTGCTATCAAAGGCTGAATGTGTCAGAAGTGTCTACAATGACCTGATCAAGTTGCACAAACACATTCGCATTGATAACACCAACTGGTGAGTTGTCAGCTCCAAAACAGCGTAGGACATTGAGCCAAGTCACAGAATGTCCACATGTTTGCCTACAGCATCAAGAGAAAACATGTGATAGTGTCTCCAGTGGAACAATACTTACGTGTAAGCAGACACCAACTCCCTCTCGGTGAAGGCAATCATTCAAGTGTGACCGTTATGGAGTGAACGTTTAACGACTCATCTGGACTGTAATAATATTGCTAATGTCTGGTGAAACGTTACACGCGGGATGTATATGAAAACATGATAGAACAGGAACTATTATCAATATGTCTGTGAATTTGCACACTCGCATCATTGAGAAGAGATTTGTATGTGACACTTGTGGAAAACATTTTGTAAACAACAGTGGCTTAACGGTACATGTGCGCAGTCACACTAGGGAGAAACCATTCGAATGTGATACGTGTGGTACACAATTCTCACAATATAATACTTTGAAGAGACATGTCCGTATCCACACTGGGGAGAAACCCTACAAATGTGATACATGTGGTACACAATTCTCACAATATAATACTTTGAAGAGACATGTCCGTATCCACACTGGGGAGAAACCCTACAAATGTGATATATGTGGTGCACAATTCTCAGAGAATAGTCACTTGAAGGCACATATCCGTATTCACACTGGGGAGAAACCCTACAAATGTGATACATGTGGTGCACAATTCTCAGAGAATAGTCACTTGAAGGCACATATCCGTATCCACACTGGGGAGAAACCCTACAAATGTGATACATGTGGTACACAATTCTCACAATATAATACTTTGAAGAGACATGTCCGTATCCACACTGGGGAGAAACCCTACAAATGTGATATATGTGGTGTACAATTCTCAGAGAATAGTCACTTGAAGGCACATATCCGTATTCACACTGGGGAGAAACCCTACAAATGTGAAACATGTGGTGCACAATTCTCAGAGAATAGTCACTTGAAGGCACATATCCGTATCCACACTGGGGAGAAACCCTACAAATGTGATACATGTGGTGCACAATTCTCAAAAAATAGTACTTTGAAGAAACATATCCGTATCCACACTGGGGAGAAACCCTACAAATGTGATACATGTGGTGCACAATTCTCAGGGAATAGTAACTTGAAGGTACATATCCGTATCCACACTGGGGAGAAACCGTACAAATGTGATACATGTGGTGCACAATTCTCAGAGAATAGTCACTTGAAGGCACATATCCGTATTCACACTGGGGAGAAACCCTACAAATGTGATACATGTGGTGCACAATTCTCAAAGAATAGTAACTTGAAGGCACATATCCGTATCCACACTGGGGAGAAACCCTACAAATGTGATACATGTGGTGCACAATTCTCAAAGAATAGTAACTTGAAGGCACATATCCGTATCCACACTGGGGAGAAACCCTACAGATATGATATATGTGGTGCACAATTCTCACAAAATAGTACTTTGAAGAAACATGTCCGTATCCACACTGAGGAGAAACCCTACAGATGTGATATATGTGGTGCACAATTCTCACAAAATAGTACTTTGAAGAAACATATCCGTATTCATATTGAAACCTTACAAATGTGATAGCTGTGGGGCACAGTTTTCCAGGAGTGGTTCGCTAAAGACACATGTAAAGCGCATTCACACCGGCAAACTCCTTCCTTGTGACATCCGTGGACCACTGTTTAAAAACTAGTAGTACTAATAGTGATACTTTATACACACATACAATGTTAAGAAAGGAATAACGGAAGGTATAACAGCTTTCGTAAGACAAATAACTATTTGGCAATAAAAAATGTCTGTGTGACGCATCACAGAGTTTCTGAGAGGTGTGACATGTCCAGTCTGAATGTTGCCTTGTCAACCATAGCCACAGGAGGAATATAATTATATAAATGTAGACTTTATGTGAGACTCACTGCAGAGTATCATTGTTTCTGTTGCACTGCACAAATTGTGAAGTCATTGCTTATATTTATATTCGACCAGTGCAGGATTTGTTTTTCAAAAATGTCTTATTACTGAATAGTCCTAGTATGAAATTGTCCTATTACAAAAACATCCCATGATAGAAATGTCCTAGTACCGAAATGTCTTTTACCAACTGTTCACGGCCAAATTGACCTTTACTAAACTGTCTAGCTATCATCTGAGCCGCTACAGAGTATCATTGTTTCTGTTGGATTGCACAGTTTCTCAAGTCATTGTTTATTCTTGTGTACATGACCTATGCAGCATGTAGGGCGTGGAAGTCGCGGCAATCCCCACAATATAACTCATGCGTGCGTCCACGAAATGCTTCTTGTGTAATTTATTTGGTGTTGAAACGTTTTTAGACGTAACTTGAGTGCTTCAGTCTGATGCAAACTAGTGTTCTAAATGTACAATATTCGTATTATGCCTTAAGTCCCTACTGTAGAAGAGAGGGACGGGTGAGAACTATAATGATATTATATCCACTCAGTGACTGGCTTGAGGCCTCCACAGTCCTAAATCCGACGCTATGTATGACGAAAGATGGTCGTATCCTTTGTTAAACTAAGCTACACTACTGAATTGCTGTGTTGAATGTGTGCTGTATTTGGCTTCAAGCTTTGTAGAAATCGTTGACCACTGTAAGAACGAGTTTGAAAAGGTCACTATACTATATTGGTAATACTGTTCTCACTATACTATATTGGTAATTCTGTTGTCACTATACTATATTGGTAATACTGTTGCTAACTGAAGGTTGTTCCGAGGGTGGATGTAACGGAGTCAATAAAAACGGATGCAGCTGCAGCTTTTTTCATTGTCAACTCCCAAATTTCCCATCACACTTTGCTCCAGGCTAAATGTGAATAATCACAAATATACAACCATCAGTATAGGTGCTACAATCACGCACACACACCTACACACAAGCCCCACAATATAGTTTTATGGGGCGTCCACACAATGTGTTTTTTTAAATTTGGTGTGAAAAATTTACAATATATTATGGTTTACTATAATTCACCATGATTTACTATGGATGTATCATGGTTTACCATTATAAACTCTAGTACATTTTAGCAGAGATGTGGTGGTTCGGATAAATTTAGGGGTCGTTCGCACATTTCTAGTTATTATGTTAAGCAAGATGACCAGGTGTGATGGGAATTTAGGGAACACAATGACAAAATCTGTATCTATTTATTGTTCTACGTTACACCCACCCATGGAACAAGACACAGTTAACAGCAGTATTTTCAATAGAGTATAGTGACCTTTTAAAACTCCTTCCCATAGTGTCAGTCTTTGCTTTACACAGCATGGACAACACAAATTGTAGTGATTTTCCTTGCAATATTACACTTGTCCAATTGACAGAAATAAAGAGTACATACGACTCACCGTTGGTCCTATACACGTATAAACAACGAAATGACAGATTGTGCAAAGGAAAAGAAACGATAATATTGTGGAATGAGACGGCCCAAAGAGGCGGGGAGCGGGGGCTGTAGGATATTGTTTGCTGGAAATTCAGCAGTTCAGTGCGTCTGAATACATATCCTGTGGTGTCGTCCTGTCTCATGGGTGATTTTCAGAGAGAATCCGGGAGGACTGCTTCTGTTCCGGGAGACCAGGAGATACACCAAAAATCCGTGAATGTCCCAGATTTCACTGGATAATTGGCACCTATACAGATGCCACATCTAAAAGCAATATTCAGTAACAGATTAAAGTGCGCAAGAAAGCTCTCAGTGAGACTTGCCAGGGTAAAACCATTTTTATTATCCCAAAACAAATAGTTTTCCATAACAGTGTAGATGTGATATACGCAAAAATCCTAAATGTTTCCATTTCGGAGAATTAGCTATTTGTATCTTTTTACATTTTGGAGAATTAGCTATTTGTATTTGTTTACATTTTGAAGAATTTGCTATTTGTATTTGTTTACATTTTAAAGAATTAGCTATTTGTATTTGGCTTTATGCTTTGCAGAACATAGTCGACAACTGTAAGAACGGGTATAATAGGTCACTATACTATATTGGTAATACTGTTGTCACTACTATATTGGTAATACTGTTTTCACTATACTATATTGGTAATACTGTTGTCACTATATTGGTAATACTGTTGTCACTGTACTATATTGGTAATACTGTTGTCACTGTACTATATTGGTAATACTGTTGTCACTATACTATATTGGTAATACTGTTGTCACTATACTATATTGGTAATACTGTTGTCACTATACTATATTGGTAATACTATTGTCACTATACTATATTGGTAATACTACTGTTCACTATAATATATTGGCAATAATGTTGTCACTATACTATATTGGTAATACTGTTGTCACTACTATATTGGTAACACTTTTGTCACTATACTATATTGGTAATATTGTTGTCACTATACTATATTGATAATACTGTTGTCACTATACTATATTGGTAATATTGTTGTCACTATACTATATTGGTAATACTGTTGTCACTATACTATATTGGTAATACTGTTGTCACTGTACTATATTGGTAATACTGTTGTCACTATACTATATTGGTAATACTGTTGTCACTATACTATATTGGTAATACTGTTGTCACTATACTATATTGGTAATACAGTTGCCAACTGTTTGTTGTTTCGTGAGTGGATGTAATGTAGTCAATAAAAATTGATGCTGCTACAGCTTTTAATAATGTGAAATCCCAAATTTCTTATCACACTTGGCCCCCAGGCTAAATGTGAATAATTACAACTATACGAGCATCCGTATAGGCATGCACATACACAGACGCCCCACAATATATTTTATGGGGGCGTCGTCAAAATGGTTTTTAGGTAATTTGGTTTTGAAACATTTTTAGACGTAACTTCAGTGCTTCAGTATGATGCAAACTTGTGTTCTAAATGTAAAACAGTACACAAATGCACACACACACACACGCACACACACAGACACACAAACACACACAAACAAACAAACAAACACACACACACATATACACACACAGACACACAGACACATCCGATGTCTCTTTTAGTAATATTATCATGGTTGAAATCACGTGTACTGTACAGTTGTACCTAGTTGTAGGTAATTGTGTAGGGGAATGCAAATATTTAAAATTGCTACCGCTAAGCCCCATCCCCTGTTCCTTCTTCCTACCAACAACACTGTGTAAAACGTGAATTTTATGATAAGCTGCTTCGGAATTGTTCAGTTGAACCTGCGGATACAAAATAGTTCATTGGCGGTCGTCAGTAAAAATTTCACAATATCTTGACAATTATGTCACATAGAGCCATCATGTCTATGTCAGTGTGTAGAATTGTGGTAAGTGATTTCAAATATGCTACAAATGTCATTTGCTGACATTCATCATATATCCGACATTTTTTTAAGATGGCGCCCGTCAAAACCATTTATCGCTATAACTAAAGAACTGCATCACCTGCCATTATGTTGATGCCAAAATATAGATCTTCAGGTACGATGATTTCAAATATATTACCTTTGACCTTCGCCGACATTCAAATATCCGGCATTTTTTAAAGACGGTGCCCACTAAAGCTATTCGTCGCAATATCGAAACAACTACATCACCTAGAGCTATAATGCCGATGTCAAAATAGAGGTTTTCATGTAGAATTATTATAAATATGTTACTTTTTACCTCACCGAATTAAAATATCTACCTTTTTTTAAAAGATGGTGCCTGTCAGCGCTTAATACCCCTATATAATAAGAACTACATCACTTAGAGCGATAACATTGATGTATAACTATAGGTTTTTAGGTGCGACGATTTCAAATATGTTCCTGTTGTCCTTCTCCGATTTTTCATATCTATCATTTTCAGCACACCATGTGGCCGCCAGATTTTCGGCGGTGTGAGGCCATGAGCAAAGTCAATTCAAACGTACGCTTGATTGACTTAATGGTGATACCTACCCTTTAAATACACAACTATGATTTCTAAACGTTTCACAAATCTTGCTCACACCCGCTAACGGTCATCTGCGTATCGAATTGATTTATCTATGCCGATCGCTATCGCTAGACTAGACTAGTTCGCATGCTAAGCTGACACAACAACGTCAGTGTTGATAGTTTCAATTACTTTGTCCCTATTCGATATTATCCGCGGCGCTTAAAAGCTTCAGAGCTGTGTCCACAGTGACAGCCAGTCCAACCCTGCCCGCACGCCAACCTCAGCCCAAGGGCGGATCTGAGCGGGTGGGAAGCGGGACCCATCGGCACACGACAGCCGCCTGTCAGCCGCTGTTGATCCAGTGACAAATCCGTTAATCATTTATCAGCAGTCGGGCCTCCCTCTGCTGGAGCACTGAGGTAGTGACATTTGGGGTCAATACAGAGATGGTTTTCCCATTGCAACCATGTTAACGTATTGTCTGATTATAAGAAAACGTGACCTGTAAAATGCCTTAAACTTCTTACCTGCTGTTATCATCATCTCATTAACATGCTGATAGATTTAAACAAAAATTGCTACTTCTAGCTCTCGTAAAATGCCTGTATGTGAGACACCCGTTAATATTTACAAATGCCTGCAAGCATTACTCCACAAATAGGTCACACAGGCAAATTGCTGCCAAATATCCTTCCGCTTATTCAAATCATCTAGAAATCCACCATTTTACAGTCGACACCTTCTACAATCATACATGCAAATATGCATACGCAAATGCACATATATCGTATATTGCACGCATGACATAATTGTTTTCATCAAATACATTATTTGGAGATTTTACATCATATAACATTAGAGGGACCTACTCCGATTATGAAAGTCACATCTAGATTAAATAGACTATGTGCGATGCCCATATTGCTACTATGTAATGTCAAGCTGCATTTATTTAGCCTCGAAATGTAAATATGTGATATTGGAATAATTGTTAATAGGTGCTACATCATATATAATTAAAACATTTGGAGATTAACGTTAAACCGTTGCATGGAAATTTAATACATTCAGTACTCAAAAATGAATATATAATAATCCTGTCATAGCTATGTATTCAGTGTTGTGAACTTCATATTCATAATTAAAATCATATCTAGATCAAATATATTATATAATTCGATGCCTGTGACAAGTCACAATGTTACTGTTATAATGTGAAGCTACAATGTTAATATATAATGCAAAGCTGGCAGGCCGCTCCTGGTGCGATCAGCCACAGCCAGAGCTTGCGCCCGAGAAAATACCTCACCGGGTCTTCCGGGTAAAACATTATGGAACCACCCTACTGAGCGTGTTAGCGCGTCTGATGAAGTTCAATCAAGTGTACGCGAACTTGATGGAGATATGCTCGGATATACATAACGAGATTATGACAGATAAACGGCACAGATCTGACTGCGTATTACAATAGACATTCAGGTTAATTTACTGTCTTACAAAACTGTCACTATTGCAGTTATTATGATTATTATTATTTGTGCATGTGCATTTGCCCGGCTGGCTATTGCAGTTATTATTATTATTATTTATATGTGTGTGCAGACTGATTTGTTGATTTTACATTAACACTACTGACATTATTATTATTATTGTTATTATAATTATTATCATCAAAATAATACTATTTTTCATGTAGTAACTGAAGTTATCACATTGGCGCGCTATTTTCAATTACCACTATTCTTGTTATTTACCGTAATCAGGAATGGTGGCTATCCATCAATCTTCCTGTAGCGATTGTGTCCTGCACAAGCGTCACCTGCCTAAACGGTGCCACATGTCGTGACCTTATCTATGGCGCCATGTGCATTTGCCCGGCTGGCTTCGAGGTGCCGCGATGTGGTAGGACAGAAACTACTGACGGCATTGAGGACAACATATCAACAACAACCTTTGACGGCACTCCAGGCAAAATGGCAACAACCACGAATGGCACTTCGATTAAATCAGTTCGGATATTAAAGGTGTAAAAATACATCGAACGAATGATGCATCGCGATAATCGATGGGGCAATAGTCTTAATGTCGACAGTCAATTAAACTATCGATTATCATCCTAATAAGCCTAATAATATTTTAATGTTGCTAAAACAAATCAGCATAGTTACTAGTGCCACACTCTGGTGTGATGTGTGATGCGGTGTGTGGAGTTTAATGTGTTGTGATATGATGTGGTGTGGTAGTGCGTGTGGTGTTGTGTGGTGTGGTGTGGTGTAGTTGAGTGTGGTTTGTGCGGTGTGTGGTATCTGGTGTGGTGTTGCGTGTGGTGTACTGTTGTGAGGTGTGTGGTGTGTGTGGTGTTGCGTTTGGTGTGGTGAGGTGCAGTGTGGTTTGTGCGGTGTGTGGTATTTTGTGTGGTGTTGCGTGTAGTGTAGTGTGTGGTGTGGTGTTGCGTGTTGTGTTGCGTGTGGTGTGGTGTGGTGTGGTGTGGTGTGGTGTGGTGTGGTGTGGTGTGGTGTGGTGTGGTGTGGTGTGGTGTAGTGCAGTGTGTGGTTTGTGCGGTGTGTTGTGTGGTATGTGGTGTGGTGTTGCCTGTGATGTAGTGTAGTGTGGTGTGTGATGTGTGGTTTTGTGTGGTGTGTCGTATGTGGTGTGGTTTTGTGTGTAGTTTGGTGTGGTGTGGTGTGGTGTGGTGTGGTGTGGTGTGGTGAGTTCTGAGTTCAAAGTCAAATAGCACAAGCCGTGTTTGCTTCATGTAGACTAGAAGGAGACACAAGTGAAATCCCTTGATGAGTGATGCTTGTCAAGACGTTCCCTTTAATGCGATATCAAAAAGTAATAATTGTTACATTAAGTTTTGATTCGTATTTGTGGTAACGCAGATAGGTGTATGAAGGGAATTACGGGTGGCTATTGTCGAGAAAGTCAGCCTTCCGTAGCGATCTATAAATGTCGATAATTTTCGCTGAATTGTTTGCATGGTAGTTTTGCATTCACAATTGAGAAATAATGAGGGGTATATCGCAAGAAAGAAATTGGTATAAAATGGACATTCTATTAATACTCCCAAGATAATGTTGTACTGATTAAAACGGAATTTCCAGATGTCACATATTTGAGCTGCCGTCAAAAACATACATTATTGAGATGACGGGTGTGATTTAATGTGTTAGCCAGTTTTGATTTGTAATTATTCTAAGTGACATTCTTTGCGCAACTTCAAGATCAGTCAAGAGGATGGACAACGATACTGACTGTCGGGATATCAATTGTGGTGATAATCGTGATGATATCCGCCGTTGTAGGCACATTTCTGTGGAATCAGTATGTGTCTTTGTTACTTCCCTTTGTTACAATCAGTTCGGTTATCTCGATTGCCAAAGTGTTCTAACTGTCAGCGTTACACCCACAATTCACTGAAGTTACGTTTTACGTTAAGATGTCGCTAGGGGCGCTGCATGGGAGAAATATAGGTGACGTTACGACATACATACATATTTTCAAACAAACAAACAAACAACGAAACAAACACATACACACGTATGTACATAAATACATAGATACATACTACATACATACGTACATACATACACGCACACGTACATTCACACACACATATATACACACACACACACACACACACACACCTACATGCATACACACAAACAAACAAGCGAACAAACACACTCACGCAGGCACATACGCACACACACGCACACATATATATATACATATATATACACAAACACACTCATACGCACATACACACACAGACAAATACACTCTCACACATGCGTACACAATAATGCGCGCACACGCACACAAACACCACCCAGCCACGCGTCCACCCATTTACCTCACGCACATGTATACATACACAGATACATACATACGTACATACATACACGCATACGTACATTCACACACATGTATACATAACACACATACATGCATACACACAAACAAAGAATCGAACAAACACACACTCACGCAGGCACATACGCACACACACGCACACACATATATATATACATATATATACACACACACTCATACGCACATACACACACACACATACAAATACACTCTCACACATGCGCACACAATATTGCGCGCACACGCACACAAGCACCACCCAGCCACGCGCCCACCCATCTACCTCACGCACATGCGAGCGCAAACACTATCACACGCATACACATTCACACACGCACACGCACACGCACACACACAATCACACGCATGCACACACATACACATGTACGCAGACAAACACACACACACACACACACACACACACACACACACACACACACACACACACACACACACATACACACACCACACCCAATAAACAATAGTGGAGATATGTATCACAAGTGCAATTTTCGTCATTGGAGACACTGCTCAATGTCTACGATGATGAAAGTCGGACTTGTGATACAGACGCCAACAGGGACAGGTGGATGATGAGACAAGATGGGCGGAGACGAAACAACCGGAGGAAGCACGACTGGAAAAGATTGCGAAGGACGAGCAGGAGGAGAAGGGGAAAAAGGCATATTTTCAGTAAACAAAAATAGGTATCATTGTAGTATTGGGAATAAACAATTATGGAATGTTCATTCTCATAATCAGTAAATATAAAATAATGTTTCATGTGTGACCTGCAGCATTTCACAAGAAAAACGGCAGCAGGAAATGTGCTACTACAGTTGCATCTATACATGTTTATATCATAGGAATAGTCAGTGTTTACCGGGGTTGTTCCGGAGGAGGGAGGAGGCGGGTTGATACAACATGCAGACATTAGTAGAATATGCTCTTTTTGAAAACGGTGAAAATTTTTATTATGTGTTCTTTACAAGGTGTTCATTGGCATTACGTGACTTAAAAAGTGTTTAATTTCATTACAGTGATGTCTGATCTTTGTCAATAGTATAGACTGATTTGAATTTATTTGGCTAATCAGTAAAGCGCATTGATATTTTTTGTTTTGTTTTCAGTATACAAATTCATGTCAGCGTCTGCCATGTGTAACTACTACACATATTCATGTTTGACCTTTCAACGTTCTGCCTGAAGTTGAATGGTCAAGGTGAATTTTGGAAATGACAAAATGAGGTGTTATTGTGATGCTAACAGTATATGTTCCTAGCCAAGTATTCAAAGGTTCATAACATGTATGTTTACCTTCTTAAAAAATGAATAATTTATTTTATAAACTTATTGCTGAGTCAGCGCCATATGCTAAATACTTTTAAAGGTGTATTAATATGTATCTGGGTATAATATAAGTGCAGAAGTCAACTTAGTTTGCCATGTCCAAGATGTTTTTATTAAAATGTGTATGAAAACAAATATATATGTAAATGTGCACATTACTATTTGTTGACAACTTGTATGTGGTTGATTGTTATAAATTTGAAATTACCTGGATTGATCAAATGTCGGCCGCCCGCAGACTATGTATCCTCCGTGTGTCTGCCTGACCCAGGTGACCGCCTTATCTCCTCTTCTGCCTCCTCTCATTCCCATTTTTGGGTTGCAGTGTGGCCTCTACAAAAATCATAATTCAAGTTACATATTATGCATTCATATATTGCCGTGGTGAGAATATATACACATATTAGTAAATACACAAGAATAGCTGGCATATTTCAGTTGAAAGGTATCACAGGATACCAAAATTTTACATAAACTATAGCCAGGCAGCAAGGACTACAATGCAAACAAGTGCGAGCATAATCTTGTGTAATCCTTATATATGGTGTATTCTAGCTGTATTAAAATTTTATCTATTTACACGTTTACATTTTTATATTGAATAAAATCATCATCACCATTATGGGCATGGTTGTCATATAAAAATCTCAATTATTTTGCATAAACTACAATGCAAATCAACAACATTCTGCAGTAATAGTATCAAAATGTGAGTCACAAAACACTGTTTTAATAATTATAATCACCAGTATAATACTCCCGTGTTTGACCTTCTGTTGCACGAAATTAGGGATGCTCCTAGACTAAATCTAATCACGATCAAAAGGGGCTTACTGCCAAACCAATGTTACTTGTCATTTCGCACCCTCACGTCATCTATTCTCTAGATGTATTGTCGTAATAACATAGTTTATTAACAAGATCCTACGTAACCAAATACAATGCATATCAAATATTTTACTCGTTGTCACAACCTCTGGCTCTGACTGAATCTCTGGCTGATATCGTCATGGACCTGGTGACTGGTTTAGCCTTAGACTTAATTACTTAGTCTTAGACATAGGCAGCCTCGAGTCGAGTGTAGACGTTCGCAAGTTGCAATTATCGTTGAATAAATACACGGCTACGCGTTCTTGTTGCTAACTGCGATAGTGTAATAAGTACCTTCGTACAACCACTTTGGAATCTTCATCTTGATACACCAAAGCACGTGTATGTTGTTATTGTTTTCGAATGCATGGGATGCCGATCTCGCGTAAAGCACGTGACCGAAATGGCGCAGGAGGTCGACAGCGCAATTGGCTTTCGTCAGCTATACCCGGTGTAACGACAAACATGTTCTTTTAGACGATTAAAAAACAAGTACGCACTTTTTTATATTAAACTAACTGTGCGCACTAGTTACACTATTAACACATTACACATCTGGACCTAAAAGAACCGGATTAGCGATGGGCAAACGAATTGGTTGAGGACCTTTAACCAGTTACAGCTACAATCAACGATATCACGCCTGTGGTTTACTGAGAATTTTTTTCACATTTTAAGAGGGGGATTCTAGTGAAATATAACAGTACCCGACGGCTGCCATATTGAGACAAGCTCCCATTGCTTGACCAATATGTATGCGCCTATGTCTAAAGCTTCTTTAACCAAAAACACTGCAGTGACGCGTCGAATGCCCTGTTTCACCGACATGTATATATGAATATGCTAGTTCATATGTTAGTTTCTCTTGTTTTTAGCTTTGATTCTCAGTTACATTGATAACAACTGTTATAATGTCATACATTTAATTGCACTACGCGAATGTATCCTTTTTAGTATTTACAGCGCCAAAGCAAATTCGACGCAAATTAGAGTAACATTCTCCATTTGACCACTGGGAAGAGTAGACGTTCGTAACGTCAGGTTGTCTCTCACAATGGCGCTACCCGTGCAATTTAAACTATGTGTCTGAAACAAGGTTATTATAGTAAACTGCTGACTTTATAATCTTGATTGTAGACATTTGCTAATGGTTAGTTTTTATTAACTTTCAGATGCGTAGGCCCAAAAAGATGCCAAGTGTCCCTCATTACGTCTACATAAATATAGTAACCTAATTGTAGGTAACTGTATCGGGGAATGCAAATATTTAAGACTTATTACCGTTATTCCCCCGTCCCCATTCCCACCAACGAATTGAGGAAATGTAATACTTCTTAGAAATTGTTCATTTGGAGCTTACACACACAAACACTTTGATGAAAAACAAAGGTCTCCAGTAGCGACTTACTCTGACCACTCTCACTACAGAAGGTACTATAAGATCCTGATAGCGTTTTTCGACACAGTGTATTCGTCCACGATGAACTCTCTCCATTCTATCCACGTGTGCACGTATCTACACATGAGTATGCTGGCATACAATAATAACAAGCGCGTCTTCTGCGACTGCGTCAGTGACGTGCGACCACGATAACAATCGCATGGTGGAGGCACTTGTGTTATCCGAGTTTCATTAGTGGCTACAAGGTGGCAGCACATTATCATTCGACAACAGCGCGGAGGTCTCGTTGCTGGTTTGTCACTATCCTTTCTGATCGCTATCTAAAAGTAAGCCGGTATATTTTTCATTATATTACCTGGTGCGGTAGATGTGGTTGGATAAATTTAACGTACGATAGTTTCTTCCTTGACGGAGTTTCGTTGCCACCGGATTACCCAGCCACATGTGGGCGATAATGAAGAATATTTTGCAATAACACTTCGGAATAACAGGACGAAATCGTCTGATCGCAGGATCCAATTGTTTTGTTAATTATCAGACTCTCGTCTTTAGATTCTAATATTAAGAATGTAGGTGATTTTACTTTGTGAAATAAGTTCTACCATGATAACGACCACCTAGGCTAGGCTATAGACTGCTGTATTATACTATAATCTATAAAATTATAGTATAATATAGGCTAGCCACCAAACTTCTTCTTCTTATTAAATATAGTATACTTTTCGTAAAATTACTATTGCATCATAAGTATAGACAGTATAGTCTTTATAGTCTAGATACATATGAAAACTACGTTATCAAACAATTACTTTTATATTCCTGCGACATTCAAGTCACACCAAGTCTAATTTAATTAAAAAAGCTTAAGCTCGACATCTCCGTTGGTTGTTCCTGGCTACCAAGTAAGGGCATTGCGCATGCACACGCACGGCATTTGTAATTATAAATTTACCTGTTTGTATACACACACCTATAATTATAAATATACCTACGTGCACATATACACACCTATAATTAAACATTATTATATATATATGCTCACACACATAAAATTACGAGTCTTCGGTTATAGTAATGACACAGGATACAGTATCTATGAACGTTATTTGTACTACAATATTGATTTTACCGTAGCTGCGGAGTTACAGGTTGCTACCGACAGAGATTTCGAGTTTTAGTTTACTTTGTTTTGTGAATTTTGATCTTTATGGACATGTGTGCGTACATTTGTGATAAAGAAGTTCGAAAGTTAAAGATCGCAAGATTTTATATAGTTTCTGGTTCCAGCAGTTAGTGCAATGAAGCTTCGAAGTCATAATAGCAGTAATCACCTGGGTATTTAAGAATTTGTTTTGTGAATTTTGACCACTTAGTCCAGTGTCCTCTTGGTGTATTCATAAAATATATATACAAACTTGAGTGCTGTACATTGGCTAGAACTTGTAAAATCCTCAATATATCCAGATAGCATCTATAGGTGCAGCCACATAAGCGCAGACCAATCATATATTAAACTATTCGTAAAATTACCATTGTATAAGTATAGACAGTAAAGACTTTATGGTCTAGATACATATTTTGCATTATATATGAAAACCACATTATAAAACAATTATATTTACATTCCTGTAACATTCAAGTCGCACAAAGTCTAATTTATTTAAGAAACTAAAACTCGACATATCTGGTGGCATACACACCTATAATTATCAATATGCCTGCATGCACGTATAAACACCTATAATTAAAAATTATTATAGATATATACATGCTCACACACACAAAATTACGAGCATATACATCTATAATTATCAATATACCTACATATAAGCATATATATAATTAAAATTATACATATATACATGCTCACTCAAGACTTCGGTTATAGTAATGACACTGGACACAGTTTCTATAAACGTTATTTGTACTGCGACATCTCGAAACAATATTGATTTTACATTAGCTGCGGAGCTACAGGTTGCCACCGCCAGAGATGTCGAGTTTTAGTTTAGTTCGTTTTGTGAATTTTGCTCTTTATCGACATGTGTGTGTACATTTTTTTATAACGTAAGACAGAAGTTAAAGATCGCCCGAATTGATGTAGTGTCTGGTTTCGGTAGTTAGTGTAATGAGGCTTCAACATCATAATATCAATAATCACGTGGTTAGGTCAGAATTTTTCAAGTCTCAAAATGGATTTTTAAACAAAGTTATGTATGTACCTTGTATTACTGATTCAATTAGACCATTCCTTTGTTCAGGCACACGAAGAGGGAATGTGTTTTCATAGATTTAATTTTGCTTTTTGCATAAATAATGTAAGACTCTTCTTGATTTTAGTGACACATCCTTCCATTTCAGGGTATCTAGTGTGGATTCATCATCATACATTAATAATATTTTGATGCATTATTTTACTGACTTCTGTCGTGTCTCCTTTTAGCCTTCGTTATACTAATGTGCGACTTTCTATGTAGTTATAGTTTACAATACGATATATAGAATGGATATAATTTGTTAGAATAGAAATAATCACATTTTCTGCAATTTACTACCTGCCTGTATCTCTAAAATTACCTACATCTACAGTGCTGACATATCTTGTTTCAGTCAACTGTGGTGCTATCAAAGGCTGTACGTGTCAGAAGTGTCTACAATGACCTGATCAAGTTGCACAAACACATTCGCATTGATAACAACAACTGGTGAGTTGTCTGCTCCAAAACAGCATCGGACATTGAGCCAAGTCACTGAATGTCCACATGTTTGCCTACAGCATCAAGAGAAAACATGTGACAGTGTCTCCCGTGGAACAATACTTACATGTAAGCAGACACCAACTCCCTCTCGGTGAAGGCAACCATTCAAGTGTGACCGTTATGGAGTGAACATTTAACGACTCATCTGGACTTGTGGAAAAAGTGAAATTGTGGCAAATCGTCTTCTCAGAGTAGAACTTTGAAACTGCACACATAAAGACCTTCATACCGTGGAGAAACCTGTAAATGTGACACCTCTGCACACTTTCTTGTAGTGTGTGGCTAAAATCTATTCGCGTGCACCCGGACTAAAGAAAACCCTTCAAATGTCAGTATTGTAACATACATGTGCAATGGCACTTGTGATCAGAATGTTTACATTCTGTAATAATATTGCTAATTTCTGGTGAAACGTTACACGCGGGATGTATATGAAAACACAATAGAACTGGAACTATTATCAACATGTCTGCGAATTTGCACACTCGCATTATTGAGAAGAGATTTGTAAGTGACACTTGTGGAAAACATTTTGTAAACAACAGTGGCTTAACGGTACATGTGTTCAGTCACACTGGGGAGAAACCCTTCAAATGTGATACATGTGGTGCACAATTCTCACGATATAGTACTTTGAAGAAACATTTCTGTATCCACACTGGGGAGAAACCCTACAAATGTGATATATGTGGTGCACAATTCTCACAAAATATTCACTTGAAGGCACATATCCGTATCCACACTGGGGAGAAACCCTACAAATGTGATACATGTGGTGCACAATTCTCACAAAATAGTCACTTGAAGGCACATATCCGTATCCACACTGGGGAGAAACCCTACAATTGTGATACATGTGCTGCACAATTCTCACAATATAGTAATTTGAAGAAACATGTCCGTATCCACACTGGGGAGAAACCCTACAAATGTGATACATGTGGTGCACAATTCTCAGAGAATAGTTCCTTGAAGAAACATATCCGTATCCACACTGGGGAGAAACCCTACAAATGTGATACATGTGGTGCACAATTCTCAGAGAATAGTTCCTTGAAGAAACATATCCGTATCCAAACTGGGGAGAAACCCTACAAATGTGATACATGTGGTGCACAATTCTCAGAGAATAGTTCCTTGAAGAAACATATCCGTATCCACACTGGGGAGAAACCCTACAAATGTGATATATGTGGTGCACAATTCTCTCAAAATAGTAATTTGAAGAAACATATCCGTATTCATATTGAAACCTTACAAATGTGATAGCTGTGGGGCACAGTTTTCCAGGAGTGGTTTGCTAAAGACGCATGTAAAGCGCATTCACACCGGCAAACTCCTTCAGATGTGACATCCGTGGACCACTGTTTAAAAACTGGTAGTACTAATAGTGATACTTTATACACACATGCAGTGTTAAGAAAGGAATAACGGAAGGTATAACAGCTATCGTAAAACAAATAACTATTTGGTAATTAAAAATATACGTGTGACGCATCACAGAGTTTCTGAGAGCTGTGTCATGTCTGGTCTGAATGTTGCCTTGTCAACCACAGCCACAGCAGGAATATAATTATATAAATGTAGACTTTATATGAGACTCACTGCAGAGTATCATTGTTTCTGTTGCACTGCACAAATTGTGAAGTCATTGCTTAAGCTTGTATACGACCAGTGCAGGATTTGTTGGTTTTACCAAAATGTCTTATTACTGAATAGTCCTAGTATGAAATTGTCCTATTACAAAAACATCCCGTGATAGAAATGTCCTAGTACCGAAATGTCTGTTACCAACTGTTCATGGCCAAATTGACCTTTACTAAACTGTCTGGCTATCATCTGAGCCGCTACAGAGTATCATTGTTTCTGTTGGATTGCACAGTTTCTCAAGTCATTGTTTAATCTTGTGTATATGTATGACCTGTGCAGCATGTAGGGCGTGGAAGTCGCGGCAATCCCCACATTATAACTTATGCGTGCGTCCACGAAATGCTTCTTGTGTAATTTATTTGGTGTTGAAACGTTTTTAGACGTAACTTGAGTGCTTCAGTCTGATGCAAACTAGTGTTCTAAATGTACAATATTTGTATTTTGCCCTAAGTTCCTAGTGTAGAAGAGAGGGACGAGTGACAACTATAATGATATGATATCCACTCAGTGACTGGCTTGAGGCCTCCACAGTCTTAAATCCGACGCTGTGTATGACGAAAGATGGTTGTATCCTTTGTTTAACTAAGCTACACTTCTGAATTGCTGTGTTGAATGTGTGTTGTATTTGGCTTCAAGCTTTGTACAACATAGTTGACCACTGTAAGAACGAGTTTGAAAAGGTCACTATACTATATTGCAGACCTGCCTACCATTTCGGATTGTCCGGAATCATTCCGGAAAGTCACCTCAAATTACGGTATTACGGCGAGGGATAAAAATATTACGGACTGTCACCATGTTTGCCAATCACTAAAATTTAGTTTCCACTATATTCAACAGGTGGCAGCATATGTATGCAGCATGTTGTGACATGGTTTTTCATTCGCCGAGTCTGGTCGTAATCTAACCAATAGGAAACAACGTTATGACAAATTGGCATTTCCGTGATCAAACAAAACGAAGTCACGCTGCACGAAATTATGGATGACAGCGAAACGACGCCACCGCCAACCGAAAAGAAACGTGTAATGCAAAAAATTAGTGAGTGTTGTACTTGTAGTGTTAGGCCAACTGACTGTACTAACACTAAGTTAGTGTATTTATTGAGGAGTTTTATAAATAAATAATATTTTCATGCATCATTTTACTGACTTCTGTCGTGTCTCCTTTTAGCCTTCGTTATACTAATGTGCGACTTTCTATGTAGTCATAGTTTACAATACGATATATAGATTCGATATAATTTGTTACAATAGAAATAATCACATTTTCTGCAATTTACCTGTCTGTTAGTATTTCTAATGTTACCTACATCTACAGTGCTGACATATCTTGTTTCAGTCGACTGTGGTGCTATCAAAGGCTGTATGTGTCAGAAGTGTCTACAATGACCTGATTAAGTTGCACAAACACATTCGCATTGATAACAACAACTGGTGAGTTGTCAGCTCCAAAACAGCATAGGACATTGAGCCGAGTCACTGAATGTCCACATGTTTGCCTAGAGCATCAAGAGAAAACTTGTGACAGTGTCTCCTGTGGAACAATACTTACATGTAAGGAGACACCAACTCCCCTTCGGTGAAGGCAACCATTCAAGTGTGACCATGATGGAGTGAACATTTAACGACTCATCTGCGATCTTTCACTTGTGGAAAAAAGTGAAATTGTGGCGAATCGTCTTCTCAGAGTAGAACTTTCAAACTGCACATATATGGACATCCATACTGTGGAGAAACCTGTAAATGTAACAAACATATAAATGTGACACCTCTCCACACTGTCTTGTAGTGTGGTGACTAAAAGCTCCTCGTGTGCACCCGGATTGAAGAAAACCCTTCAAATAAGATGCATGTCGTCTACAACTCTCTCAGTACTGTATCATACATGTGCACCAGAACTAGTGATCAAAGTGTTTACAGGCTGTAATAATATCGCTGAAGTCGAAGACAGAAGTGTGCATCTTCTCTGGTGAAACGTTACACATGGGATGTATATAAAAACATGATAGAACTGGAACTATTATCAACATGTCTGCGAATTTGCAAACTCGCATCATTGAGAAGAGATTTGTATGTGACACTGGTGGAAAACATTTTGTAAACAACAGTGGCTTAACGGTACATGTGCGCAGTCACACTGGGGAAAAACCATTCAAATGTGACACATGTGGTGCACAATTCTCACAAAATAGTTCTTTGAATATACATGTCCGTATCCACACCGGGAAGAAACCCTACAAATGTGATACATGTGGTGCAAATTCTCACAAAATAATACTTTGAAGAAACATGTCCGTATCCATACTGGGGAGAAACCCTATAAATGTGATACATGTGGTGCACAATTCTCACAGAATAGTCATTTGAAGACACATGTCCATATCCACACTGGGGAGAAACCCTACAAATGTGATACATGTGGTGCACAATTATCACAATATAGTACTTTGAAGACACATGTCCATATCCACACTGGGGAGAAACCCTACAAATGTGATACATGTGCAACATTCTCACAGAATAGTCACTTGAAGAGACATATCCGTATCCACGCTGTTGAGAAGCCCAACAAATGTGATACATGTGGTGCACAATTCTCACAGAATAGTCATTTGAAGAAACATGTCCGTATCCACACTGGGAAGAATCCCTACAAATGTGATACATGTGGTGCACAATTCTCACACAATAGTCACTTGAAGAGATATATCCGTATCCACACTGGGGAGAAACCCTACAAATGTGATACATGTGGTGCAAAATTCTCACAAAATAATAATTTGAAGAAACATATCCGTATTCATACTGGGGAGAAACCCTACAAGTGTTATACATGTGGTGCACAATTCTCAGCAAGTTTTGCTTTGAAGACACATATCTATATCCACACTGGGGAGAAACCCTACAGATGTGATACATGTGGTGCACAATTCTCAACAAGTGGTGCTTTGAAGACACATATCCGTATCCACACTGGGGAGAAACCCTACAGATGTGATACATGTGGTGCACAATTCTCAGCAAGTGGTGCTTTGAAGACATATTTCCGTATTCATATTGGGGAGAAACCTTACAAATGTGATAGCGGTGCGGCACAATTCTCACTACATAGTAATTTGGAGACACATGTCCGGATCCACACCGGGGAGAAACCCTACAAATGTGATACATGTGGTGCACAATTCTCACAAAATGGTAATTTAAAGAGACATATCCGTAATCATACTGGGAGAAACCCTATTGATGTGGTTCACAATTCTCAGCAAGTGGTGCTTTGAAGACACATTTTCCAGGAGTGGTTCGCTAAAGACACATGTAAAGTGCATTCGCACCATCAAACTCCTTCAGATGTGACATGACCACAGTTTAAAAAACTAGTAGTACTGCTAGTGATACTTTATGCACACATGCACTGTTAAGAAAGGAATAACACTTGAGGGAAACAGTGTTTACCGGCGGAAGGTATAATAGCTATCGTAACACAAATAACTATTTGGCAATGAAAAATGTCTCTGTGACGCTTCACAAAGTTCCTGAGAGCACTGTTATGTCCAGTCTCAATGTTGCCTTGTCAACCACAGCACGACTCTGATTTTGTAAATGTAAACTTTATACCAGACTCACTGCAATTGTTTCTGTTGCTTTGCATAATCTGTCAAGTCATTGCTTATACTTGAAGTTGTATACGACCAGTGCAGGATTTGTTGGTTTTATCGAAATGTTGTATTAGTGAAATGTCCTAATATGGAAATGTCCTGTTTCAAAAAACATCCCATTATAGAAATGTCCTTTATCGAAATGTCCGTTACCAACTGTTCATGGCCAAAGTGACCTTTACCAAACTGTCTAGTTATGATCCGACTCACTACATTATTTCATTGTTTCTTTTGGATTGCACAGTTTGTCAAGTCATTGTTTATTCTTGTGTATATGATCCGTGCAGCATGTAGGGCGTGGCAGTCGCGGCAATCGCCCAAGAACACCACAATATAATTTGTGGGTGCGTCAACGAAACGCTTGTTGGGTAATTTCTTTGGTGTCGAAACGTTTTCAGACGTAACTTGAGTGCTTCAGTATGATGCAAACTAGTGTTCTAAATGTACAATATTTGTATTTTGCCCTAAGTCCCTAGTGTAGTAGAGAGGGACGAGTGAGAACTATAATGATGTGATATCCACTTTGTGACTGGCTTGAGGCCTCCACAGTTCTGAATCCGACCCTGTGTATGACGAAAGGTGGACGTATCCTTTGTTTGACTAAGCTACACTACTGAAATGCTGTGATGAATGTCACAAGAATTTGTCTTGTGTTTGGCTTCATTCTTTGTAGAACATAGTCGAACAATGTAAGAACGAGTTTTAAAAGGTGACTATACTATATTGGTACAGTTGCCACTATACTATATTGGTTAATACTGTTGTCACTATACTATATTGGTAATACTGTTGCCAACTGTTGGTTGTTCAGAGGTTGGATATAACGTAGTCAATAAAAACGGATGCAGCTACAGCTTTTGTCATTGTCAACTACCAAATTTCCCATCACACTTGGCCCCAAGGCTAAATGTGAATAATTACAAATATACGAGCTTCCGTATAGGCCCTACACACGTACACACACATACACAGAGGCCCAACAACATATTATACGGGCTCACCACAAAATTGTTTTGTTGTTAATTTGGTGTCGAAACATTTTTAGACGTAAATTGTACTTCAGTATGAAGCAAACTTGTGTTCTAAAGGTAAAAAGTACACAGATGCGCACACAGACACACATCTGATGTCTTTTTAAATAATATCATGGTTGAAACCACGTGCATTGTACAGTTGTATCTAATTATAGGTAATTTTATAGGGAATGCAAATATTAAAAATTGCTATCGCTATGCCCCACCCCACGTCCCCTCTTCCTACCAATAACACTGAACAAAGCGTTGATTTTATATTAAGCTTCTTCGGAATTGTTCATTTGGAAATTGCGGATACAAATAGATCACGAAAAGCTAAAGTCATGCAGCCGTACAAACCTCCTTTGAACGCGCTCTACAGAAGGTACCTCTGACAGACGGACGCAGCGGTTCACTTGGACAGCGGAATCGCGTCAATGACGCGTCGTAAAGTGAAATTCCGCGTGTGCCACAGTGATGCATACAAAACCAACGTGTTTTTTTGCTAAATTTAAGGGCTCACCTCGTTTTTTTCTCTGATCATTATGTTTTGCTTAAATTTGACACGACAAGACGTTAAGTAAAACATTCACATCGTCAAATGTATTTTTATAGTGTACAAATATTGCGTCTTTATACATTTTGAGGCCCAAATAGCCTTCCGGTTTACTTCAGTCTGCATCGCTGTCTGCGGAAATGCGTTAGCCGTTTCCGCGGCGTGCGCTTCAAATGAACAATAAACAGCGCGTATTCATACAAACCGGACCATCGTTTAGTTCCCAAAAGTGGGCTTTGTTATTAGAACGTGAATGTACCTCAGATCTTCCGATCCGTGTAGCAGTAGAATTTAGTTGCATGACCAGTCCACGAAAAATGATGGGACACCCTCACACTGTATCGTGTTTTGTAACTTCTAAAATATTTTAGTAAGCCACCAGAGCTGGATCCAGGTTGGTCTGGTTGGCACGTGCCCGCTAGACCCTCGGGTTTCTGAGGGCCTCATGGGACGCTGTCCTAGTTTAATTTTTGGAGAACCTGAAGGTGTTTTGTGGAATTTCAAGGGGGGTGCAACTGGTAGTTACTTTGACTGCTTGAAGCTGGTTGTTTGGGCACGTGCCACCCTAGACATTTGTGTTGGTGGGAACCTCAATGGGATGTTTTCGGAGGTTTTTGTAGAGCTTGTCAATGGGGATTCGTGGGATGCCTCGAGGGGTATGCCAGTAGTATGGAGGAGAGGTGGAGGCTCGCCCCGCCCGTTTTTGACCTACTTTAGGCCTAACTCCATGCATGAAAAACGTCCGTATCTTTTTCGGGAACCTACTTATAAAAAAAGATCAAAGGGTTTTTGTGACATTAACCGTTTTCGGGAACCTACTTATAAAAAACGTGATTGATGACCTGTCACTTTTGATTGATTACCCTTTCCTCTTGAGGTGCCACCTAGCGGTTATTCCAGTGATTAGTTTAACCCTAGCGATCAACGTAGGACCTAGCGCGTAAGCATTTATATAGCGTCCCTAGTTACGTCCTTTATATAACCATACGGTTATAGCTAAAACCACCGTGGTTATAAAGGCGCTAAACCCACTGTGTACGAGAATACCCCGCTGTACCCTATGCGGCGCGCTCGCTGAGCGATTGCAGCAGCGGTGGCCTATGATCCGGCGGCCTAGTTGCGGGCGGTTAAATTGAGCTCTACGGCTTAGCCGGCGCTGTGCGATTAACGGCGTAAATTTAGCTCTACGGCTTAGCTGTGCGTTTAACGGTTAGCCGTATAGTCGGCACTGCGCGTTTAACAAAATGAAACCAAATGCATTCAGCGTTTAAAATGTGTACTCAGCGGCCTGGTAAGGCGGGATGTTTGCGTGCGGTGGATATATACGAATAGGAAGCAACAACGGTGTAAGTGATAGATTATTTTATTACTAGTGTTCTAGAAATCACGGAGTGTCGCCCGGAGGGTGCTTTGTGTCCAGGCCCTTTTTGTCATATCGGATCGCTGCCGCCTACCGTCAGTGTCCCGTGGCGGCGCAAGAGGCGGGAGATGCGTCCCGCGGGACTCGAAGGCGTCGAGGCGCCTTTCTAGTATCCTACCCCGGCCGGCGGGAATCAACGGCGCGTTAAATCCACGTCGCTCGTATAGTTTGTCCTGTGGTACCGGGGTGTACCATGTCCCGTTTGCGTCCCGTGTTAAGAATGACGATATCAAGCCATCTGGCTCAACGTCGTCATTGCTGCTGTCGGGTGTAGGGGGTCGGATAGCGGTGTCGACGCCGATACAGTCATCCCAGTTTTCGGCGGGCGGCGTGACAGCGATCTGTCTGTTGATGGCTGGTCGTGCTGTCGGGCGGACGACGCATATAGGTCGTCTGCGTGTACGAGCCCTTCGTGTAGGCAGTTGTACTCTGTGAAACATGAATAACGCCTGTGAATAATGAGGAAATTAACAACATGAACCTCTTATTAATTAATAGGACTCCTGTAAAATGAGCCTCTTATTACTGTAAAAGCCAACCGCTCTATTGCTAAAGGCTCCCAAATTAATGAGACACAACATGAATAATGAGGTTCTTATTAATTAAAAGTAATTAATAAAGAATAGGACTCGTGTAAAAACCAACGTACCGCTCTAAAAATAATTAATAGGACTCCTGTAAAAGCCAACTTGTATTGCTAAATAACTCACCGCTACTTTCTCGTGGAAAACGTGGTACCCGACGCCATACTCGTGTGAAAATGAGCAACGACCGCTGGTTTTTTCTAAAGCAAACTAGTCAGTTATGCGTTAAGAGCGCATGCGCAAAAACACTGAATGTGAAGATGCCGTTTCAAAAACCTAACCGAAACGCTGAAAGTATGAAATTAAGCGTTGTAGGATCAGTCGGTCGTAGGGAATTATGTGGTGCAGTAATATTAGAGAAAATCGATGTAAAAGTCACATTTGACAACGAACGCACTAACATAAACGTTGATTTTTTTCCTAAAGCAAATACCGCGGAGCCGAGTGGCGACGCAAAACACTGATAAGCTTATCGTGATCGGAATGTGAAGAGATGTGTAGCGTTGTGTAGGATCAGTCGGTCGTAGGGAATTATGTGGTGCATTTATATTATAGAAATTCGATGTAAATACACATTTGACAACGAACGCACTAACATGACCGCTAATTTTTTTCCTAAAGCAAATACCTCGGAGACTAGTCAGTTATGCGTTAGTGCGCATGCGAGAAATGTTGTAATAGAACTGTCGATTAGGGCGTTATGTGTTAAGTGCGCATGCGCCGTATGTTGCTTATATAAAACGGTTGAAAAATTGCTATGTTGTATAACGCAAGTGGTCTGACTTATTACAGCAGTAGCAGACGTCCTTCCGCAGCGAGAATGGCCGACAATATCGAGATGACGACACCGAAAAAGCTTAAGGCAATACGCAAGCAGGCGTCGAAGGCGAGCGGAAGTCAGCAGCAGCAGCAGCAGCAGCCGATAGCAGCAGCAGCAGCCGGAGCAGCCGGAGCGGGGACAACGCCTGCTGCTAAGAGACCCGTGTTGGTTATAGTGTGGCCGACGAAGCGGCTTTGGAGCAGCCGGCGCGGCGCGCGTCGCTTGAAAGAGAGTGCAGCACCGCAACGTCGTCACAGGCTACATTGGTGAGTGTGAGGGAGCTGGCGTGCGCCGAGAATGGCGTGTATAAACTTAAGACGCCCGCCTTTATCGAGGCTGTGTCGTACAAAGAACAGTGCACTTATAGGGGATGTTCCCAGTGCCGGTGCAAGCTGTATCAGAAAGACAAAGATGGCGTTATGCTATGTCGAACCCACGGTGAACAGGGTGAGGGTAAACATTTCTTTGCGCTGCGTGTGATGATACGAGATGGCGAGGACGACGAAGATGAGCTTTGGCTTACGCTGTTTGACACGCAAATGGCTAAGCTCGTTGAGTACCGGGCTGATTACTTGGTGGAATTACGTGAGGAGGACCTTCGTGATACCGTGCTGGAGTTAGCCGGCACGAAAGTGGAGCTCAGTGTGCGTAAGACGACTTAGCAAGGAGAGGGGTCTTATACGGTGCGCACACTGAAGAGATACGACGTCGGCGACGACGACGACGACTACTAATGTGTTTCTTGTGTTGTTTGTGTAGGAGTCCCCGCTGGTGGTAGCGTTGCTGACGCGTAAACCGACAAGTGACGAGGCTGCGCGCCTACTACCCGAGATAGCCGAAAATTACATAATGGCCTGGTGTTCAGCTTACGAAGCGATGAGACTGAGCGCGCCTACTAGTCGAGATAGCCGAAAAAAAATACATAATAGCATGGTGCTCAGCTTACGAACTTATTTAAAGCATGACTTTTTTGTTGTCTGTAGGAGGTGCGTCGCGTACTGCTGGACATGTTAGCGAATAACGAAAGGATGCGTGCAAGGTATGCGGAGGTTGTCTTGTTCGTACAAACACTGCTGGACCGGGAAGTGGCGGATAGTGAGACGAAAGATGCTGCGCTGCTGGCCCGTGTTGCTGAAAAAGAGGCAGACTAATCATAATAATGTGTGTTTGTAGAGGGCACAGCGGCTTGAACGTGAAAACACCGCCGAGGTTGCCGCGTTCGAGAGACTACTACTGAAGTACGACAATGAGGCGCGTGCAAAGTATGCGGACGCGTTACGGGCGTTCGTACGAACACCGCTGGACCGGGATGACTAATTATAATGTATGTTTGTAGGCGCCATGTATGTGCGCTTTGCTGACGCTAGGACATGCTTTGTGCTGTAGGGGTGCGTGGGTGTCGATAACGCGTTGGACGCTATCATCGAGGAGGCGCTTGGTGCACCGCCGGCTTACGAAAGTCTGTACCAGATTGCGCCGCCGTGTTGTTGGAATCCATCACCGCCGGAAGTGATACAACGACAAGTCGTCGAGACGGGCCGGGGCCAGTTGGCTTGTCGGTATGAACGACACGCGATGTCCCTCCTCGCCGAACACCTCGGTGAGATGATACTGGAGATGGCGCGCGATCGATGCGGCGCGTGCGAGGCCAATGAAGGCTGCCCGTACGTGCATATGGTCGGCTATAGCGCGGGTCGGCCGACTCGTGTGTACGCACAGCGCTACGACAACGTGTCCGACCTCGTCACGCATCACTTCAACGCCGTGTTGGAGACGTGTCTACATCGATCACTGATACCGACCTTCGTGCGTCTCGTGCAGCTACTACACGTTAAGGCGAGCGGACAGCAGCAGCAACCGGGGCGTGCGGGGGAGCTGTATTTGGTCCAGTTCGTGTCGGACTGGCTACTTGGCACGGACTGGCGCGACTTCATCAACCGCGCTCGACTGGAATCGGCCGTACATGTGTACATCCAGTGCAGAAGCGGCCTCTAATCTGAATGAACATTACTGCTGATTTGTTTTGTCGTTTTAATAAAATCGCTTTACGTTGTACGACGATACGCTTAATAAAACGTTGAAAATGTACGTTCCGTTTCCGAGTTATTTAACAAAACACACACATACACACATACACACACACACACACACACACACACACACACACACTAGGTGTTCCCCCACCACTGTTAGTAAAACGTTACTTAACACTAGGTGTTCGAAAGCCACTGTTAATACTTAACACTAGCTGTTCGAAAGCACCCACCACCATGTTACTTAACAAAACACAACACTGGGCATGTCCGTACCACCAACCCCCACGTTACTTAATAAAACCACCACAACCCCGTTACTTAACACAACACTGCGCATGTCCGTACCACCACCACCCCCACGTTACTTAACAAAACCTCCACCCCCACGTTACTTAACAAAACCTCCACCCCCACGTTACTTAACAAAAACACTGCGCATGTCCGTACCACCACCACCACCACCACAGTACCCCTGTTATAAATAGAGGTGCTCGAACGAGTAGCAGCACAAAAAAGTATGCCGCCGCCTACTACTACTAGGTGGCAATGTCCGAAATGGGTACTTATTTCGCGAAACAGTCGACGTTAGAGCGACACGCGAAGAGTTCGAAACGATGCGGCGATAACGCGCTATGCGTAAAGCGACGAGAGTGTCCGAAATGAGGCGTAACGTACAGTACGCGCGCCGCTATGCTACGACACCTGAGGGAACGGTGCGGTCGTCGTCGGATGGTGTCGCCACCTCCCGATGATCCACCTTCCAATCCACCACCACCACTAGCCGACGCGCTTCAGCGCTTCGTGGACGAGCATCGACGTAGCATAGAGACGTCGGTAGCGCGCGTTGCCGTGCAGTCCCGCTACAACTATCGCATGAACGCCTGTACGAGTACGCGGGTGCTCGAACCGCGTCTGAGGGTTATGTTTCGCCAACAAAAGAATGCGTTTAAAATTAACGTAAGCTATGGTTTCGTGTTACGCCACAAGGTGTCGGGTCGTTACTGCTATTATCACTCGTCCTGTAACTGCTGCGGTCGCCTCCTCGAAACGCCCGCCCTCGTTACCGATAGCCATTCTTTCGAACGCTTCCTCGATGTCGTGCACACGACCGACGTACTACAGTACGTCATCGCGCAGCGTCCCGACTCGGGGTGGATGGTCGAGCTCGTAACGAACGCCACCTACTTCGTGAACGCCATCCTAAACCATCCTATCGGGTGCGTTGGCGCCGCGCTCCCCGCCTACGTCCGCAACAACAGGCACGTCGTGACTTTGACGAACGATCGTCGAGGCACGCCCTACGACGATCATCTATGCCTCTTTCGGTGCATCGGCCTCCACCTGCAAGGCGGCGGTCGACAACAGCGCGGAACGCGGAACGGGCCCAAAATCAATTCGACCCGTTTAACGCGAGTCGCTAAACAACTGCGCGCGCGCAACGGCACGACGACGAACGGCGTGCGCCTGAACGAACGGGAACGCGTGGAGACGGTTTTAGGCAGTCGAACTAGTCCGTCGGTCGCTCGAAACGCACACCACGACCCTCAACGTCAACCTGTACGAGAAGCACTTCTCGTACATAGTCGACCTGCGCGCGTACGCGAAAACGTACAAGTGCTCGAAATGCGGCAACTCCCTCTGGCGGTACTGTCGGATTTACGACGTCACGAAGCGACGTGCGAAGGCGGCGTTCGTCACGTGTTTTCCGGCGGCGTCTACCGACCGACGCCGTCCGTATTTCAGCGGCTCGACGACGAAGGCATCGACGTCGGCGACGACGACGACCTGCGCTACTATCCGTACCGCGCGACATTCGATTTTGAATGCTATTTTGCCGCCAACGAGCTGCCGCCGGATACCGACAAATGCCGGTGGCTAGCGCGACACGAACTGCTCAGCGTGATCGTCGCGTCGAACGTGCCCGGACACGAAGCGGCGCGCTGTTACGTCACGACCGGTGATTCGGCCGAACTAGCGCGCCGCCTCATCGATGACCTGGAAGCCGTGAGCGCGGCGGCGTGCGCGGCTCTGCGCCGCCGCTATGACGCGGTCTTCGAGGCACTCGAAGCGCTCGACGACGACTGGCGGCGACGACGCGACGACGACGACAAAGATGCGTCACCGTACGCCGCACTCGCCGACCGCTTGTGGACGCACCTTCGTCAAATGCCCGTACTGGGCTTCAACAGCGGTAAGTACGATTTGAATGTCGTCAAAAAGTACTTGACCCCCCTACTCATAACCGACGAAGCGCAGCACACATCGTCGGCGTTCACCATTAAACGACAGAACAATTACATGTGCCTGACGACGTCGACGTTGAAATTCCTCGACATAACTAATTACCTCGCGCCCGGTGTAAGCTACGAGCGCTATCTGAAAGCGTACGGCTGCACGGCGACGATCTCAGCCCGTTCATGCGCCGCTACGCCGAGTCGCACGACCTACTCACCCGACCTCAACGGACGCTCGTCGGTAGCTACTTCGGCACGGCGATCGTGCTCGCCACGGCTCTCCTACGCTGGTATCTGGAGCACGGGCTCGTCGTCGCGCGCATCTACCAGGTGATCGAGTACACGCCGATCGCCTGCTTTCACCGTTTCGGCGACACGGTGTCGACGGCGTGACGCGAGGGCGACGTCGACCCCGACAAATCGATCATCGCCGACACCTTTAAACTACACGGCAACAGTACGGGAAAACGATTACGCGCGTCGATCGTCACCGGGATATCAAGTACGCCACGCCGGTCGGCGCCTCGCAACTCGTCAACAACCGTCGCTTCCGGCAAATCGACGTCGTCTTCGACGACGAGCTGTACGAGGTGGCGCTGAATAAGCGCACCGTCGTCTACGGCCTGCCGATCCAAATCGGCTATTTCGTGTATCAATACGCGAAAATGCGAATGCTCGAGTTTTATTATGATTTCGTCGACGCCTACATCCCCCGCCCGCTCTTCCAGTACTGCGCTATGGACACCGACTCGGCGTACATCGCCCTCGCTGGTCACGACATCAACGCGCTCGTATCGGAAGCGCTGCGCGAACACTACTTCCGGAATCGTTCGCTCTGGTTTCCGGCCGAATGTTGGGACGCGCACGTGGACGCGTACGTACGATGCCGCGTCACCGGACTGACGTGGGAGGCGGGGGACGACTGCTGCTGCGCGCGCCGGCTTCTGTTCGATCGTCGAACGCCGGGTCTCTTCAAAGAAGAGTGGCGCGGCGACGGAATCGTGGCGCTGTGCAGTAAGACGTACTACTGCTTCGGCGGCGACAACGGCGCGAAGTACAGCACGAAGGGATTGAGCAAGCGTCAGAACGATATCGACGAGAACACCTTCCTCGCCGTACTGCGCGACCGACGCAGCGGCGTGGGCTGGAACCGCGGCTTCCAGGTGAAAAACTCGTCCGTGTTGACGTACGTTCAAGAGCGCGCGGCGTTGAGCTATTTCTACGCTAAACGCCGCGTGCTCGACGACGGTGTCAATACGGCACCGATACTCGTCTAACTCGACTAACTACTCGTCTAACTCGACTAACTACTCGTGTAACTCGCCTAGGGGGGTGGGGTGGGGCCGCCTAGGGGTAGGGTTCTGCATGTATGTATGTAGGTAGGGTAATTAAACACAATTGCGTACATTTTGTTGTCATCGTTTTTTTATTACTACTATACACGTAAAAGAGAAGCGAAGCGTTAATGCAATGGTTTTAGCCAATCGAATACGAGACAGTCATTGTTCACCCGATTGGTGCCGAATAGGGTCTGGAACGTCGTCAACGGCATACCGCGACATCGTACCCAGTGCTCCCCCGGCTCGCCGCCGTCGTCGGTGTTGCACACGAAGGTCGTCGGGTAAGTGGCGGCTGTGGGGGTGGTAAGTAGCGCGTCTTTAGGCACGACGCCGACGACGATGTCTTTAGCGTACGCATCGCGTTCCAGGCGACGCATCAGTTGGAACGTATCCATAGTTACGACGTACAGTCGTACAGGACGTTCCGGCTGATGTCGATCTCCATCACCGTCTCGAATTCCGCGTACACGACGACGTTCGTCGGTCGGGTTAGCGGCATATCGAAGTGCATTTCAACGCCCACGGTCCCCTGACGCACGAGATTGAAATGGTCCCCGTCGCAACAGTCGGGGGTCAGGTCGAAAGCGAAGACGGTGTAGCCGGCGCCGAAGTCCGCGCGCGATATTTCGTTCCCTTCGTCCTCGCCCGCCTTTCCGGTGGCCTCGAAGAGATTCATGTAGCTTCGGAGGTACCGATGGCGCGGGAAGTCCGGCTGTAGCGGCTTGCTCGGCACCTGACGTCTGTCGACGACGAGCGTGAGGAAGTTTATGTCGTTGTGCCGCGCGTCGAACGGGTTTCTAGTGTAGTCTCCGTTATAGCCGGCGTTGTCGATCATCATCAGGATTATGCGTTTCGGAATCACACCCATGTACAAGTTCTCGTGCGTGTGCGACAGCGTCCCCGCCGTTATCGAGAACGACTTGCAGTCGACGCGGCGCATCGGGAACTTAGCCGTTCCCAATTCCCACGCTTTGATGTGAATCATCTGGACTTCCGGGTTCACCTTCACTTTTCGTACGTACAGGCAAATCGATCGTATCACGATACGGCACCCCGGCGCGGCTGCCGGGGCCATGAGCGCGAAGGCGTCTTTCGAGCGCACCATGCGTATTTTCGTGACGACGCCGCTCGGTAGGAGGTGGTTTAGCATAAACGCGTCGACGTGCAGGCGTCCCATCATCTCCACCTCGTCGCTGGCCCCCGTCAGGGCGCGCCGCGCTACGAACCCGGTGTTGTCGTCCCCGCGCGCGTTCATGTGTCCGGGGGTGTCTTTGTACAACAACGACCCCGTGAGATGCGACCGTTTCGCGTCGCTACCGTAACTCAGCAGGGTCTCGATGTAGGCCCGGTACGCGTACGTATTGGTCGACGGCGTCACGTGCGTGCCGTTCAGCGACACGCCGATTTGACTGAACATCAATGCAGGAAATTGTTGACCGGCGCCACGTTGGCGCCGGTCCCCAGATTGGTACCATCCCCCTGAATCACTTTGAAGCGGACGAACGTTTGAAGGCTCGCCAGGTCCGTATTGTCGTTCCCCGATCGCGGGATGAGGAACTCGATAGGGCCGCCGGCGTCGAGAGCCGTCAGCGGTTGGTAGACGGTCCATTGACAGCTCTCGATGCTCTTCTGCGTCACCGGCCCTGTGAACAGGTCCAGTTCGGCCGTCACGCCCTCGCACGCTGTGCAGCTATTCACGAACGCCATCATTACTCGTCGAATATATCCACCGGTCGACGCCGTTTCTTCCGTCTAGTGACGGTCGTCGCCGTTCGACGCGGCGCCTTTATAGCGCGGCGCTGCTGCACTTTTTCCTCTTCGGCGGCGGCGCTTTCAATAGGCCGTCGAGAAGATCGACGCCGGCCTCCTTCGCGCGTCGTTTTACCGACGCTTTCAGATTGTCGCCGGCGACGACGTCCCGCGCCACGCGCACGCCGGTTTTGAGCGCGCGTTTTCCCAACGCCACGGCGCCTCTCTTAAAATGCGGCATGACGCTTCGCAACAGGCTCCCGAAGATATTACCCAGACCGTGTCCTCGCTGACCCCGACCACCGACGAAGACCGGCAGGTGACCGCCGCCGACCTGTCGAACGTAGTAGTCCACGTACGGGTTCGTCGGAATCGTTAAAACAATTTCGATTTACAGCGTCTGATGTGAAGCGTCGCCACTAGCTTTCCCCGCTCGAATGGTATCGGTTGACCGTGATCGTTTCTTATATCGACCTCGATCGTGTCGAATTGATGCCGCAGCAGCTTCACGTATTGGACGCGGTCGAACGTTTCCGAAATAACGCTGCCGTTCGTACTGAAGACGGCGATGTTTCGAAGGAGCGGCGCGTACACGTCACCGACGACTCGCGATTCCACGAGATCCGTGTACACGTACAGGGTGTCGACACCCGCCTTCATATCCACCGTATTTTGACCGTCGTACGCGTACGTGTACGCGACGGGGTTGGTCTTGATAACGACGCCCGGCTCGGAGCCCATCATCGGGGGACTCGTGATAACGTTGTTATGGAAACATAGCACGCTCTTCAGACGGCTCGTATCGGGTAGGGTAAAGGTGACACCCGGCGATATATGCAGCGTCATTCGGTTAGAGACGTCGCTGAACTCTAGACGCACCTTGACCTGATCGGTACACAATTTCATTAGCTGCTCGTTGATTTCGCGCAGCAGCCCGTAAACGTTGTTGTAGAAACCGTGAGTAATCGTACCCTGTCGGTATAGCATGACGCCGTCTATGGTCGTGTAAACACACGGGTCGCCCAGCGGGGCCGACAGGTAGAAGTAGGCGTCCTCCTTTCTCACGTTGTACCACGTGTGCGGGTACTGTAGCGTCACCAGTCCGCATTCCCATTCTCCCCCAGACAGGTCGAAACGTCGCGGCAGCGTCGTGATGTAGTGCGTCAACGTATTTTCGGGGTGCCGCTTCATAGACGCGTTGCTCGGTAGCCTCAGGTAAAAGTCAGACGATACCACCGCCATCGTGGTTTTGTCGGCGTCGTCGTCCGCCGCCGCTCATAGACGGACTCGGGAGTAGGTAACCGAGACAGCTGCTCAACAGCACCGTCCACAGGTTGGAGTCGCCTTGACCCCGCGTCAGATTGTATATACTAACGGCGATGACGAAGTACAGGACGACGACCTGACAGAGGAATACGATTTCGGCCTTAGGGCATTCGTTACCGCAGAGCCGCCATGGAACGGGTTCGTGGACGGTGTCGACGGAGTTCTCGGCGACGGTATCGACGGAGTCCTCGTTGGTAGTCCTCGTCTGCTTCTCTGAAGAGGTAGCTGCGTCGACGGAGTCCTCGTTCGTAGTCTGCGTGTCGTCGCCGTGCCTCCTCGTCGCCTCGTCGATCATCGTCGCGCCACTGCGGTCTGTCGATACATCAGGGCCCCTTATACGGTAAGAACGAAGTTCCGCTGCATAAGCCCGCCTCGTGCAACCGCCAGCATCCCTCGTGGCGAGTCCAACGAGTCATGACTGGCTATCCGGAACCGCCGCCGCCGCGCTATTATAGGTCCACGAGCGACTCGGCGTCGATCCAGCTGTTGAAGGAGGCCGGATAACCGCTCCATTTTACGAACGCCTCCGACCCGCCGCCGCGCCGGCGACGACGACGCTGTAGAACCGCCTCCACGCGATACAGTTTGTCCTTCGGAACGACTACGCGTTGTAGTTCCGGTTCGTAGAAGGTGCCCTCTACCGGCGATCCGGCGTCGTCCTTCAGGCGAGAAACTGGCGGCTCGGACGGGTGCGCCTCTACGACGGTGAAGAGCTCCTCGCTCCAGTTAGCCATGTGTCCTTTTTTGAATTGACCCCTATTCTTACTGATACGCACGCGATCTCCCTCGCGCAGTTTCGGTTTTTTTCGCCGACCGCCGCCGCCGCCGCAGTACAGGCGTTGCCATACGTCCTCCTGATTCGTCGCGTCGACGCTCGCCGGCGTCCTACCGATGCTTCGGTGGTAGGCGTTGTTGTACGAATGCACGAAATCCGGTAACGCCTCTACGTAGCGCAGCGTCTCGTGTTTCGTAAAATAACGCCACATGCGCGTCTTCAAAGTGCGATTGAATCGTTCCACGACGCTCGCTTTAGTCTCCTCGTTATGCGTCACGAAATGATGAACGCCGCGACTCTTTAGGAACGTTTGCAGGGGTCGGTTCAGAAACTCGGTCCCCTTATAGGTCTGTAGCGCGTTCGGCGGCGGTTGCGCGCCGCTCAGCAGACGCTCGAAGGCCGCGACGAGCGACGGGCCGGCCTTACTCTTCAACGGAACGCACCACGCCCGCTTCGAAAACACGTCGATGACCGTCAATAGGAATGTTATACCGTCGTTGTGTGTTTTTTCAGCCTAGTCAAGTCGACCAGATCGGCTTGCCACTGCTGGTTTCGACCGCCCACGATGACGCAACGTCGTTTGAAATGTCGTTTAACCGGTTTGTGTAGGTTATAGGCGTCCTGCGCCGCTAGCCACTTCTCGACGGTCGGTCGTCGTCGTCGGATCGACGCCCGGTACAACGCGTCGACGCCGCCGTAACTTCCCGCCCGTTTCGGATCGAAGTAGAGTTCATTCAGTTCGTCGTCGTCGTCGTCGTTTCGTTGTCGAAGCTTTCGTTTTGGACGGCGACGACGACTCCACCCGGACACCATGACGACGACGACGACGACGACGACCAATGAACGACGATTATTATACACATATAGAGAGCGATAACCGTGATGATGAGGCTGACGACGATGGCCGTTATTGTTCGTTGTGACGGCATCGTCACACCGATTCCCAGATGCCCAACGCTCGTTGTCTCTTTCTAGACACACGTCGTCTTCGCGTCGGCTTTCCCGCTGAACTGACCGCCGACTCCTCCGACGCCTCCCTTTGCCACCGCCGCCGCTCCATGTACTCCCGATAGTGCGGATTGCCGACGAACTCCATAGGAATGTTCATACCCTTCAGGCGCAACCCGAACTCTCGCCATCCTAAGGGCTGTGTCGTCTTCGTTCTCGCTCGCATGAGATTTTTCACTAGATCGACCATGTTACTCCCCGCGATCGTTTTACCGTCGTACACGAATTCGCCGCGGTCGTTCCATCGACACAACGGATCGGCTTTCATTTTCGCGATAAGCAGACCCGCCTTCCCTTTCAGCGTTTTCGGCATGCTGGCTACGATTTCGCGCTCTACGGCCTCCGACAATGGCGGTGGCGCCGCGGACGGCGGTGGTATCTCGCCGCCGTCGGCGTTGACCATCGACACGCGTACCGGTTGCGCCGCTCGAGCCGCCTCTATCGCTTCGTAGCGACTCAGCAGTTGATTGTACGACGCCACCTTATCGCGTTCGGATAAATCCGACAGCTCTAGTATGTCCTTCATGTCGCTGTCCAGGCTACTCAGCACACGTGATCGGAGCGTGCTCGACGGCGGCTGCTGTGGCCGAAGGAGGCTTTCCACCAATCGCGGGTCGACCAACGCCATCTTCTTCGCGTACTGCTTCAATTACCCCCGATGACCTGTTTGAGTAGTGGCAGGAGATCGGTGCTCGCTAACGGCGCTAGCAGGGCCGTCAGAAAACCGCCCGCCCCCGTTTGCAAGATGGCTCGCTTCCGCTTCACCGGAATTCGTTTGTTGACCAGGTCACGCAGGTGATCTCTGTATTTCGTCAACACGCGTTTCTGCTTCGGCGACACCTTCATGTTTCCTCTCAGAATATTGTACGCGCAATCGCACAGACTACACATGAGACCGACCTCCGAGTGGGCGAGCACGGCTTTTCGCAGATCGATATTCCGCTTATGCATATCTAACAGCTTCAGGGCGAAAACGTGTCTCTTCACGCGTTGCTCCGAGACCGTCGCCGCCGCCTTTGGTCGTCGCTTCGCCGCTACCACCGCGCGTCGTACCGTCATAACGACTAATAAGCGTACGCGGCACGTCCCTCTCTACTTATAGTTGACCGCCACCCATCCGTACGTAGGCGTACTGAAGAGGGTCGTCCGGAAATATACACGTACGCAGGCGCATGTACTCTTCCGTTTCCTGTTTCAGATCGACGAAGAGATAGCCGTACGCCGCCGACGTCGCGTCTTTTAAAGCCTCTATCATGTAGTTGTCCTTTCCCGGGTACATCTGTTTCGCTAGGTGACATACTTGACCAGCGTCTCGGGGGTTCTTGAATAGCGCTAAGTATTGGGCGTTCAGGCTGATTGTGCGGTTTTCTTTCCCTTTCGGAAACATGTTCTGTCGGAGTTGTACGACCGACGTATTACAATGATGATTTTTTTTTAGTAAATAGTTCCGTCACCCCGCTATTGGTCTCCTCCATGAGGTCGTCGAGTACTAAAAGCGTCCTCTTTTTACCGTCTAAATGCGTCGTAGCCGGCAGGCCGTCTACGAACTCTACTTTCGGAGACATAGACGCGTAGGCGGTCTACCACTGCCCGTAGCACCACAGGATTTTTTCTGGCGGCGGATCGATCATAGCGTGTCGTATCAGACGGTCGACGAAAGTCGTCTTACCGCATCCCGTAGGACCGGATACTATACACGTAAACGGATGCTTCAACATCGGTCCGCTCATTTTTTACGACTGATACTGGCTGACGCTTTTTACGCGTCTTTATAAGCGTCGCGCACCTCCATCAACAGTTTACCGAGCTTGATCTCCCCCGCAACGTCCCCGATCCTGGTACCCCAGAAACCCTCCCTACTCGGTACCCATTCCACCAATTCGGCGTCCCCGGTGGCCAACAGGTCGGCCTTCAACTTGGCCGTCCCGCCAAACTTACTCATCAACAACCCCTTCATACAAGCGACCCTAACGGCGTTCCATTCGGTTCCCGTTCTCTTTTTTCATATTCCGTAACTGAGTCGTTTCGCTAAATAGGGCGATCGCGCTCTTTTGATACACGCGGCGCATTCGAGGTCTTCGTTGAATATCGCTTTCCTATACTGATAGGCGTGTTCGACGGATCGGAAGCCCCGACCGTACGCCGTCAATCGGCACTTGTACATATTCGACAAGAATGAGCGCGCTCCGCCAAACTTTATAGGTTCCGACAACATGAATACCGATAACCCGCTACCGACACCGCTTATATAGAGCAACCGCCGCCGCTAGATGGAGCATCTAAAAAGGTGTCGACGTACGGATTCGGACCCGGAATCTTTCGATCCCTAGTCGAACGCTCTCCCAGGAGAGCTAATCCGGCGCCGGCGTTTATGAGTGGTTTTATCGCGGTTATATACGCATTATTGCTTACGAGGTTAATCGCTAGGGGACTAGGGACGCTATATAAATGCTTAAGCGCTAGGTCCTACGTTGATCGCTAGGGCTAAACTAATCACTGGAATAACCGCTAGGTGGCACCTCAAGAGGAAAGGGTAATCAATCAAAAGTGACAGGTCATCAATCACGTTTTTTATAAGTAGGTTCCCGAAAACGTTTAGTGTCACAAAAACCCTTTGATCTTTTTTTATAAGTAGGTTCCCGAAAAAGATAAGGACGTTTTTTATGCATGGAGTTAGGCCTAAAGTAGGTCAAAAAGGGGCGGGGCGAGCCTCCACCTCTCCTCCATACTACTTATGCCATTGGAGCTTTCTAGAGTCTTAGCTCCCGAATATTCACCGCGTTCTAACGCCAGTGTGTATAAACACGAATAGTCCAATTTACGATGTACCTAAATTTGGGTCTCGTGCAATTTGGTTGTCAAAAGCAATCTTTTTGCATCTACAATGTCTCAGTCAGCAGACGGTCTTAAGTGGCAATTTTACTTTTTGTTTTTAAAGCAATGGCAGCCATTTTATAAAATGCCCGCCAAATTACATGTCTTAACAACTGCGTCACATAGAACCATAATTGTTGTGTCAAAACAAGGGTTTTGGAGATATATATACAAATATTTTACACTTGACCTTCTGTGACTTTCAAATCCTCCATTTTTAAAGATGGCGGTCGTCAAAACATATTTCACTATATCTTGACAATTGTGTCACATAGAGACATCATGGCTATGTTAGTGCGTAGAATTTTGGTCAGCGATTTCAAATATGTTACGAATGTCGTTTGCCGACATACATATATCCGCCATTTTTAAAGATGACGTCCGTCAAAACCATTTATCACTATACGTAGCTAAAGAACTGCATCACCTAAAGCCATTATGTTGATGCCAAAATACAGATTTTCAGGTGCGATGATTTCAAATATGTTACTTTTGACCTTTGTCGACATTAAAATATCCGCCATTTTGTAAAGATGGCGCCCGTTAAAGCTATTTGTCGCTGTATCTAATAAACTACATCACCTCACCTGACTTACGTTATTAAAAATGTACACACACATGTCCATAAAGATCAAAATAAAAAAAACAAAATAAACTAAAACTCAACATCTCTGGCGGTGGCAACCTGTAGCTCCGCAGCTACCGTAAAATCAATATTGTTTCGAGGTGTCGCAATACAAATAACGTTCATACAAAATTGTGTCCAGTGTCATTACTATAACCGAAGACTCGTAATTTGATGTGTGTGAGCAAGTATATATCTATAATAATTTGATGTGTGTGAACATGTATATATCTATAATAATTTGATGTGTGTGAGCAAGTATATATCTATAATAATTTGATGTGTGTGAGCATGTATATATCTATAATAATTTGATGTGTGTGAGCAAGTATATATCTATAATAATTTTGTGTGTGAGCAAGTATATATCTATAATAATTTTGTGTGTGAGCATGTATATAACTATAATAATTTTGTGTGTGTGAGCATGTATACATCTATAATAATTTTTAATTATAGGTGTATATCTGCACGTATGTATATTTATAATTATAGGTGTGTACATAGGTAAGTTTATAATTACAAGTGCCCTGTGTTCAGGTTTACATTAGCTTCCAAATGCAGCCGAAAACCATCACCCGTCGCTCAAATCACATTTTGGCTGTTTTCGTGATAAAACGGACCACATTTCTAAATTGGGGTAAGGCCACATTTAGATTTTACATAGGCGGCCATTATAACATTTCTTTAATTTCCTGCAAAATTTTTCTTACCATTTTCTAGAAAGCATATTTAACCACCATTGACATAAATGCTGTGGAAAACTCCTGAAATTCTCATACCTCATTTTTCAGAAACATCCATCCATACCTGACACTCCTCACTTTCCCTCACTTTCGCCCCAATCTGGTGACGGATTTTGAAATATAGGTGCATTCTGCAAAATAGCCTCTGTGCGAATATGCGAACGACTAGTGTATATTTATTTCTATCTCGTGAAAGATCTAATGCAGTAGTACATTCAGTATTCACTGGACTAACATGTGCCATGTCAAAGTGCTCGAAAAAAAACAGACATCACACCACAACGGTATTTTCAAGGGCACTCCACACTTCAGAATAATAGAAAGAAATCGTCTGATCGCAGGATCCAGTGGTTTTGTTAATTATGAGACTTACTATAGATTCTAATATTAAGAATTTAGGCGATTTTATTTTTAGACCTAAGTTCTAACCATGAAAACGACCACCTATAGACTACAGTATATTATAGTATAATATAGGCTAGCCACCAAACTTCCGCACATATTAAATATAGTATACTATTCGTAAAATTACTATTTTATAAGTATAGACAGAAGAGTCTTTATAGCCTAGATACATATTTTGCATAATATATGAACACTACATTATCAAACAATTACATTTACATTCCTGTAACATTCAAGTCATACCAAGTCTAATTTAATTTAAAAAACTTAAACTCGATATCTCCACTGGTGGTTCCATGGCTACTACGTCAGGGCACGGCACTTGTGATTATACTACGTTACCAAACACTCATATTTACATTCCTGTGAGAGTCAAGTCACACAGAGTCTAATTTAATTAAATAAACTCAAAATGACGTCTCCAGTGGTGGCACCACCGCTACCATGTCAAGGCGTCGTGAACACAGGGCACTTGTAATTATAAACTTACATATGTACACACCTATAATTATAAATATACATACGTGCAGATATAAACACCTATAATTAAAAAATATTATACATGTATACATGCTCACACACATCAAATTATTATAGATATATACTTGCTCACACACATCAAATTATTATTGATATATACATGCTCACACACAAAATTATTATAGATATATACTTGCTCACACACATCAAATTATTATAGATATATATATGCTCACACACAAATTATTATAGATATATACTTGCTCACACACATCAAATTATTATAGATATATACTTGCTCACACACATCAAATTATTATAGATATATACTTGCTCACACACATCAAATTATTATAGATATATACTTGCTCACACACATCAAATTATTATAGATATATACTTGCTCACACACATCAAATTATTATAGATATATACTTGCTCACACACATCAAATTATTATAGATATATACTTGCTCACACACATCAAATTATTATAGATATATACTTGCTCACACACATCAAATTATTATAGATATATACTTGCTCACACACATCAAATTATTATAGATATATACTTGCTCACACACATCAAATTATTATAGATATATACTTGCTCACACACATCAAATTATTATAGATATATACTTGCTCACACACATCAAATTATTATAGATATATACTTGCTCACACACATCAAATTATTATAGATATATACTTGCTCACACACATCAAATTATTATAGATATATACTTGCTCACACACATCAAATTATTTTAGATATATACTTGCTCACACACATCAAATTATTATAGATATATACTTGCTCACACACATCAAATTATTATAGATATATACTTGCTCACACACATCAAATTATTATAGATATATACTTGCTCACACACATCAAATTATTATAGATATATACTTGCTCACACACATCAAATTATTATAGATATATACTTGCTCACACACATCAAATTATTATAGATATATACTTGCTCACACACATCAAATTATTATAGATATATACTTGCTCACACACATCAAATTATTATAGATATATACTTGCTCACACACATCAAATTATTATAGATATATACTTGCTCACACACATCAAATTATTATAGATATATACTTGCTCACACACATTAAATTATTATAGATATATACTTGCTCACACACATCAAATTATTATAGATATATACTTGCTCACACACATCAAATTATTATAGATATATACTTGCTCACACACATCAAATTATTATAGATATATACTTGCTCACACACATCAAATTATTATAGATATATACTTGCTCACACACATCAAATTATTATAGATATATACTTGCTCACACACATCAAATTATTATAGATATATACTTGCTCACACACATCAAATTATTATAGATATATACTTGCTCACACACATCAAATTATTATAGATATATACTTGCTCACACACATCAAATTATTATAGATATATACTTGCTCACACACATCAAATTATTATAGATATATACTTGCTCACACACATCAAATTATTTTAGATATATACTTGCTCACACACATCAAATTATTATAGATATATACTTGCTCACACACATCAAATTATTATAGATATATACTTGCTCACACACATCAAATTATTATAGATATATACTTGCTCACACACATCAAATTATTATAGATATATACTTGCTCACACACATCAAATTATTATAGATATATACTTGCTCACACACATCAAATTATTATAGATATATACTTGCTCACACACATCAAATTATTATAGATATATACTTGCTCACACACATCAAATTATTATAGATATATACTTGCTCACACACATCAAATTATTATAGATATATACTTGCTCACACACATCAAATTATTATAGATATATACTTGCTCACACACATTAAATTATTATAGATATATACTTGCTCACACACATCAAATTATTATAGATATATACTTGCTCACACACATCAAATTATTATAGATATATACTTGCTCACACACATCAAATTATTATAGATATATACTTGCTCACACACATCAAATTATTATAGATATATACTTGCTCACACACATCAAATTATTATAGATATATACTTGCTCACACACATCAAATTATTATAGATATATACTTGCTCACACACATCAAATTATTATAGATATATACTTGCTCACACACATCAAATTATTATAGATATATACTTGCTCACACACATCAAATTATTATAGATATATACTTGCTCACACACATCAAATTACGAGTCTTCGGTTATAGTAATGACACTGGACACAATTTTGTATGAACGTTATTTGTATTGCGACACCTCGAAACAATATTGATTTTACGGTAGCTGCGGAGCTACAGGTTGCCACCGCCAGAGATGTTGAGTTTTAGTTTAGTTTTTTTATATCTTTATGGACATGTGTGTGTACATTTTTAATAACGTAAGTCAGAAAGTTAAAGGTCGCCCGAATTCATACAGTTTCTGGTTCCGGTAGTTAGTGTAATGCAACTTCAAAATCATAATATCTGTAATCACGTGGTTAGTTCAGAATTGTTCAAGTCTCAAGATGGATTTTTAAACAAACATATCAATCTAGCTTATATTACTGATTCAGTTAGACTATTCCTTTGTTGAGGCACTCGAAGAGGAAATGCGTTTTTCATAGATTTAGCATAAATAATCTAAGACTCTTTTCCTGATTTTAGTGACAAATCCTTCCATTTCAGGGAGTCTAGCGTGGATTGATCATCAAACATTAATAATTTTCTACCGTGCCTCTTTTAACCTTCGTTATACTAATGTGCGTTTTTGTATGTACTTATAGTGTAAATAAAGATATATAGAATGGATAGAATTTGTCACAATATAAATTATCATATTTTCTACAATTTACCTGTCTGTTTGTATATCTAATATTACCTACATCTACAGTACTGACATATCTTGTTTCAGTCGACTGTGGTGCTATCAAAGGCTGTACGTGTCAGAAGTGCGAGAAATCATCAAATTTTCTGCTGTTTACCAGTCTGCTAGTATCTCTAATATTGCCTACATCTACAGTACTGACATAACTATTATCTTGTTTCAGTCGACTGTGGTGCTATCAAAGGCTGTATGTGTCAGAAGTGTCTACAATGACCTGATCTAGTTGCACAAACACATTCGCATTGATAACAACAACTGGTGAGTTGTCTGCACCAAAGCAGCGTAGGACATTGAGCCAAGTCACTGAATGTCCACATGTTTGCCTTCAGCAACAACAGAACACATGTGACAGTGTCTCCTGCGGAACAATATTGACAGCTTAACAGACACCAGCACCCTCTCGGTGAAGGCAACCATTGAAGTGTGACCGTTATGGAGTGAACATTTAACGACTCATCTTCGATCTCTGACTTGCGGAAAAAAGTGAAATTGTGGCGAATCGTCTTCTCAGAGTAGAACTTTCAAACTGCACATGTATAGACATCCATACTGTGGAGAAACATATAAATGTGACACCTCTGCACACTGTCTTGTAGTGTGGTGACTAAAAGCTCCTCGTGTGCACCCGGATTGAAGAAAACCCTTCAAATAAGATGCATGTCGTCTACACCTCTCTCAGTATTGTAACATACATGTGCATCGGAACTAGTGGTCAAAGTGTTTACAGGCTGTAATAATATTGCTGAAGTTGAAGACAGAAGTGTGCATCTTCTCTGGTGAAACGTTACACACGGGATGTATATAAAAACATGATAGAACTGGAACTATTATCAATAAACAACAGTGGCTTAAATGTACATGTGCATAGTTACACTGAGGAGAAACCATTCTAATGGGATACATGTGGTGCACAATTCTTATTGAATAGTTATTTGAAGACACATATCCGTATCCACACTGGGGAGAAACCATTCAAATGTGATACATGTGGTGCACAATTCTCACGGAATAGTGAATTGAAGAGACATATCCGTATCTACACTGGGGAGAAACCCTACAAATGTGATAGATGTAGTGCAAAATTCTCATTGAATAGTTATTTGAAGACACATATCCGTATGCACACTGGGGAGAAACCATTCAAATGTGATACATGTGGTGCACAATTCTCACAGAATAGTAATTTGAAGAGACATATCCGTATCCACACTGGGGAGAAACCCTACAAATGTGATACATGTAGTGCAAAATTCTCATTGAATAGTTATTTGAAGAGACATATAGGTATCCACACTGGGGAGAAACCATTCAAATGTGATACGTGTGGTGCACAATTCTCACATAATAGTAATTTGAAGACACATATCCGTATCCACACTGGGGAGAAACCCTACAAATGTGATACATGTGGTGTACAATTCGCACATAATAATCATTTGAAGAGACATGTCCGTATCCACACTGGGTACAAACCCTACAAATGTGACACATATGGTGCACAATTCTCAGAAAATGGTAATTTAAAGAAACATATCCGCATTCATACTGGGGAGAAACCCTACAAATGTGATACATGTGGAGCACAATTCTCAGAAAGTGGTGCTTTGAAAACACATATCCGTATCCATACTGGGGAGAAACCCTACAAATGTGATACATGTGGTGCACAATTCTCACAGAATAGTTCTTTGAAGAAACATATCCGTATCCACACCGGGGAGAAACCCTACAGATGTGTTACATGTGGTGCACAATTCTCAGCAAGTGGTCCTTTGAAGAAACATGTCCGTATTCATATTGGGGAGAAACCTTACAAATGTGATAGCTATGGGGCACAGTTTTCCAGAAGTGGTTCTCTAAAGACACATGTAATGCACATTCACACCAGCAAACTCCTTCAGATGTGACATCTGTGGACCATAGTTTAAAAACTAGTAGTACAGATAGTGATACTTTATACACACATGCACTGTTGAGAAAGGAATACCACTTGAGGGAAACAGTGTTTATAGGTGGAAGGTATAATAGCTATTATAAGACAAATAACTATTTGGCAATAAAAAATATCCGTGTGACGCGTCATAAAGTTTCTGAGAGCTGGGTCATGTCCAGTCTCAATGTTGCCTTGTTAACCACAGCAGGAATATAATTATATAAATACTTACTCACTGCAGAGTATCATTGTTTCTGTTGCATTGCCTGTTATGGAAATGTCCTATAACAAAAGCTTCCCAAGATAGAAATGTCCTGTTACCGAAATGTCTGTTACCGAAATGTCTGTTACCAACCAAGTGACCTTTACAAAACTGTTTGGCTATCATCTGACTCACTACAGAGTGTAATTGTTTCTGTTGGATTGCACAATTTATGCAGTAATTGCTTATACTTGTATACGACCAGTGCAGGATTTGTTGGTTTTTCCGAAATGTAGTTTTACCGAAATGTCCTATTATGGAAATATCCTGTTACCGTAATGTATGTTTTTCAACTGTCCATGGCCAAAGTGACCTTTACCAAACTGTCTGGCTATCATCTGACTCACTAAAATCTGACTGATTGTTTCTGTTGGATTGCACCTTTTGTCAAATCATTGTTTATTCTTGTGTATATGACCAGTGCAGCATGTAGGGCGTGGTAGTCGGGGCAATCGCCCACGAACCCCACACTATCACTTTTACGGGTGCATCCACGAAACGCTTCTTGGGTAATTTCATTGGTGCCGAAACGTTTTTAGATATAACTTGAATGCTACAGTATGATGCAAACTAGAGTTCTGAATGTAGAACATTTGTATTTTGCCCTAGTGTAGAATAGAGTCCCTAGTGTAGAAGAGAAGGACGAGTGAGAATTATAATGATGTGATATCCACACAGTCACTGGCTGGGGGTCTCCTCTGTCGTAAATCCGGCCCTGTGTATGACGAAAGGTTGTCGTATCCTTTGTTTGACTAAGCTACACTACTGAAATGTTGTGTGTAAAGTCAGAAGAATCTGTGTTATCTTTGGCTTGATGCTTGAGTGCGTGAGTCCACCCAGGTACGAACGAGTTTTAGAAGGTCACTACTATATTGGTAATACTGTTGTCAACTGTTTGACGTTCCGTGGGTGGATGTAATGTAGTCAATAAAAATTGATGCAGGTACAGCTTTTGATATTGTCAACTCCCAAAATTTCCCATCACACTTGCCCCCTAGGATACAGAGGATTAATGTGAATAATTACAAATACACAAACAACCGTATAGGTCCTACACACACACACACACACACACACACACACACACACACACACACACACACACACACACACACACACACACACGAACACACAAAGGGATTTACTGTACCTGTGAGATGAAGTTTTAGACAATCTAATGAAATATAGTGTATCGTAAACCAGTTTATTTGGCGACACATTACTCAGGAACAAATTAGAACAGAAAACATAGTGAAGTTAAATTAACAACAGTTTAATGTTATGCCGGTCTTAATTTTTGGCACATGCGTATGTATAAACCCTGCTTATTAATACAAGAGGTTCAACCTTGCACGTACAGTAATGATAATTGTTTTATATGTAGAATATATAATCAAACTTATGATATAAAAGATGTCTGGGAAAAGACGAGCAGTCCAGAATAATAAACTTTAATAACAATGAGGAAAGAATTGCATTTGTAAGCGTGCCACAAACATGAATCAAATTCTGCTAAAAACCTAGAACAAGCGATTAACAGCGAACACAATGTTCCCACCATCATTACCAACTAAATGCAATTCACATGAAAGCTACGTACCAGACAGGTTTCATACAAATCTTGTTCTTACCGCATTATATAAAACAGATGTGTTGTCTAGTGTCGCCCAACACGGCTTAACGAGATAAAATAGAAAGTTATAGCAAACAGGAAATACAGCCTTACATTTAAGTTACAAGTACAACTCACAGGATATAATGATCGACGTGGACACATACAAAGATGATACATCTTTTCAACCTTAGGGTGTCCCAGTACAACTAACTACTGAAGGTGTGATCCATGTTCACACCTTCCGTGACTGTTTTTTTTAAATTTATTTATGACCTACCTTTTTAATAATCCATGTTTTCATAACAAATCATGCAGTTTGATAAAAATCATTTTTTTTTCAAATTTCTGCATTTGGAAATGGGATATCTCTGGAAATAATTATGCTATATACAAATATGGTTTTCAGCGTTCCAATCAGCAGACACAACTGTTTGAAATGATCAGACAATTTTAAAATCTTTTACCAAAAAAGGTATTTAAAAAATAAAACGTACGCCAAAATGATATGATCATCTCACAATAGAATGTATACATAACATGGATTTGCAAGAATAATAATAATATGTGTGTGTGTGTGTGTGTGTGTGTGTGTGTGTGTGTGTGTGTGTGTGTGTGTGTGTGTGTGTGTGTGTGTGTGTGTGTGCTCCAAACAGAATGGCAGTGTTTCCAAACGTGCCAATGTTGGCTCAAAATGGTGGCCATTTTGTTTGTTACCATGGAAACAGGGGAATGGCCTGAAAAAAGAGTTCAATATATTTTACCCAGTATGGTCCATTTAATACTATGGGCAGTCAAAATTGCACAATTTCCACAAATATCAAAATAACCCCACCTACCTGTCTTGTCTAGCCTTATCATATTGTAAATATGGTCAATTTTAAGGGAAGTGAGAAAGCAGATGGTTGTCAAAAAACAGGTTTTACTGTAAAAAAAAACAATTTGGCTCTTGATATAAATCATCATAATTTTGTACTATTAAGACATTCCAATATTATATCAAAGTTTTCATTTACACTATAACGACGAAGCGTATAATTGAGCTTTGATATATCGCGATTTGCCCTGAAATCCTACATATGTACAGTATACATTATATGATACAACGATATTCAGTAATTCAGAATACACAAAAGCTATACGACTGTTATTGATTTAATTGTTGTGCAGCCTGGAGAAAGCTTGCTTTTGGCTATCATGCAACGATGACACCAAGCTGAAATACATGGAAAAGAACGCAGTAAAAAAAAATGTGTGTGGCTCATATAGTACAATATTTGTACTTGTCAAAAACGATAAGATCTCAATCTGGGATATTCCGTCCTTCCGAATAGTGATCACAGTCATTATTGACTTTTCTATCACTATATTCTATCAGTGTCTATTTTCTAACTTTTTTGTTCAGCTGACAGCGTAATGGACAGGGCCTCTTGTTATACCTGCATTTAAGCAGGAATAATGATAAACGTATGACATTCGATCTGTCAAACGCAAAGCATGCATATGTTGGATTGAGAAATTGTCTGCAGTTGGTATCCATGTTACATCACAACTGACGTGCTGCCGGTGCTGGTAATGCATTTCCAAGTTGAAAATATATATGTTGTGATTCATACCACTTTGGCTCTCCATACAACGCCCATACTTGATGCATGCGCAGTGGCGCCGACACAGGAATCCTCCATCTTGAATAAATCCTCGTCTTCAATTTCACAAGGCTCATTACGTCAATATGTTGATTCTATACATAAGTAACGTACTATTGAATATATAGACAACATAACACATCATGGTGTCAGCGCGGACGAAACACAAGGCCTACATAATTTAGATTGACGTCGCAATGGTAGCGCAGCGACTCAACTCAAGTCGACAAGAGTCAAGACCGAACGCCAAACTGACAGAAGCGAAGACAATGTATAAACATTGTCATTGAAATCCGAATGCAATCACCAGCGTCGTGCGGTCACGTAAACCCTATGTGCCAATGCCAGCAGACAAGGCAGGAGGAATTTCATTCTTTATGAGACCATAATATGGTCATTGTCATTGAACATTAAAATAAATAAAGATACGATTCAAGCCTACGGCTAAGCATACAACGTACCGACATCATGGCGGAAATGGCTGGATTGTCCGCACCAACAATGGACTGGGCGTCGACAGATGTACCACAGGCATTAAAAAAATTCAAGACCATGTGCCAACTCATGTTTGAAGGTCCCCTTGTTGAAAAAACTGAAACTGTGAAAGTGAAATACCTACTTCTATGGTCTGGGGAGGAAGGCATTGAAATTGCTAGCACCTGGGACCTATCTGACACCGAATCAAACACACTATCGGTGTATTGGGACCGGTTCGAAAAATATGTGGCCCCAAAAAGCAACTTCAGAATTGCTAGATTCAAATTGAGATCAATCAAACAAGAAAATGGGGAAAGTGTTGATGCATTTATGAAAACAGTACGCATTTTGGCACGAGAATGCAAATATGCAGATACCAATGAACACATGCTGGACACTCTCATATTTGGCACTAACTCGGAGCGTGTACAGTCAAAACTCATCCAACGAGACGAAACGTTATCATTAGATGAAGCCATTGACATAGCCAGAACGGAAGAAGCTACAAAACAGCAACTACAAAACCTTAGAGCCGAATCGAACATTCATGCAATGAGCAACCGTAGGCCACAGGCACAACGCAAACCATGGCAGGGTGCAGCCAACTACAGCACAACACAGGATGGGAGGTCTAAGCAAAATCCAGGGCGCACAGTACAAAAGTACGACAGTAGTCACTGTGGTCATTGTGGAAGACAATGCGGGCGGTTTTATACAAACGCCCTCGAAGAATGTCCCGCATACGGGTCTACGTGCCGTGGCTGTGGCAAGGCAAACTATTGGATAAAGATGTGCATTGGCAGTGCCAAAGACGCCAGAGCACGAAGGCCGACCCGTCCGGCAATGACAAAAAAGCAAGGCATACACACCCTCGAAAACACGAAGGGCAGTGACAACCAGAGTGAACAGTACTTCAACAAGCTTGAAATAAACACACTGGGGAAAGCTGGGAACACTGAAAGTACGCAGGCTCTAGTGCAATTGACAGTTCAGTCTCCGCAGTGCACAAATCAGCTCACTTGCAAGCTCGTCACAGGTGCCGAAGGAAACGTCATACCACTCACCACTTACAAGACAATGTCTCCACGCTGCAACGTAACGCAAGATGGCATTCCCACGAATCTGCATCCATCTAACATGCGGATCACTGCATACGGAGGACATACGGTTACACACTATGGCACATGCAAGCTTCAAGTTACACATCGAGACGAATCAGTAGTAAGCACGTTTCATGTTGTGAAATCAAGTGGACCTGCTATCATTGGTCTTCCGACATGCAGAGCTCTGAAGCTAGTAACATTAAACTACGCCATGAACATCGGCCCTACTGCGGAACGACACACAGACACCACAGCACCTGTGCCCGCCTGCACTACTCGGCCGAAAGGGGATGAAGCGGCAAAAGCACGAATACTGAACGACTACGCAGATGTGTTCGATGGAATTGGGTGTTTCGAAGGGGAATATCACGTCACACTCGACCCAACTGTGCCGCCAGTAGTGCATTCTCCGCGCCGTGTGCCAAACCCCTGAAAGAGGAACTTGATACACTTATCCAACTGGGCATCATAGCCAAAGTTGATCGACCAACAGACTGGGTGAACTCGTGTGTATGTGTTACCAAGCCAAACGGAAAGCTTCGATTATGCTTGGACCCAAAGGACCTGAACAAGGCAATAAAAAGACCACACCACTTCACACCAACGCTCGACGATGTGCTCCCGAAGCTCAATGGGGCACAGTTCTTCACTATCCTCGACGCCCGGAGTGGGTACTGGAACATCAAGCTGGACGAAGAATGCTCCTACCACACAACCTTCAACACACCTTACGGGCGACACAGATTCATGAGGTTGCCATTCGGGCTGAATTGCGCCCAAGATGTATTCCAAAAGAAGGTTGACGAAACGTTCAGTGACATACCCGGAGTTACCGGCATATCGGATGACATCGTCGTTGTGGGCTAATCTGACAGCAGTACTGGAACGAGCAAGAGCCACCGGTTTACGTTTCAATGAGAAGAAGATGGTCGTCCGGTGCAAACGCATTCCGTTCTTTGGAAACATCATTGGTGCAGAGGGCATCGAACCAGACCCAGAGAAGGTGACCGCGATATGCAACATGACAGCACCGACAGACGTCAAGGAACTACAGACCTTTCTCGGATTGGCGAACTATCTGGGAAGATTTACCCCACATCTAGCTGCACTGTCGGCACCACTCAGAGATTTGTGCAAGACGGACGTTCCCTACGACTGGGGACCAGAACACGATGCTGCGTTTTCTGACATGAAGAAGACTATATCTTCCAGTGAGGTGCTCCGATACTATGACAGTACTAAGCCGCTCATCATTCAAGTGGATGCTTCACAGAGGGGACTCGGTGCTGCACTGCTGCAAGACAATGGCCCCATTGCATTCGCCAGCAAGTCGCTCACCGAAACAGAAAGTCATTGAGCGCGAAATGCTGGGCATCGTGTTTGGACTTGAGCGGTTCCACCAATACGTCTATGGACGGCACGTGCAAGTGCACACAGACCACAAACCGCTGGAGTCTATCTACAGCAAACATCTGATCGCTGCCCCGCCCAGGTTGGCACGTATGCTACTCCGCATACAACAGTACGATGTGAACATCAAGTACGTTCCTGGTAGTGATGTCAAACTAGCAGATGCACTCTCCAGGGTAAACCCATGTAACACAGGACCTATCCAAGGTCTCGACCTATCTGTGCACGAAGTACACATGCATCTGAACGCGAGCCCAACTCGAATCGTGGAAATTCGCGAGGAAACAACGAAAGACAACACCTTACATGCGCTGCGTGAAATCATATCACTCGGTTGGCCAGAGAACATAGCTCAATGCCCGGCGCACCTGATGCCCTTCTGGAATTTCCGAGACGAACTGAGTGTTGAAGACGGGCTGGTGCTGAAAGGTCAACGCATTGTCTTACCAAGGTCTCTACACGCCGCCGCACTAGAACAGATCCATTACGCACACCAAGGTGCCGAAAAATGCAAGCTTCGCGCAAAGACAGCGGTCTTCTGGTGTGGAATCAATCATGACATTGACGAAATGGTCCAGTCGTGTGCACCATGCCAGCAACATCAAGTTGCCAACACGAAAGAGACACTGATCCCACACGACGTGCCAAAACACGCCTGGCACACTCTGGCTACCGATATATTCCATTGGAACGGTACAGAATATCTGCTAATCGCCGACTGCTACAGCAAGTGCCCGATCGTGCGAAAACTGAGCAACATCAGCTCTAACACTGTCATCAATCAACTTAAAGGAATCTTCGACGATCATGGAATTCCGGAAAGACTGATTTCTGACAACGGTACGCAATACAGCTCTGAAGAGTTCTGGGTCTTTAGTGCGAGATACGGGTTTGAGCACGTCACAAGCTCACCATTGTATCCACAGTCGAATGGGTTCATAGAACGGACAGTTCAAACAGTCAAAAAACTGTTCACAAAGGCGAAGGAATGCGGCAGTGACCCTCATTTGGCGATGTTGTGCCTCAGGACAACTCCAATCGACCACAACCTGCCATCCCCGTGCGAACTTCTTAATGGTAGACGATACAAGTCAAATCTACCTACAGTCTCATCACGCTCGAATGGAGATGTAAATGCATATCTGCAACAACGACAAGATGGATATAAGGCATACCATGACCGCACGGCGACGGAACTCGCACCTCTATCCCCACAACAGACTGTGCGAATGCTGAATCCGACTCTGAAAACGTGGGACCTGGCCAAGGTCACCAGCAAGGCGAGATCGCCCAGATCGTACAACATTCTGACAGAACAAGGCGCTGCATACAGACGCAATCGGCGACACTTGCGTAACACACAAGAAACATGGAAAGAACAAGCCTCGAACGATGATGTAAATGACAACTTGGTGCATCTTGCTTAGAGTCACTATCAATTTCATCTAGTATACGTGACCGCGATCTTCCTTTATATAAAATTATTACTATTAGGCTTAATACCCGTAGTCGTTAAACGTTGCCCACGTAACTGCACGTTGTGCGATAATTGAAGCATTGACCGATCGAGAGCAGAGAACTAAACTTATTTCGTAACCAACTGTTAAGTATTATTACTGTTGGTCAAATTGTTATAAAACAACACACAACATTACTACATTTGGTTTCGTGACTAGGGGTATGCTGTCAACGTTCGGTATAGTGAATTATGTGTTCAAATATGAATGAGACCCGCCAGTTTAATATTGAGGCTCCACTGTATCCATGCAGTACACGTGGTTTATTCTGTAACCTTTCAAAGGTAAAGGATGGTATTTTTAAAATACCATTAAGATCGAGTACCACTGGCACTAACCTGTTTGATCACTGAATGGTGCAGTGCTACTGAATGGTAAGTTCAAATACCATTGAGAGGACCACTGAGACACACTGATTTATCATTGAATGGTATTAAATGATATGTTCAAATACCATTGCGAGTACAGTACCACTGAAACCTGATTGATCATCGAGTGATCCAGTGGTACTGAATGGTATGTGCAAATACCATTGAAAGTATCACTGAAACATACTGATTTATTGTTGAATGGTATTGAATGATATGATAAAATACCATCGAGAATAACTTTGAAACACTGATTTATCATTGAATGATATTGTATGATTATGTTCAAATACCATTGAGAGTGAAATTGATACACTGATTTATTATCGAATGGTCCAATGGTAGTGAATGGTATTTTTAAATACCATTGAAAGTACCACTGCATGATTCCTACAGATTTACCATTAAAGGGTCCAACGGTACCGAATGGTATTCAATGGTATACCATTGGCTCTTTTTGTAAGGGATGTAGAATCTCCAGAGCTATAACTATTACGCAAGAGCACGAGCAAGTTTCCATGCATATTCGTGTCGTGGCGATCGTATGGGCGATTCTTATATGTGTTCGTTGGCTCGGCCTTGTTAGCAAACAATCAGTGTGATGAACAAGGCTTCATTTCTCGTTATTAACGCCGATACGAGCCGTCATTTGCTGACTGAAAGCACAACTCGGAGTGACGATTAGTATTATAGGTAATCAACAGCCAAAGCCATGTTGTAATTATCAACACACGCAGCATTTCGGCAACCTGTCACGTGAAACAATAGCATCGCTGGGTAAGTCGCGCTAGTTGTTGAATCAACTGATTGCCTGTAGAAACACTTTGTATATTTGGTCAACGGCCAGCACCGATCAATGGTTGGCGTCGACATAGGTGCTAAAATAACAATCATAGGCTAGTCTAAGATTCCAAAACAAACATTGGCTCGCCTAACCCCACAAGGGAAATAATTGTTTCATAAACAGCTGGAATTGTTCTTTGAACTGATTCGAACTCTTGGTGCCAAAATTAAGTCCTGTAGCTGTCCTCAATCATGTCACCGAAGTAAATACATATTCTGGCACACACACAGGCAATAGCTGTGCCAGTGATTACTCGTGCGTGACAACAATCGGCGACATTACTAACGAGCAGAACCAGTGTGCAGCTTTGCCGTCACGCTTCAGTGATTGCTACCCACTATGACCACGCCTGACCAAGCCTGCTACACATACACAGCTTGTCAGCTGCATCAACTGGCTCAAGGGGCACGTTCCAATTCTTCACGCTTGAATGTCAGTGCTTGGAACATTTTACGTGAACTTGTCATTGCGTCAAGACGAGCAACGAAGCGTGGATGCCGAGGTGGAAGTAATCAATTACCTATCTCCACAGTGATCGGTTTTCGACCACCCAGCAACTACGTGCGCACATCTTCACAAGTACATGACAACCTGATTTCCGTGACTCTTTCCCCAAATCCACTGTACTGTCCGACAACACAAGCCTCCTTATGCCTTATCAATTCAAGATCTGTTCGCAACAAAACGACCGACATTTTATACCACGTCTGTGCACACGATCTCGACGTTGTGGCCATTACCGAAACTTGGCTCTGTAACAAAGACTCCGACCTCCCGGTAACGAGGGCTCTCACACCACCTGGTTATAAACTAATTCACCATCCTAGATCCAGTCGTCGCGGTGGCGGCATTGGGATACTGCATAAAGATTCGATCAAAACAACAGCAGTGAAAACTTTCAACAACATTCGGTCCTTCGAAGCGATGAGCGCGAAATTAACATCACACAGAAAAAGTATAATCTTGCTTGTTGTTTATCGCCCACCACCAACTAAGAAGAATGGATCATCGGTTTTCGATTTCTTCAATGACTTCGCAGATATTCTTGACACGTATGCGACACTACCTGGTGAACTTGTTATAGTTGGCGACTTTATAATTTTCACTTTGACGTTAACACTGACGTTCACGTGAAACGTTTCCGTGACATGTTGCACTGCCATGACATGACGCAGTATGTCCAACAACCAACGCATCAAGAAGTCCACATTTTAGACCTTGTGATAGCCCGTACTAACTCCTGTGTGGCTGATACGGTGGTCGCCGAGCTTATTTCTGATCACCACGCTGTGCACTGCCGTCTTGCAATGAGCAAGCCTCCATTTCGGAGAGAAAAGAAGACTTACCGCAAGATAAAGGCGATCAATCTCACATCGTTCTCGTCGGATATTGTGAACTCCACATTACATACAGACTGTGAACAATCATTAGATGACATTGTAGCTCAATACAACATTGTCCTGAGCGAGCTACTTGAAAAACACGCACCACTTAAAACGAAATGGCTCACCATCCGACCTGATGCGCCGTGGGTCGATGACGACATTCTATCAGCCAGGAAGGAGAGGCGCCGGAAGGAGCGAAGATGGAGATTATCCAGGTTGACCATCGACAGAGAAATCTTCATCAACCAGAGAGAACGAGTGAAGAAGATGTTGTACACTGCTAGAGCCACATTTTATACCAACAAAACCCCAAAACTCTGTATCGGATAGTTGGTTCTCTGCTGCATACAAAAGACTTGCCAACAGCACTGCCCGATAACCGCCGCGGACAATTGCTTGACAACTTCAGCAACTATTTCACGGACAAAATTGACATTATCAGGCGCGATCTTGATACCCACGACAAACACACATTGCTGCGTCCGGACGAGCCCTGTGTTGTCCTGTCACAACTATCATCGTTCCTGCCGACCACGACACAGGAGATCACCAAATTGGTCGGCAAGTCGGCTTGTAAATCGTGCAAGTTGGATCCGATTCCGACTAATCTGCTGAAGGCCAACATATCTACTTTGGCACCAGTCATCACCGACATTGTGAACTTATCTATTACGACAGGAGTCTTTCCTTCTGCCTTTAAAAAGGCTGTCGTAACTCCTGTTTTGAAGAAAGCAACACTGAACCCAAATGACCTAAAGAACTATCGTCCAGTGTCGAACTTGTCTTTTGTGTCAAAAATTGCAGAGAAGGTCGTTGCTGCCCGTTTCTCCAAACACCTATCTGACAACGAACTCTATGAGCAAATGCAATCTGCTTATCGTCCGCACCACAGCACTGAGACTGCATTGCTGAGAGTATGCAACGATCTGCTTTGTATACTGGATGAGCGCAAGGCTGCCATACTTGTGCTACTAGATCTCTCAGCAGCATTCGACACGATCGACCACGGGATCATGTTATCACGCCTCAGAGATCGTTTTGGAGTAACTGGAACATCTCTTGCATGGTTTGATTCATATTTGGCCAACCGAAGTCAGAGTATTCAAGTGCACGGAAGAGAATCAGCGGAAAGTCCAGTGTTGTACGGAGTCCCGCAAGGTTCCGTTCTCGGCCCGCTCATGTTCATTTGTTACACGGCACCACTCGGAGATATCGCACGTCAGCATGGAATCAACATGCATCTATATGCTGATGATACCCAACTCTACATCGCCTTCAGTCCTCTCTCAGAGGAAGACACAACCCAAGCTGTGAAGCGCATACAAGCATGTGTCACTGAAATACAAGCTTGGATGCGCATTAATAAACTCAAACTCAATGCTGACAAAACAGAGGCTATTGTGATATATTCGCCGCACATCAAGAACAAACTTTCTATGCCGCACATAGAAGTTGCCAATAACATCGTGCCTACTTCCACTGTGGCCAGGAACATTGGTGTTTTCTTCGATGATGCCCTAAACATGAACAACCATGTACACTACATGTGTCGTGTAGCATATTTCCATCAACACAGTATTGGAAGAATTCGAAATCTTCTAGATAGGAAAACGACAGAGATGATGGTGCATACTTACGTGACGTCTCGTCTTGACAATGGAAATGGCCTGCTTTACGGGATTTCTGACCATCTCCTCACCAGACTCCAGAGAGTGCAAAATGCTGCAGCCCGTCTCATAACCAGAACTAAGAAGCACGACCACATCACTCCTGCTCTAATTGCGCTTCATTGGTTGCCGATTAAACAGCGCATCGAGTACAAACTACTCCTGCTTACGTTCCGCAGTTTGCATGGCATGAGTGCGTCATACCTAGCGGACCTGCTAACTCGACACCAGCCCACTCGCACGTTACGCTCCGCCGACGCTCACCTGCTCGAGGTCCCGCGCAGCAAGCTTTGTACTCAAGGCGACAAAGCTTTTTCACTTCTTTTTAAACGTGCTTTTTCTCTTTAAATTATATGTGTGGACAGACGCGAACTCCTGACTTTTCAATATCTACCTTTAACTATTATTATTATTATTCTCTCTTAATTTGTCGTTTCAATTAGTATTAGTATTATTACTATCCTCATCTATTTACTATTGATATGTATACGTATGTATATGGTAATGATTTTATTTATTTATTTTATTTATTTATTTAATTAATTTATTTATATATTTTTATTTTATTTAATAATCTTAATAGCTACATGCCATGTTTTTTAGGATTGTAATGCGCCTCTGAATGGTAGTAACTGCCAGATTTATGGCGCAGAGAAATGCAGTAAATTATTATTATTATCATCAACTCTCTCCAATCTATCCACACATGCACATGCACGCTGGCATACAATAATAACGCTGGCATACAATAATAACACGCACACGCGTCTAATATTTTGTATTGTAGAACTTAGTTAATGGTTAGTTTTTATTAAATGTCAGATGCATAGGCCCAACAATATGCCTTGTGTCCACCATTATGTCTTAATATAGTAACCTAATTGTAGGTAACTGTATCGGGAATGCTAATATTTAAGACTTACTACCGTTATGCCCCCGTCCCCATTCCTACCAACGGCACTCGGGAAATGGAATACTTCTTAGAAATTGTTCATTTGGAGCTTGCATACACAAATACTTTGATGAAAAGCAAAGGTTTCCTGTAGCAACTTTCTCTGACCACTCTCACTACAGAAGGTAACTCTCAGTTCCTGGCAGCGTTTCTCGACACAGTCTATTCGTCCACGATCAAGTCTCTCCAATCTATCCACACATGCACGCTGGCATACAATAATAACACGTGCGTCCGCGCGTCTTCTGCGACTGAGTCAGTGACGTGTGACCACGATAACAACCGCATGGTGGAGGCACTTGTGTTACTTGAGTTTCATTGTTGACTAAAAGGTGGCAGCACATTATCATTCGACAATGTCGTGGAAGTCTCGTTGCTGGTTTTTCACTACACTTTCTGATCGTTATCTCAAGGTAAACTAGCATATTTTTGATTATGTAGCCTGGTGCGGTAGATGTGGTTGGATAAATTTAACACACGATAGATTCTTATTTGATTGGGTTACGTCGTCACCGGGTTACCTAGCGTTCTATGGGCGATAATCAAGACTATTTGGCAATCATTTGGGGTATGACCACATTTAGATTTTACATAGGCTGCCATTATAACGTTTCCTTCATTTCCTGCAACATTTGTCTTACGATTTTCTAGAAAATTTCACAGCATATTTAATCTCCATTGAGTTGACGCAGGTGCTGTGGAAACAGTTATACCTCATTTTTCAGGTGCGTTCTCAAAATAGCCCCAGTGGCAGTGTGCAAATACGCTAGCGACTAGCGTGTATTTCTTGCTATCTCGTGAAAGACCTAATGTAGTAGTACATTGAGTATATACTGGACTAACATGTTACACGTCAGAGTGATCGAAAAAATTCACACATCACACCAAAACGGTATATTTTTTCGGTGGGTAATGGCGCACGAATCCTTAATGTGGTTTTACCCCAAATAGATATTTCTTGCTATCTCGTGAAAGACCTAATGCAGTAGTACATTCAGTATATACTGGACCGTTACATGTCAAAGTGATCGAAACAAATTCACACATCACACCAAAATGGTATTTTCAAGGGCACTCTTTCGCATGAATCCTTAATGTGGTTTTACCCCAAATAAATCTCCTGAATCTTGCAGATCTTCACGAGAATTAGATTTATATCAAGCTGTACATATAACTAGATTAACCACAAAGGCAAATTTACACTGTCTCTGTAACAGTTAAAATATACGTCATCAAACTGTGCATACCTCCAAACTAAACAGTGCCTTGAGTTGATTTAAACATGCTTATTCGGTACCTTATACCACATACGACCTTTGCCTGACATTAATGGTACTGAGCACAGTGCCTTATCGATATGGGAGAAAAATATTAACGAAATATATATATATATTTTTTTTTCATAAAATGTAATTTTTGCAAAAAAAATACACAAAATCATTATTTTAAACAGCTTTTTATTGGACATGCAAGTTGCCCATCTTCAAGAATTCTTGTATAGCGTAATGCCCATCAACTATGCTAAATAATATGCAATCATGAATCTTTTTTTTGCTTTTGACACCAGTAGGTGTCAAAAGCACAAGCCAGGAATTTCAACAGTATTCATAATATTGAAAGGCACGTAGACGTCTTTTGATGGTAACTACAAGTATATTATAGATAACACACTAAGACGCGGGATATAAATTGAGGTGTATACATTACATAGTACATTATGAAACCAAAAATGGGATGCCCAGTAGAACGTGTATCTTGCATCATACAAATTGTCATCCTAACCCCCCTTACAATAACCATACTTTTACACAGGCGCAGATCTCTGTTTCATACAGAGTGTTCAAACATCGCCACACATCAATTACTTGGCCACTATATATTTTGCTTTATTACACACATTATTGGAAACAAGAGATACCGCTGACAAAATAGATAATTTCAGAAAGAAACAAATGTTTGACATGGACATCCAAGACACGTGATAAAGGTTGCTGACAGTTGTGGCACCCAGTATCTCTCCAAGTATATCAACGAGTCCATTGTCCTAATCATGTTTTATTCAAACATCATATTCTTCCAATGGTATTAAAAAACATTTCCGATGTTAAATATACGGATGTAAAGTACAAAATACCTTCAGCAGCTTCTTCCCAAAGTAGTTGATGTAAGCCTACAATTAGTTTAAGCTGCCTTGCGCAAACTTTAGTATAATTAAGTTATATTACAACTGAAAAGTGCATGGCCGTCAACAATGATAGCATGCCAGTCCATGTACACAATTTCAACATATGGCACTTCTGTTAGGTGAACAGTTTTAATTGTTATGGCTAAAATTCGAATCATTGCGGTCGCTGCATATTTGGAGAGTCACACACTGGTATGATATTCTCAGTCACATTCTGGATATATTTATGCAGATTCTCAATTGCTCTTGTTGTCTCAGTTAGTGTATGGATGTTGCTGTAAAAATTGGTAGAAGTGTGTGGACAACCTGCTTCCTATGGTGGCTAACTTTTCACAAAAATTAGGGCTGCTTTAGGGGGTGGGGGTGGAATAAAAATGGTTGCCTACTTGCCCATTATTGCTTATTGTGCGATCCAAGTATGATATATACAAGTGCCATATAATTAGAAAGGACAAGTTGGAACAGGAGAAACACTGATGTTAGTATTGGAGTTAAGATTAAGAAACACACATTTACAAATGTCACTTACAAAAATATAAATAATGTAACTTAGACGAAATTCATCTTACAGGAAATTACTGTCAATATTGCTATACGTAATGCAGATTTAAAAAACTCCACGCACTGACACATATATATAATTATTACACAAGCTTTTGTGGGACTCGGTATCTTAGAACATGCTTGGAATGTAGTTTTTACCTTCACATCACCTAAATTATCACTTTATTTGCCATGCATATCACCTAATAACTGACTTATTAATTACTTTTAAAACCCCTTTTAGACGTAACGCTAACAGTATGCAATAGCTGCACAGTATTCAGATTTACATTAGCTTCCAAATGCAGCCGAAAAACCATCACCCGTCACTCAAATCACATTTTGGCGGTTTTCGTGATAAAACGGACCAAATTTCTAAATTGGGGTAAGGCCACATTTAGATTTTACATAGGCGGCCATTATAACATTTCTTTAATTTCCTGCAAAATTTATCTTACCATTTTCTAGAAAGCATATTTAACCACCATTGACATAAATGCTGTGGAAAACTCCTGAAATTCTCATACCTCATTTTTCAGAAACATCCATCCATACCTGACACCCCTCACTTTCGCCCCAATCTGGTGACGGATTTTGAAATATAGGTGCATTCTGCAAAATAGCCTCTGTGCGAATATGCGAACGACTAGTGTATATTTATTTCTATCTCGTGAAAGATCTAATGCAGTAGTACATTCAGTATTCACTGGACTAACATGTGCCATGTCAAAGTGCTCGAAAAAAAACAGACATCACACCACAAGGGTATTTTCAAGGGCACTCCACACTTCAGAATAACAGAAAGAAATCGTCTGATCGCAGGATCCAGTGGTTTTGTTAATTATGAGACTTACTTTAGATTCTAATATTAAGAATTTAGGCGATTTTATTTTCAGACCTAAGTTCTAACCATGAAAACGACCACCTATAGACTACAGTATATTATAGTATAATATAGGCTAGCCACCAAACTTCTCCACATATTAAATATAGTATACTATTCGTAAAATTACTATTTTATAAGTATAGACAGTAGAGTCTTTATAGCCTAGATACATATTTTGCATAATATATGAACACTACATTATCAAACAACTACATTTACATTCCTGTAACATTCAAGTCATACCAAGTCTAATTTAATTTAAAAAAAACTTAAACTCGATATCTCCACTGGTGGTTCCATGGCTACCACGTCAGGGCACAGCACTTGTGATTATACTACGTTACCAAACACTCATATTTACATTCCTGTGACAGTCAAGTCACACAGAGTCTAATTTAATTAAATAAACTCAAAATGACGTCTCCAGTGGTGGCACCACCGCTACCATGTCAAGGCGTCGTGAACACAGGGCACGTGTAATTATAAACTTACCTATGTACATACCTATAATTATAAATATACATACGTGCAGATATAAACACCTATAATTTAAAAATATTATAGATGTATACATGCTCACACACACAAAATTATTATAGTTATATACATGCTCACACACAAAATTATTATAGATATATACTTGCTCACACACATCAAATTATTATAGATATATACTTGCTCACACACATCAAATTATTATAGATATATACTTGCTCACACACATCAAATTATTATAGATATATACTTGCTCACACACATCAAATTATTATAGATATATACTTGCTCACACACATCAAATTATTATAGATATATACTTGCTCACACACATCAAATTATTATAGATATATACTTGCTCACACACATCAAATTATTATAGATATATACTTGCTCACACACATCAAATTATTATAGATATATACTTGCTCACACACATCAAATTATTATAGATATATACTTGCTCACACACATCAAATTATTATAGATATATACTTGCTCACACACATCAAATTATTATAGATATATACTTGCTCACACACATCAAATTATTATAGATATATACTTGCTCACACACATCAAATTATTATAGATATATACTTGCTCACACACATCAAATTATTATAGATATATACTTGCTCACACACATCAAATTATTATAGATATATACTTGCTCACACACATCAAATTATTATAGATATATACTTGCTCACACACATCAAATTATTATAGATATATACTTGCTCACACACATCAAATTATTATAGATATATACTTGCTCACACACATCAAATTATTATAGATATATACTTGCTCACACACATCAAATTATTATAGATATATACTTGCTCACACACATCAAATTATTATAGATATATACTTGCTCACACACATCAAATTATTATAGATATATACATGCTCACACACATCAAATTATTATAGATATATACTTGCTCACACACATCAAATTATTATAGATATATACTTGCTCACACACATCAAATTATTATAGATATATACTTGCTCACACACATCAAATTATTATAGATATATACTTGCTCACACACATCAAATTATTATAGATATATACATGCTCACACACATCAAATTATTATAGATATATACTTGCTCACACACATCAAATTATTATAGATATATACTTGCTCACACACATCAAATTATTATAGATATATACTTGCTCACACACATCAAATTATTATAGATATATACTTGCTCACACACATCAAATTATTATAGATATATACATGCTCACACACATCAAATTATTATAGATATATACATGCTCACACACATCAAATTATTATAGATATATACTTGCTCACACACATCAAATTATTATAGATATATACATGCTCACACACATCAAATTATTATAGATATATACTTGCTCACACACATCAAATTATTATAGATATATACTTGCTCACACACATCAAATTATTATAGATATATACTTGCTCACACACATCAAATTATTATAGATATATACTTGCTCACACACATCAAATTATTATAGATATATACTTGCTCACACACATCAAATTATTATAGATATATACTTGCTCACACACATCAAATTATTATAGATATATACTTGCTCACACACATCAAATTATTATAGATATATACTTGCTCACACACATCAAATTATTATAGATATATACTTGCTCACACACATCAAATTATTATAGATATATACTTGCTCACACACATCAAATTATTATAGATATATACTTGCTCACACACATCAAATTATTATAGATATATACTTGCTCACACACATCAAATTATTATAGATATATACATGCTCACACACATCAAATTATTATAGATATATACTTGCTCACACACATCAAATTATTATAGATATATACTTGCTCACACACATCAAATTATTATAGATATATACTTGCTCACACACATCAAATTATTATAGATATATACTTGCTCACACACATCAAATTATTATAGATATATACTTGCTCACACACATCAAATTATTATAGATATATACTTGCTCACACACATCAAATTATTATAGATATATACATGCTCACACACATCAAATTATTATAGATATATACATGCTCACACACATCAAATTATTATAGATATATACTTGCTCACACACATCAAATTATTATAGATATATACATGCTCACACACATCAAATTATTATAGATATATACTTGCTCACACACATCAAATTATTATAGATATATACTTGCTCACACACATCAAATTATTATAGATATATACTTGCTCACACACATCAAATTATTATAGATATATACATGCTCACACACATCAAATTATTATAGATATATACATGCTCACACACATCAAATTATTATAGATATATACTTGCTCACACACATCAAATTATTATAGATATATACATGCTCACACACATCAAATTATTATAGATATATACTTGCTCACACACATCAAATTATTATAGATATATACTTGCTCACACACATCAAATTATTATAGATATATACTTGCTCACACACATCAAATTATTATAGATATATACTTGCTCACACACATCAAATTATTATAGATATATACTTGCTCACACACATCAAATTATTATAGATATATACTTGCTCACACACATCAAATTATTACAGATATATACTTGCTCACACACATCAAATTATTATAGATATATACTTGCTCACACACATCAAATTATTATAGATATATACTTGCTCACACACATCAAATTATTATAGATATATACTTGCTCACACACATCAAATTATTATAGATATATACTTGCTCACACACATCAAATTATTATAGATATATACTTGCTCACACACATCAAATTATTATAGATATATACTTGCTCACACACATCAAATTATTATAGATATATACATGCTCACACACATCAAATTATTATAGATATATACTTGCTCACACACATCAAATTATTATAGATATATACTTGCTCACACACATCAAATTATTATAGATATATACTTGCTCACACACATCAAATTATTATAGATATATACTTGCTCACACACATCAAATTATTATAGATATATACTTGCTCACACACATCAAATTATTATAGATATATACTTGCTCACACACATCAAATTATTATAGATATATACATGCTCACACACATCAAATTATTATAGATATATACTTGCTCACACACATCAAATTATTATAGATATATACTTGCTCACACACATCAAATTATTATAGATATATACTTGCTCACACACATCAAATTATTATAGATATATACTTGCTCACACACATCAAATTATTATAGATATATACTTGCTCACACACATCAAATTATTATAGATATATACTTGCTCACACACATCAAATTATTATAGATATATACTTGCTCACACACATCAAATTATTATAGATATATACTTGCTCACACACATCAAATTATTATAGATATATACATGCTCACACACATCAAATTATTATAGATATATACTTGCTCACACACATCAAATTATTATAGATATATACTTGCTCACACACATCAAATTATTATAGATATATACATGCTCACACACATCAAATTATTATATACATGCTCACACACATCAAATTATTATAGATATATACTTGCTCACACACATCAAATTATTATAGATATATACTTGCTCACACACATCAAATTATTATAGATATATACTTGCTCACACACATCAAATTATTATAGATATATACATGCTCACACACATCAAATTATTATAGATATATACATGCTCACACACATCAAATTATTATAGATATATACTTGCTCACACACATCAAATTATTATAGTTATATACATGCTCACACACATCAAATTATTATAGATATATACTTGCTCGCACACATCAAATTATTATAGATATATACTTGCTCACACACATCAAATTATTATAGATATATACTTGCTCACACACATCAAATTATTATAGATATATACTTGCTCACACACATCAAATTATTATAGATATATACATGCTCACACACATCAAATTATTATAGATATATACTTGCTCACACACATCAAATTATTATAGATATATACTTGCTCACACACATCAAATTATTATAGATATATACTTGCTCACACACATCAAATTATTATAGATATATACATGCTCACACACATCAAATTATTATAGATATATACTTGCTCACACACATCAAATTATTATAGATATATACTTGCTCACACACATCAAATTATTATAGATATATACTTGCTCACACACATCAAATTATTATAGATATATACATGCTCACACACATCAAATTATTATAGATATATACATGCTCACACACATCAAATTATTATAGATATATACTTGCTCACACACATCAAATTATTATAGTTATATACATGCTCACACACATCAAATTATTATAGATATATACTTGCTCACACACATCAAATTATTATAGATATATACTTGCTCACACACATCAAATTATTATAGATATATACTTGCTCACACACATCAAATTATTATAGTTATATACATGCTCACACACATCAAATTATTATAGATATATACTTGCTCACACACATCAAATTATTATAGATATATACTTGCTCACACACATCAAATTATTATAGATATATACATGCTCACACACATCAAATTATTATAGATATATACTTGCTCACACACATCAAATTATTATAGATATATACTTGCTCACACACATCAAATTATTATAGATATATACATGCTCACACACATCAAATTATTATAGATATATACTTGCTCACACACATCAAATTATTATAGTTATATACATGCTCACACACATCAAATTATTATAGATATATACATGCTCACACACATCAAATTATTATAGATATATACTTGCTCACACACATCAAATTATTATAGTTATATACTTGCTCACACACATCAAATTATTATAGATATATACTTGCTCACACACATCAAATTATTATAGATATATACTTGCTCACACACATCAAATTATTATAGATATATACTTGCTCACACACATCAAATTACGAGTCTTCGGTTATAGTAATGACACTGGACACAATTTTGTATGAACGTTATTTGTATTGCGACACCTCAAAACAATATTGATTTTACGGTAGCTGCGGAGCTACAGGTTGCCACCGCCAGAGATGTTGAGTTTTAGTTTTTTGTTGTTGATCTTTATGGACATGTGTGTGTACATTTTTAATAACGTAAGTCAGAAAGTTAAAGGTCGCCCGAATTCATACAGTTTCTGGTTCCGGTAGTTAGTGTAATGCAACTTCAAAATCATAATATCTGTAATCACGTGGTTAGTTCAGAATTGTTCAAGTCTCAAGATGGATTTTTAAACAAAGATATCAATCTAGCTTATATTACTGATTCAGTTAGACTATTCCTTTGTTGAGGCACTCGAAGAGGAAATGCGTTTTTCATAGATTTAGTTTTGCGTTTTACATAAATAATCTAAGACTCTTTTCCTGATTTTAGTGACACATCCTTCCATTTCAGGGCGTCTAGCGTGGATTGATCATCAAACATTAATAATTTTCTACCGTGCCTCTTGTAACCTTCGTTATACTAATGTGCGTTTTTGTATGTACTTATAGTGTAAATAAAGATATATAGAATGGGTAGAATTTGTCACAATATAAATTATCAAATTTTCTGCAATTTACCTGTCTGTTAGTATCTCTAATATTACCTACATCTACAGTACTGACATATCTTGTTTCAGTTGACTGTGGTGCTATCAAAGGCTGTACGTGTCAGAAGTGCGAGAAATCATCAAATTTGCTGCTGTTTACCAGTCTGCTAGTATCTCTAATATTGCCTACATCTACAGTACTGACATAATTATTATCTTGTTTCAGTCGACTGTGGTGCTATCAAAGGCTGTATGTGTCAGAAGTGTCTACAATGACCTGATCTAGTTGCACAAACACATTCGCATTGATAACAACAACTGGTGAGTTGTCTGCACCAAAACAGCGTAGGACATTGAGCCAAGTCACTGAATGTCCACATGTTTGCCTTCAGCAACAACAGAAAACATGTGACAGTGTCTCCTGTGGAACAATATTGACATCTTACTCATCTGAGATCTCTGACTTGTGGAAAAAAGTGAAATTGTGGCAAATCGTCTTCTCAGAGTAGAACTTTCAAACTGCACATATATGGACATCCATACTGTGGAGAAACATATAAATGTGACACCTCTGCACACTGTCTTATAGTGTGGTGACTAAAAGCTCCTCGTGTGCACCTGGACTGAAGAAAACCCTTCAAATAAGATGCATGTCGTCTACAACTCTCTCAGTATTGTAACATACATGTGCATCGGAACTAGTGGTCAAAGTGTTTACAGGCTGTAATAATATTGCTGAAGTTGAAGACAGAAGTGTGCATCTTCTCTGGTGAAACGTTACACACGGGATGTATATAAAAACATGATAGAACTGGAACTATTATCAATAAACAACAGTGGCTTAAATGTACATGTGCGTAGTCACACTGAGGAGAAACCATTTAAATGTGATACATGTGGTGCACAATTCTCACAGAATAGTTCTTTGAAGAGACATATACGTATCCACACTGGGGAGAAACCATACAAATGTGATACGTGTGGTGCACAATTATCACATAATAGTAATTTGAAGACACATATCCGTATCCACACTGGAGAGAAACCATACAAATGTGATACTTGTGGTGTACAATTCTCACATAATAATAATTTGAAGAGACACATCCGTATCCACACTGGGTACAAACCCTACAAATGCGACACATGTGGTGCACAATTCGCACATAATAATCATTTGAAGAGACATATCCATATCCACACTGGGTACAAACCCTACAAATGTGACACATGTGGTGCACAATTCTCAGAAAATTGTAATTTAAAGAAACATGTCCGCATTCATACTGGGGAGAAACCCTACAAATGTGATACATGTGGAGCACAATTCTCAGAAAGTGGTGCTTTGAAGACACATATCCGTATCCATACTGGGGAGAAACCCTACAAATGTGATACATGTGGTGCACAATTCTCACAGAATAGTTCTTTGAAGAAACATATCCGTATCCACACCGGGGAGAAACCCTACAGATGTGTTACATGTGGTGCACAATTTTCACAAAATAGTAATCTGAAGACTCATATCCGTATCCACACTGGGGAGAAACCCTACAAATGTGATAGATGTGGTGCACAATTCTCACAACATAATACTTTTAAAAAACATTTTCGTACCCACACCGGGGACAAACCGTACAAATGTGATACATGTGGTGCACAATTCTCACAGAGTTTTCATTTGAAGACGCATATCCGTATCCACACTGGGGAGAAACCCTACAAATGTGATACATGTGGTGCACAATTCTCAGCAAGTGGTCCTTTTAAGAAACATGTCCGTATTCATATTGGGGAGAAACCTTAGAAATGTGATAGCTGTGGGGCAGTTTTCCAGGAGTGGTTCGCTAAAGACACATGTAATGCACATTCACACCGGAAAACTCCTTCAGATGTGACATCTGTGGACCATAGTTTAAAAACTAATAGTACTGATTGTGATACTTTATATACACATGCACTGTTGAGAAAGGAATACCACTTGAGGGAAACTGTGTTTAGAGGTGGAAGTTATAATAACTATTATAAGACACATAACTATTTGGCAATAAAAATATCCGTGTGACGCTTCACAAAGTTTCTGAGAGCTGGGTCATGTCCAGTCTTAATGTTGCCTTGTTAACCACAGCAGGAATATAATTATATAAATGTAGACTTAATATCAGACTCACTGCAGAATATCAGTGTTTCTGTTGCATTGCCTGTTATGGAAATGTCCTATTACAAAAACATCCCATGATAGAAATGTCCTGTTACCGAAATGTCTGTTACCAATTTTCTATGGCCAAAGTAAACTGTTTGGGTATCATCTGACTCACTACAGAGTGTCATTGTTTCTGTTGGATTGCACAATTTGTGCAGTAATTGCTTATACTTGTATACGACCAGTGCAGGATTTGTTGGTTTTTCCGAAATGTTGTTTTACTGAAATGTCTTATTATGGAAATATCCTGTTACCGTAATGTATGTTTTTCAACTGTCCATGGCCAAAGTGACCTTTACCAAACTGTTTGGCTATCATCTGACTCACTAAAATCTGACTCATTGTTTCTGTTGGATTGCACCTTTTGTCAAATCATTGTTTATTCTTGTGTATATGACCAGTGCAGCATGTAGGGCGTGGTAGTCGGGGCAATCGCCCACGAACCCCACACTATCACTTTTACGGGTGCATCCACGAAACGCTTCTTGGGTAATTTCTTTGGTGCCGAAACATTTTTAGATATAACTTGAATGCTACAGTATGATGCAAACTAGTGTTCTGAATGTAGAACATTTGTATTTTGCCCTAGTGTAGAATAGAGTCCCTAGTGTAGAAGAGAAGGACGAGTGAGAACTATAATGATGTGATATCCACACAGTCACTGGCTGGGGGTCTCCACTGTCGTAAATCCCGCCCTGTGTATGACGAAAGGTTGTCGTATCCTTTGTTTGACTAAGCTACACTACTGAAATGTTGTGTGTAAAGTCAGAAGAATCTGTGTTATCTTTGGCTTGAGTGCGTGAGTCCACCCAGGTACGAACGAGTTTTAAAAGGTCACTACTATATTGGTAATACTGTTGTCAACTGTTTCATGTTCCGTGGGTGGATGTAATGTAGTCAATAAAAATTGATGCAGGTACAGCTTTTGATATTGTCAACTCCCAAAATTTCCCATCACACTTGCCCCCTAGGATAAAGGATTAATGTGAATAATTACAAATACACAAACAACCGTATAGGTCCTACACACACACACACACACACACACACACACACACACACACACACACACACACACACACACACACACACACACACACACACACACACACACACACACACACACACACACGAACACACACAAAGGCGTCCACAAAATGGTTTTTGGTTAATTTGGTATTGAAACATTTTTAGACGTAACTTGAGTGCTTCAGTATGATGCGAACCTGTGTTCTAATTATAAAAAAACTACACAAATGCACACACAGACACATTGTATGTATTTTTTTTAAATAATATTAGCATAGTTGAAATCACGTGTAGTGTACAGTTGTACCTAACTGTAGGTAATTGTTTAGGGGGATGCAAATATTAAAAATTGCTACCGCTATGCCCCACCCCCCGTCTCCTTTCCTACCAACTTATTATTGATTATTCTATTGTATGTAAAATAAAAAACATGGGTCCAGATCTTCGATTTGTTTTATTTCACATCGTTGATTCGTTATATATATAATGATTTGAAAGAATTTTGGCCATTGCGACCGACATAATTGTTAGTTATGTTCGAAATTTCATTATTAAAATTCGTTATTTGTGCAGAAATTCATCATAAATTAAATAAGAAAAACAGGTTCATTTATTTGTTATTGGCGAGTTATAAGCGAGTTCGTTATATCCGAGATTTACTGTACCTGTGAGATGAAGTTTTAGACAATCTAATGAAATATAGTGTATCGTAAACCAGTTTATTTGGCGACACATTACTCAGGAACAGAATAGAACAGAAAACATAGTGAAGGTAAATTAACAACAGTTTAATGTTATGCCGGTCTTAATTTTTGGCACATGCGTATGTATAAACCCTGCTTATTAATACAAGAGGTTCAACCTTGCACGTACAGTAATGATAATTGTTGTATATGTAGAATATATAATCAAACTTATGATATAAAAGATGTCTGGGAAAAGACGAGTAGTCCAGAATAATAAACTTTAATAACAATGAGGAAAGAATTGCATTTGTACGCGTGCCACAAACATGAATCAAATTCTACTAAAAACCTAGAACAAGCGATTAACAGCGAACACAATGTTTCCACCATCATTACCAACTAAATGCAATTCACATGAAAGCTACGTACCAGACAGGATTCATACAAATCTTGTTCTTACCGCATTATATAAAACAGATGTGTTGTCTAGTGTCGCCCAACTCGGCTTAACGAGATAAAATAGAAAGTTATAGCAAACAGGAAATACAGCCTTACATTTAAGTTACAACTACAACTCACAGGGCATGGTGATCGACGTGGACACATACAAAGATGATACATCTTTCCAACCTTAGGGTGTCCCAGTACAACTAACTACTGAAGGTGTGATCCATGTTCACACCTTCCGTGACTGTTTTTTTTATATTTATTTATGACCTACCTTTTTAATAATCCATGTTTTCATAACAAATCATGCAGTTTGATCAAAATCATTTTGTTCTCAAATTTCTGCATTTGGAAATGGGATATCTCTGGAAGTAATTATGCTATATACAAATATGGTTTTCAGCGTTCCAATCAGCAGACACAACTGTTTGAAATGACCAGACAATTTTAAAATCATCAAAACTTTGAAAGAGATAAGCACATTTGTTGCAAAAAACAAGTTTTTTTTGTCCTTTACCAAAAAAAGGTATTTAAAAAATAAAACGTACGCCAAAATGATATGATCATCTCACAATAGAATGTATACAGAACATGGATTTGCAAGAATAATAATATATATATATATGTGTGTGTGTGTGTGTGTGTGCTCCAAACAGAATGGCAGTGTTTCCAAAAGTGCCAATGTTGGCTAAAAATGGTGGCCATTTTGTTTGTTACCATGGAAACAGGGGATTGGCCTGAAAAAAGAGTTCAATATATTTTACCCAGTATGGTCCATTTAATACTATGGGCAGTCAAAATTGCACCATTTCCACAAATAACAAAATAGTCCCACCTACCTGTCGTGTCTAGCCTTATCATATGGCATGTCAATAAACATTGTAAATATATTCAATTTTAAGGGAAGTGAGAAAGCAGATGGTTGTCAAAAAACAGGTTTTACTGTAAAAAAAACAATTTGGCTCTTGATATCAATCATCATAATTTTGTATTATTAAGACATTCCAATATTATATCAAAGTTTTAATTTACACTATAACGACGAAGCTTATAATTGAGTTTTGATATATCGCGATTTGCCCTGAATTCTTACATATGTACAGTATACATTATATGATACAACGATATTCAATAATTCAGAATACACAAAAACTATACGACTGTTATTGATTTAATTGTTGTGCAGCCTGGAGAAAGCTTGCTTTTGGCTATCATGCAACGATGACACCAAGCTGAAATACATGGAAAAGAACGCAGTAAAATACAATGTGTGTGGCGCATATAATACTATATTTGTACTTGTCAAAAACGATAAGATCTCAATCTGGGATATTCCATCCTTCCGAATAGTCATCACAGTCATTATTGACTTTTCTATCACTATATTCTATCAGTGTATATTTTCTAACTTTTTTGTTCAGCTGACAGCGTAATGGACAGGGCCTCTTGTTATACCTGCATTTAAGCAGGAATAATGATAAACGTATGACATTCGATCTGTCAAACGCAAAGCATGCATATGTTGGATTGAGAAATTGTCTGCAGTTGGTATCCATGTTACATCACAACTGACGTGCTGCCGGTGCTGGTAATGCATTTCCAAGTTGAAAATATATATATATAAGTTGCGTCATTATCTGCTTGTGTCTAATTAATTAAACTGTACATTTCAACACCACATAACAGGAAAGAAACATTGAATTTGAAAATGTCAGTTTGAATTTTTCACAAGATGTCACACAATGGTTGGCCATTTGTGATCTTACCCAAATATGTTGAAGCAACTTCATCTAGTATACGTGACCGCGATCTTCCTTTATATAAAATTATTACTATTAGGCTTAATACACGTAGTCGTTAAACGTTGCCCACGTAACTGCACGTTGTGCGATAATTGAAGCATTGACCGATCGAGAGCAGAGAACTAAACTTATTTCGTAACCAACTGTTAAGTATTATTACTGTTGGTCAAATTGTTATAAAACAACACACAACATTACTACATTTTGTTTCGTGGCATAAATACGAACGCTGGCCTGCTTTGTTCATTATAATGTTTCTTTCTTTGACCACGACACAAAACCAAATCAGTTTAAAAGTCGGCGCACTTCGAAATGACTCACGGGTAATTTCAAATGTGTGGAGAGGCGCGGATTGGGTTTATTCGCGGGTATATTCCGTAGAGTTATATAAAAACATCGTAACGTAGACATACATATAATTATTATAATCTTTATTCTAGCTCAAGCATTCACTACATGACACAACATACAAAAACATATGCAGATACCGTTTATGGTACCACTGAGTTGAAGGTACCATTCAGTTTACCACTGAAGGTTCAATGGTATCTAGACTAGGGGTATGCTGTCAACGTTCAGTATAGTGAATTATGTGTTCAAATATGAATGAGACTCGCCAGTTTACTATTGAGGCCCCACTGTATCCATGCAGTACACGTGGTTTATTCTGTAACCTTTCAAAGGTAAAGGATGGTACTTTTAAAATACCATTAAGATCGAGTACCACTGGCACCAACCTGATTGATCACTGAATGGTGCAGTGCTACTGAATGGTAAGTTCAAATACCATTGAGAGGACCACTGAGACACACTGATTTATCATTGAATGGTATTAAATGATATGTTAACATACCATTATGAGTACCACTGAAACATGATTAACTGTATCATTGAATGGTCCAGTGGTACTGAATGGTAGGTATGTTCAAATACCATTGAGAGTACCATTGAGACGTACTGATTTATCATTGAATGGTATTTAATGATATGTTCAAATACCATTGCGAGTACAGTACCACTGAAACATGATGTATCATTGAATGGTGCAGTGGTACTGAATGGTATGTTCAAATATCATTGAGAGTACCACTGGGACACACAGGTTTTTCGTTGAATGGTATTTCAAATACTATTGCGAGTACAACCGAAACCTAATTTATCAAACAAACAAAGCAACGCAGTGAGATATTAACCGTAAATAGTGTCCACCATATTGTCACAGAGACTAGCAACTTGATGGGGAAGGCCTGATACAATCACCACTTTTTTGTTGTTTCCTTTAGAATAAGATTTCAATTTTTGATCGGATTCAGCAAATACATCGGGTGGGTCCGTTATATATCACCCTAATGTTATGCAGTTTTTACTAAATTAATGTTGGAATATGGAGAGAAAAACCCACACAAAACCTGTTTTGCAGCATCCTTGGAAATAAAATTCCACTCTTTGATCGGATTAGGCAATTATTTTGGGTGGGTCCAATATTTTCAACAACACAGAACCAACATAGTTTATAAAAAAAAATTATTGGATGTGAAGCAGACAGTTTTTTACAACAAGGGCTCACATGTTCCCAATACCCAGACTCTATACGCTCGTGTGGGGTTATATTTTTCACAATGCAGAGGACGCCACATGTTCACACTGAAGTTCACCCTAATAATGCAGTGGGCCGGGTTTCTAACTGAAAGGACAATAGAGTGAGGTGTGACATTCGTGGACCGATAGGTTTCATTTTATATTCAAACACCACATTAGCATCACCAGCAGGCCATTAGCGAGGCTGTTTTGGGAGGTGGGGAAATTAGATTCATAGATGTGGTCTGTGGAAATTTGTTGCATTTTGTTGCTGATTAAGCATAATCTGTACCCAATTTTATTAATAAAAATCCCAAACGCAATGATATAATAATAAGAATATTGTTAACACGACTGAATTATTACTAGAAACACTTATATGAGCAGTTTTGAATATATATATATATATATATATATATTAATAATAGCATCATAAATTAGGCACCGAGGAGCCTGGGTGTTATGTTAGAGTAAACACTTTGTGTTACAATTTGGTGACATTAACAATGTGGTTTTCAGTCAATTAATAAATTATATATGTAACTGGTCTGCAGGGAAAAATTTCCACAATTTATCAATAACATAATTCAGCTAGTAATTTAATAAATATATATAAAATGCGTACCATAAATAGAAGATTGGAAAACATTTCCTAATGTGGAATTAAATTAAATTATAGGTATAAAATACCGTAAATTCTAGGCCACACTGACCGCAGGAAACGTTATCTGTATTTGGCAGCTAACAAACAAAATGAACGTAATAATTGTGAGTAAAGTTTCTTCACATTTTCTTGCCGAGATTAGGCCCCCCTTTCTGAGATTTATAACCATGCAACCAGCAACAACAGGATTTCGGCAACCACAATTAAGGCCACATAATTCACGGTTTCTCACCAACACGCGCTTTTTACTTTGTTGTTATTGTTTAAAGAAAATGTATTTGTGTCAAGGTACATAAAAATATTCTCAACATCTTTGTGGCTTGTACGAAATACACTTGTTACACATCTTAATTTGTTGATTGTTGAGAATAGCCCTTAGATACTCGGTAGTTAGCTAAATCAGCATACTGAAAACAGCACACATTATTTACATTTTAAAACAATTCTGACGATAAGTCAATTATTTTTATATGGCTCAATACACTGTGTCTGTGCTCGTATTTATTCTTTAATCAGTGTTAAATCATTGTCACCCCTTTTACCTACTAGCATCTGACATTATATTTATGAGAACAACTGCCATTATGCAGTGAAATGTCGATACAAAATGTAGTCACTCACATATATCCCTTAATATAGCTTTTTCTGTTCCGTTTGCTTCAGTCACCTCTGACTGACTGGAAGTTGGAGTCATGTACCTTTAGATTAAAATTGGCTGTGTATGTGTGTTAGCTAACCCTTTAAGATGTGTATCAATCAGGATGCCCTAGCATGTTGGGTGATGTTTAAACAACATCCAGCAAGATTTAGGAGGGTGTTTACGCTTATGAAAAACAGGGAATAATGTTAACATAAACATTTAGGTGTTCACATCTTAAAGTTTTAGTTTCACGTTTTTTTAAATATTTTCTATAAATGGGGATCACAAAAGGGGTTCACGTGAAACCCGTGAACCCCCCCCCCCCCCTACCTACAGACCGGCATACTGGCGAGAAACCTTTCAAATGTATTACATGTGTTTCACAATTATCACAAAGTGGTTTATTGAAGATTCACGTCCGTATTCATACTGGGAAGAAACCCTTCAAATATGATGTATTTGCTTTACACTTCTCAACAAGTGGTCGCTTAACGATACATGTCCGTACCCTCACTGCGGAGAAACCACATAAGTGTGACACATGTGGTTAACAATTCTCAACAAATAGTCGCTTAAAGATACATGTCCGTACCCTCACTGCGGAGAAACCACACAAGTGTGGCACATGTGGTTAACAATTCTCAACAAATAGTCGCTTAAAGATACATGTCCGTACCCTCACTGCGGAGAAACCATACAAGTGTGACACATGTGGTTCACAATTCTCAACAAATAGTCGCTTAAAGATACATGTCCGTACCCTCACTGCGGAGAAACCATACAAGTGTGACACATGTGGTTCACAATTCTCAACAAATAGTCGCTTAATGATATATGTCCGTACCCTCACTGCGGAGAAACCATACAAGTGTAGCACATGTGGTTCACAATTCTCAAAAGGTATTTTCATATATCACCTCTACAATGTTGTGTAAAACCACTTGATTGGAATAATAAAAATGGTTTTACCCTGGCAAATGTGACTGACAGCTTTCTTGCGCACTTTAATCTGTTGTTAATGTGCGATTTTTTGTTTTGTCATTTGCATTTCATCATTACTTTTAGGTGTTGCGTCAATATACGTGCTAATTCTCCTTTGCAATCTGGGCCGCTCCCGGATCTTTAGTGTATATCCCGTCCTCCCGGAATATAGGGAAATCTCCCGGATTTTACCTGAAAATTTCCAACGAGACAGGGCAATACCACGGGAGATATATTCGTATTGAACCGATGAATTTCCAGCAAAAATCTCCAACAGCCTCGTTCGGCTGAATCACTCCACTTTATTATGGCTTCTTTTCCTTTTCACAATCTGTCGTTTCGTTGTTGATACATGTATATGACGAATCGTGGGTCGTGTGTACTCTTTTTTCGTCTAAATTAGACAGGTGTAATATTGTGTGGAAAATCACAACAAGTTGTGGTGTACATGTTGTGTAGAGCAGAGACTGCTACTATTGGAAGGAGTTTTAAAAGGTCACTACTCTGTTGGTGATACTGCTGCTAACTGTGTCATGATCCATGGGTGGATGTAATGTAGAAAAAAACGGATACAGATTTTGCCACTGTGGTCCCTAAATTCCCCGTCATACCTGGTCATCGGGCTTATCTTGAATAACTAGAAATGTGCGAACCACCCCTACGTATATACGAACCACTCCAAACGTGTTGGTCCTGCACACACACACACACACACACACACACACACACACACACACACACACACACACACACACACACACACACACACACACACACACACACACACACACACACACACACACACACACACACACACACAGACACACACACACACACACACACACACACACACACACACACACACACACACACACACACACACACACACACACACACACACAGAGAGAGAGAGAGAGAGAGAGAGAGAGAGAGCACAAGAGATCTGTTTTTAATACTCGCGAGGTTGAAATAATTATTATATGGCATAATAATCAGTATTAAAACAGTCATATACTAGGTCTTTGTAGACGTAGCAGTAAAGGACACAAAAGGCAAGTGTATGGGACCATACACTTAAAAACCTAATACTTCTTAACCAGTTGTAACTACAATCAACGATATCACGCCTGTGGTTTACTCAGAATTTGTTTTTCCATTTTAATAGGGGGGATTCTAGTGAAATCTAACAGTACCCGACGGCTGCCATATTGAGACAAGCTCCCATTGCTTGACCAGTATTTATGCGCCTAGGTCTAAAGCTTCTTTAACCAAAACACTGCAGTGACGCGTCGAATACCCTGTTTCACCGACATGTATATAATGCATATGCTAATTCACATGTTAGTTTCTCTTGTTTCTAGCTTTGATTCACAGTTACATTGATAACAGCTGTTATAATGTCATACATTGCACTACGCGGATGTATCCTTTTTAGTTTTTTAGTAGTTACAGCACCAAAACAAATTCGACGCAAATTAGAGTAATATTCTCCATTTGACCACTGGGAAGAGTAGACGTTCGTAACGTCAGGTTGTCTATCACAATGGCGCTACCCGTGCAATTTAAACTATGTGTCTGAAACAAGGTTATTATAGTAAACTGCTCACTTTATAATCTTCATTGTTGACATTTACTAATGGTTAGTTTTTATTAACTTTCAGATGCGTAGGCCCAAAAAGATGCCAAGTGTCCCCCATTACGTCTTCATAAATATAGTAACCTAATGCGTAGGCCCAAAAAGATGCCAAGTGTCCCCCATTACGTCTTCATAAATATAGTAACCTAATTGTAGGTAACTGTATCGGGGAATGCAAATATTTAAGACTTATTACCGTTATTACCCCGTCCCCATTCCCACCAACGACACTGAGGAAATGTAATACTTCTTAGAAAGTGTTCATTTGGAGCTTACACACACAAATACTTTGATGAAAAACAGAGGTCTCCAGTAGCGACTTACTCTGACACCTCTCACTACAGAAGGTACTATAAGTTCCTGACAGCGTTTTTCGACACAGTGTATTCGTCCACGATGAACTCTCTCCATTCTATCCACATGTGCACGTATCTACACATGAGTATGCTGGCATACAATAATAACACACGCGTCTTCTGCGACTGCGTCAGTGACGTGCGACCACGATAACAATCGCATGGTGGAGGCACTTGTCTTATCCGAGTTTCATTAGTGGCTACAAGGTGGCAGTACATTATCATTCGACAACAGCGCAGAAGTCTCGTTGCTGGTTTGTCACTACCCTTTCTGATCGCTATCTAAAAGTAAGCCGGTATATTTTTGATTATGTTGGCTGGTGCGGTACATGTGGTTCGATAAATTTAACGTACGGTAGTTTCTTCCTTGACCGGGTTTCGTTGCCACCGGGTTATCCAGCCACCTGTGGGCGATAATGAAGAATATTTTGCAATAACAATTCAGAATAACAGGACGAAATCGTCTGATCGCAGGATCCAATTATTTTGTTAATTATCAAACTCTCGTCTTTAGATTCTAATATTAAGAATGTAGGCGATTTTAATTTGTGACCTAAGACTAAGTTCTACCATGATAACGACGGGTGTTGGTGAATTCGGCCCACGGTGAAATCGGCCCAGTGAATTCGGCCCAACTTTCTGGTGATTTCGGCCCGCGTTGTTTTTAGAGTTTTAAGTCGTTAGTTAGTTAGTGAAAATGTTTTTCATAAAAACACATTTAATCACCATTTTAGGCTCGATCTTCACACGTCTAACTTTGCTCCAGCACCATATCTTGCGCTTTTCCAGCGTTATCTCATGCGATGGCGCTGCCGCTGGTGTGAAGTGCCGTAAATTGTGTGTATAAACGAGAATAGTATGCCTATGCGATGCAACAAAAATTGACTAATGTAATACGGTAAAAGGATGTCACATGCTGTATAAACGGCACAAGTCAGCATTTGTTTGCAGTGTAACTTTATTAACGTATGGTGCAATCAGGGTTCGCACAGGTCCCCGAAAGTCTTGAATGTTCTTGGATTTGATTTTTTCGTTCGAGTACCCTCGAATGTTCTTGAATTTCACTGGATGTTCTTGAATCAGATTTTCATGAACATTCAGTGAACATTAGTGACGAGTTGTCGACGAAATAATTGTAATAATATTTTGTGGAATCCGTCAGTAATTGTTGTCGTAAAAATCGATGGTTCTGACAATTTTGCAAAAACAACATGGCGGAAGATGAAAATGAGCGGTAACACAATTCAGTAGATGGCGCCACATGAAATAGCAGTATGCATGCGCTCTTTCTCCATGTGTGCGGTCACTCGCCAACGTCCATATTGTTTATTTTAAATCTTGTTTCCATCATGTGTTCTTCAGTTTATGATTGACAATTGCCATGCCGTGAGTTATGGATGGCAGTAGATTCAGAGATGAGGGGTTACTGGATGGTGATTAAAAAAATTGGGTTGTGAACGATCGCTGTGACATTCAGAAGTTAGTGCGATGCACGGAACGATGTCAAAATAATGTGGACATCGCCTGTCATTAGTCACTTTAGTGTCAATTGTCATCACACGCGCAGGCATTGCAAGCCTAAGTCAAATATAAAATGTAAGAAATCGAATGAAGGAAGGAAGCTCCAGAAAAAATGTATTAGATTGACAATATATAAATAATATTTTACTCCCCGAAAGAGGAACTTTAGGCAGACACTGCTAATAATTTAAGCAAGTTAAGTAAAAGATTGCCAAAATAATAAAGCATATGATGCCATATCATTAAACTTTAAAGGCCAGGCCTAGCCCTAGGCTAGGGTAAGGCAGAGCAAAAGACAACATTTTGAAAAATAAATATCACATCTTGGACTTGCTAAGACTGACTTCCACAGGCAATATCTCAGACTCGCTGAGAAATTATGTGCACAGTTAGCCTAATGAGAATCTTAGTGAAAACATGACGCACTAAGCGTCATTGCCATTGTTATGATTGTGAAAAGCAATTTAATTAGAGTTTAATAGTCTTCTGTGAGAATCTTCTAATCAAAACTTGTCAAAAAAACACCTACACACAATTACAAATTTCTAGTGGAAATGTATAAATACATGACATTAAATAATGACATTTTTTCTTTATAGCGCTTCTAAAAATGTTAATGAAAAGTCCTACTTTTTCCCCCGAAAATGTTCTTGAATGTTCTTGAATTTGACTTTGTTCATTCTGTATGAACCCTGGGTGCAATGAAAGGTGCAATAAACACATAGACCCCTACCAATGGTTTGAAATATCTCACATAGCTAAATGGTACGCAGAGTAAGTATACCATAGCAAATACTCAGGCGTATCACTTATCACACTACTAAATTTTGGAGAATAAAAATCAGTTATACGGGAAAGTCCCTAAAGTGCACCGCCTAAACATTATCTGCTATTATTTGGAAATGTATTTGTCACAAAATCGATTTATTTGCACTATTCGACGCGGGTACATTAATTCATCATTATATATAGAGTAAACGTCATAATAGTTATAAAAGAAAACAATATTACATAAAGTAAAAAAAAAATTTAATGGGGCACTTTGGGGATGCATGCCCCCAAAGTGCCCCACAGCCTCTCCCCAAAGCGCACCTCCTGTGTCATGGTCACCAAATGCTGTCAATCACATAGGCAATCCAACTAAAATGTAGACTAGGCTAACCGTTTATTTTTGCATGCTGGTGAAAACAATTACAGGAAACCAACCAGAAGCTAGATCAGGTATCGGACGGTGAGAAAACAAAACTGTTTGCGATGCACTCGTGCATGTGTGGTTCTACGACATATCATCCTGTTGTAGAAATGTAAGACGCGTGTCGTCATCATCATTGTCATGTCTGCCTCAGTGGCGATCACCACACTCCATATCCCGCTGGCATAAGTATTGCGTCTTGTAACAGATCGGATCAAAAACTAAAAAAATTTCATATCCAAAGTGCATATGAAAAAATGAAAGTTTTTGATCTGAAAAAGAACTATCCTGAAGAATGTTCAGTAATTGTAACAGATATGTTGTGTCCCTTCCTATCCAGAGCATCGAGCATTGTAACTCTGTCTCTTTTCATCTCAATAGTTCCGGTTGCTTCATATTATTCTCTTTCTCGTCATATGGCCAACGTATTCTGCATGTTGTTTCATGGTTTTAAACATAACCTTCCTTTGAATATTTACTGGTCTCAGTTCCGTTTGGCTCAACTACTTTTCCATCCTTTATCTGTACATTATTTGCATTCCCTGGAAGGCAGTAATGTCGTAATGTTACGAGATTATGCAAACTATTGCAATATGCTAATAACTTAGATGATGGGGAAGGGATTATAATATGGACACCCACAAGGAGCAATATCAATATATACATTACACACTTATGGTAAAGATAACGATAATGATCGAGTGGGATTATGATTACTCTGTATTTTTAACAACTCAAGTGAGTACGAGTGAATACAAAAATAAAGTTCATGATCAATAGATGATTTGTGTGGTCTGTCAGGCAAGGTATACAAGTCTTATTGCTGTTTTAAACTTGGCTTGTACATAAGTAACACTTATGATCTTCTCAGTAACCATCGACTCGGCTCTCTTTATTCATTTACATCAGTAATATCCAATTTTAAGTTGGACGTAGGTCACGCATGTACAATCAACATCGTGCTCTGAGGCCGAATTCTACCAAGCGAGGTGGGTGGGCCGAATTCACCAGGCTGAATTCACCATGGGCCGAATTCACCAGAGTTATGGGCCGAATTCACCAAGCGATGTGGGCCGAATTCACCGTGGGCCGTATTCACCTGTATCCATAACGACCACCTAGGCTAGGCTATAGACTACAGTATACTATAATCTATAAAATTATAGTATAATATAGGCTAGTCACCAAACTTCTTCTTCATATTAAATATAGTATTCTTTTCGTAAAATTACTATTGCATAAGTATAGACAGTATAGTCTTTATAGCCTAGATACATATGAACACTACATTATCAAACAATTACTTTTACATTCCTGTGACATTCAAGTCACACCAAGTCTAATTTAATTAAAAAAGCTTAAGCTCGACTTCTCCGTTGGTTGTTCCTGGCTACCACGTCAGGGCATTGCGCATGCACATGCACGGCATTTGTAATTATAAATTTACCTGTTTGTATACATACACACCTATAATTATAAATATACCTACGTGCACATATAAACACCTATAATAAAAAACTATTATATATATATACATGCTCACACACATAAAATTAGAGTCTTCGGTTATAGTAATGACACAGAACGTTATTTGTACTGCGACACCTCGAAACAATATTGATTTTACCGTAGCTGCGGAGATAAAGGTTGCCACCGCCAGAGATTTCGAGTTTTAGTTTAGTTTCTTTTGTGAATTTTGACCATTTAGTCCAGTGTCCTCTTGGTGTATTCATAAAATATATATACAAACTTGAGTGCTGTACATTGGCTAGAAATTGTAAAATCCTCAATATATCCAGATAGCATCTATAGGTGCAGCCACATAGGCGCAGACCAATCATATATTATACTATTCGTAAAATTACCATTGTATAAGTATAGACAGTAAATTCTTGATGGCCTAGATACATATTTTGCATAATATATGAAAACGACATTATCAAACAATTATATTTACATTCCTGTAAAAATCAAGTCACAAAATCTAATTTAATAAAAAATCTAAAACTCGACATCTCCGGTGGCATACACACCTATAATTATCAATATGCCTACCTGCACATATAAGCATATATATAATTAAAATTATTATACATATATACATGCTCAGACACATAAAATTACGAGTCTTCGGTTGTAGTAATGACACTGGACACAGTTTCTATGAACGTTATTTGTATTGCGACACCTCAAAACAATATTGATTTTAAGGTAGCTGCGGAGATACAGGTTGCTGCCACCAGAGATGTCAAGTTTTAGTTTAGCTTGTTTTGTTTTATGAATTTTGATCTTTATGGACATGTGTGCATACATTTGTGATAAAGAAGTTCGAAAGTTAAAGATCGCCAGATTTTATATAGTTTCTGGTTCCAGTAGTTAGTGTAATGAAGCTTCAAAGTCATAATATCAGTAATCACCTGGGTAGTTAAGAATTTGTCAAGTCTCAAGATGGATTTTTAAACAAAGTTATCAATCTAGCTTGTATTACCGATTCAGTAGACTATTCCACGGTTCACCCACTTGAAGAGGGAATGCGTTTTTCATTAATTTAGTTTTGCTTTTTGCACAAATAATCTAAGACTCTTTTCCTGATTTTAGTGACACATCCTTCCATTTCAGGGTGTCTAGTGTGGATTGATCATGATACATTAATAATATTTTATGCATCATTTTACTGACTTCTGTTGTGTCTACTAGTAGCCTTCGTTATACTAATGTGTGTCTTTATATGTAGTTATAGTTTACACTACGATATATAGAATGGATATAATTTGATACAATAGAAATATAAAAATAGTATCTATAATATTGCCTACATCTACAGTGCTGACATAATTCTTATCTTGTTTCAGTCAACTGTGGTGCTATCAAAGGATGTATGTGTCAGAAGTGTCTACAATGACCTGATCAATTTGCACAAACACATTCGCATTGATAACAACAACTGGTGAGTTGTCAGCTCCAAAACAGCACAGGATATTAAGCTAAGTCACTGAATGTCCACATGTTTGCCCTCAGCAACAAAAGACAACATTTGACAGTGTCTCCTGTGGAACAGTACTTGCATGTAAGCAGACATCAACCCCCTCTCGGTGAAGGCAACCATTCAAGTGTGACCATTATGCAGTGGACATTTAACGACTCATTTGCGATCTCTGACTTGTAGAAAAAAGTGAAATTGTCACAAATCGTGTTCTCAGAGTAGAACTTCAAACTGTACATATATGGACATGTACACACTGTCTTGTTGTGTGGTGACTAAAAGCTCCTCGTGTGCACCCGGACTGAAGAAACCCTTCAAATAAGATGCATGTCGTCTACAACTCTCTCGGTATTGTAACATACATGTGCACCGGAACATGTAATCAAAGTGTTTACGTGTTGTAATAATATTGCTCAAGTTGAAGACAGAAGTGTGCATCTTCTCTGGTGAAACGATACACACAGAAATTATAAACAAACTTGATCAAACTGGAACTATTAGCAATATGTCTCCGAATGTGCACACTTGTATCATTGATAAGAGATTTGTATGTGTCACTTGTTGAAAACATTTTGTAAACAACAGTGGCTTAACGGTACATGTGCGCAGTCACGCTGGGGAGAAACCATTCAAATGTGATACATGTGGTGACCAATTTTCAAGCAACGGTTCTTTGACTAAGCATGTCCGTATCCACACTGGGAACAAACCCTACAAATGTGATACATGTGATGCACAATTCTCACAAAATAATACCTTGAAGAAACATTTTCATACCCACACCGGGGACAAACCCTACAAATGTGATACATGTGGTGCACAATTCTCACAAAGTAATAATTTGAAGTCTCATATCCGTATCCACACTGGGAAGAAACCCTACAAATGTGACACATGTGGTGCACAATTCTCACACAATAATACTTTGAAGAAACATTTTCATACCCACACCGGGGACAAACCTTACAAATGTGATAGATGTGGTGCACAATTCTCACAAAATAGTAATTTGAAGTCTCATATCCGTATCCACACTGGGGACAAACCCTAAAATGTGATACATGTGGTGCACAATTCTCACAAAATAGTAATTTGAAGTCTCATATCCGTATCCACACTGGGGAGAAACCCTACAAATGTGATACATGTGGTGCACAATTCTCACAAAATAATACTTTGAAGAAACATTTTCATACCCACACCGGGGACAAACCCTACAAATGTGATACATGTGGTGCACAATTCTCACAAAGTAATAATTTGAAGTCTCATATCCGTATCCACACTGGGAAGAAACCTTACAAATGTGATATATATGGTGCACAATTCTCACACAATAATACTTTGAAGAAACATTTTCATACCCACACCGGGGACAAACCTTACAAATGTGATAGATGTGGTGCACAATTCTCACAAAATAGTAATTTGAAGTCTCATATCCGTATCCGCACTAGGGAGAAACCCTACAAATGTGATACATGTGGTGCACAATTCTCACACAATAATACTTTGAAGTCTCATATCCGTATCCACACTGGGGAGAAACCCTACAAATGCGATACATGTGGTGCACAATTCTCACAAACTAATACTTCAAAAAACATTTCTGTACCCACACTTGGGACAAACTCTACAAATGTGATAAATGTGGTGCACAATTCTCAGAAAAGAGTCATTTGAAGAAACATGTACGTGTACATACTGGGGAGAAACCATTCAAATGTGATACATGTGGTGCACTATTCTCACAGAATAGTCATTTGAAGACACATATTCGTATCCACACTGGGGAGAAACCATTCAAATGTGATACCATTTTCAAGAAGCAGTTCTTTGACTAAGCATGTCCGTATCCACACTGGGAAAAACATACAAATGTGATACATGTGGTGCACAATTCTAAAAAATAGTACTTTGAAGATACATGTTGAAGTCTCATATCCGTATCCTCCCTGGGGAGAAACCCTACAAATGTGATACATGTGGTGCACAATTCTCACAAAATAATACTTTGAAGTCTCATATCCGTATCCACACTGGGAACAAACCCTACAAATGTGATAAACGTGGTGCACAATTCTCACAAAATAATACTTTGAAGAAACATATTCGTACCCACACTTGGGACAAACCCTACAAATGTGATAAATGTGGTGCACAATTCTCAGAAAAGAATAATTTGAAGAAACATGTACTGGGGAGAAACCAATCAAATGTGATACATGTGGTGCACAATTCTCAGAAAATGGTAATTTAAAGACACATATCCGTATTCATACTGGGGAGAAACCCTACAAATGTGATACATGTAGAGCACAATTCTCAGCAAGTGGTGCTTTGAAGACACATATCCGTATCCACACTGGGGAGAAACCCTACAAATGTGATACATGTGGTACAAAATTCTCAGAGAATAGTTACTTGAAGAAACATATCCGTATCCACACCGGGGAGAAACCCTACAAATGTGATACATGAGATGTCTAGTTTTAGTTTAGTTTGTTTTGTGAATTTTGATCACACTTAGTCCAGTATCCTCTTGGTGTATTCATAAAATATATATATACAAACTTGAGTGCTGTACATTGGCTAGAACTTGTAAAATCCTCAATATATCCAGATAGCATCTATAGGTGCAGCCACATAGGCGCAGACCAATCATATATTAAACTATTCGTAAAATTACCATTGTATCAGTATAGACAGTAAAGTCTTGATGGTCGATACATGTTTTGCGTAATATATGAAAACTACATTATCAAACAATTATATTTACATTCCTGTAGCATTCAAGTCACACAAAGTCTAATTAATTTAAGAAACTAAAACTCGACATCTCCGGTGGCATACACACCTATAATTATCAATATGTATAAACACCTACAATTTAAAATTATTATAGATATATACATGCTCACACACATAAAATTACGAGTCTATACATCTATAATTATCAATATACCTACATATAAGCATATTTAAAATTATACATATATACATGCTCACACGAGTCTCCGGTTATAGTAATGACACTGGACACAGTTTCTATAAACGTTATTTGTACTGCGACATCTCGAAACAATATTGATTTTACGGTAGCTGCGGAGCTACAGGAGGCCACCGCCAGATATGTCGAGTTTTAGTTTAGTTCTTTTTGTGAATTTTGCTCTTTATCGACATGTGTGTGTACATTTTTTTATAACGTAAGACAGAAGTTAAAGATCGCCCGAATTGATATAGTTTCTGGTTTCAGTAGTTAGTGTAATGTAGCTTCAACATCATAATATCAATAATCACGTGGTTAGGTCAGAATTGTTCAAGTCTCAAGATGGATTTTTAAACAAAGTTATCAATCTAGCTTGTATTACTGATTCAGTTAGAATATTCCTTTGTTCAGGCACTCGAAGAAGGAATGCATTTCCATAGATTTAATTTTGCTTTTTGCGTAAATAATGTAAGACTCTTTTCCTGATTTTAGTGACACATCCTTCCATTTCAGGGTGTCTAGTGTGGATTCATCATCATACATTAATACTATTTTCATGCATCATTTTACTGACTTCTGTCGTGTCTCCTTTTAGCCTTCGTTATACTAATGTGCGACTTTCTATGTAGTCATAGTTTACAATACGATATATAGAATGGATATAATTTGTTACAATAGAAATAATCACATTTTCTGCAATTTACCTCACTGCTGGTATCTCTAATATTATCTACATCTACAGCGCTGACATATTTTGTTTCCGTCGACTGTGGTGCTATAAAAAGCTGTACGTATCAGAAGTGTCTACAATGACCTGATCAAGTTGCACAAACACATTCGCATTGATAACAACTGGTGAGTTGTCTGCACCAAAACAGCATAGGACATTGAGCCAAGCCACTGAATGTCCACATGTTTGCCTACAGCAACAAGAGAAAACATTTAATGACTCATCTGGACTTTTGGTAAAAGTGAAATTGTGGCAAATCGTCTTGTCAGAGTAGAACTTTGAAACTGCACATATAAAGACCTTGACACTGTGGAGAAACCTGTAAATGTGACACCTCTTCACACTGTCTTGTATTGTGTGACTAAAGGCTGTTCATGTGCGCCCAGACTAAAGAAAACCCTTCAAATATCAGTATTGTAACATACCTGTGCACCGACACTTGTGATCAGAATGTTTACATTCTGTAATAATATTGCTAATTTCTGGTGAAACGTTACACGCGGGATGTATATGAAAGCACAATAGAACAGGAACTATTATCAACATGTCTGCGAATTTGCACACTCGCATCATTGAGAAGAGATTTGTAAGTGACACTTGTGGAAAACATTTTGTAAACAACAGTGGCTTAACGGTACATGTGCGCAGTCACACTAGGGAGAAACCATTCAAATGTGATACATGTGGTGCACAATTCTCACGATATAGTACTTTGAAGAAACATGTCCGTATCCACACTGGTGAGAAACCCTTGAAATGTGTTACATGTGGTGCACAATTCTCAGAGAATAGTTACTTGAAGGTACATATCCGTATCCACACTGGGGAGAAACCCTACAAGTGTGATACATGTGGTGCACAATTCTCACAAAATAGCCACTTGAAGGCACATATCCGTATCCACACTGGGGAGAAACCCTACAAATGTGATACATGTGGTGCACAATTCTCAGAAAAAAGTAATGTGAAGAAACATGTACATGTACATACTGGGGAGAAACCATTCAAATGTGATACATGTGGTGCACAATTTTCAAGAAGCAGTTCTTTGACTAAGCATGTCCGTATCCACACTGGGAAAAACATACAAATGTGATACATGTGGTGCACAATTCTAAAAAATAGTACTTTGAAGATACATGTTGAAGTCTCATATCCGTATCCACCCTAGGGAGAAACCCTACAAATGTGATACATGTGGTGCACAATTCTCACAAAATAATACTTTGAAGTCTCATATCCGTATCCACACTGGGAACAAACCCTACAAATGTGATAAACGTTGTGCACAATTCTCACAAAATAATACTTTGAAGAAACATATTCGTACCCACACTTGGGACAAACCCTACAAATGTGATAAATGTGGTGCACAATTCTCAGAAAAGAATAATTTGAAGAAACATGTACTGGGGAGAAACCAATCAAATGTGATACATGTGGTGCACAATTCTCAGAAAATGGTAATTTAAAGACACATATCCGTATTCATACTGGGGAGAAACCCTACAAATGTGATACATGTAGAGCACAATTCTCAGCAAGTGGTGCTTTGAAGACACATATCCGTATCCACACCGGGGAGAAACCCTACAAATGTGATACATGAGATGTATAGTTTTAGTTTAGTTTGTTTTGTGAATTTTGATCACACTTAGTCCAGTGTCCTCTTGGTGTATTCATAAAATATATATATACAAACTTGAGTGCAGTACATTGGCTAGAACTTGTAAAATCCTCAATATATCCAGATAGCATCTATAGGTGCAGCCACATAGGCGCAGACCAATCATATATTAAACTATTCGTAAAATTACCATTGTATCAGTATAGACAGTAAAGTCTTGATGGTCTAGATACATATTTTGCGTAATATATGAAAACTACATTATCAAACAATTATATTTACATTCCTGTAGCATTCAAGTCACACAAAGTCTAATTAATTTAAGAAACTAAAACTCGACATCTCCGGTGGCATACACACCTATAATTATCAATATGTATAAACATCTATAATTAAAAATTATTATAGATATATACATGCTCACACACATAAAATTACGAGTCTATACATCTATAATTATCAATATACCTACATATAAGCATATATAAAATTAAAATTATACATATATACATGCTCACACGAGTCTTCGGTTATAATAATGACACTGGACACAGTTTCTATAAACGTTATTTGTACTGCGACATCTCGAAACAATATTGATTTTACTGTAGCTGCGGAGCTACAGGAGGCCACCGCCAGATATGTCGAGTTTTAATTTAGTTCATTTTGTGAATTTTGCTCTTTATCGACATGTGTGTGTACATTTTTTTATAACGTAAGACAGAAGTTAAAGATCGCCCAAATTGATATAGTTTCTGGTTTCAGTAGTTAGTGTAATGTAGCTTCAACATCATAATATCAATAATCACGTGGTTAGGTCAGAATTTTTCAAGTCTCAAGATGGATTTTTAAACAAAGTTATCAATCTAGCTTGTATTACTGATTCAGTTAGAATATTCCTTTGTTCAGGCACTCGAAGAAGGAATGCATTTCCATAGATTTAATTTTGCTTTTTGCGTAAATAATGTAAGACTCTTTTCCTGATTTTAGTGACACATCCTTCCATTTCAGGGTGTCTAGTGTGGATTCATCATCATACATTAATACTATTTTCATGCATCATTTTACTGACTTCTGTCGTGTCTCTTTTTAGCCTTCGTTATACTAATGTGCGACTTTCTATGTAGTCATAGTTTACAATACGATATATAGAATGGATATAATTTGTTACAATAGAAATAATCACATTTTCTGCAATTTACCTCACTGCTGGTATCTCTAATATTATCTACATCTACAGCGCTGACATATTTTGTTTCAGTCGACTGTGGTGCTATAAAAAGCTGTACGTATCAGAAGTGTCTACAATGACCTGATCAAGTTGCACAAACACATTCGCATTGATAACAACTGGTGAGTTGTCTGCACCAAAACAGCATAGGACATTGAGCCAAGCCACTGAATGTCCACATGTTTGCCTACAGCAACAAGAGAAAACATTTAATGACTCATCTGGACTTTTGGTAAAAGTGAAATTGTGGCAAATCGTCTTGTCAGAGTAGAACTTTGAAACTGCACATATAAAGACCTTGACACTGTGGAGAAACCTGTAAATGTGACACCTCTTCACACTGTCTTGTATTGTGTGACTAAAGGCTGTTCATGTGCGCCCAGACTAAAGAAAACCCTTCAAATATCAGTATTGTAACATACCTGTGCACCGACACTTGTGATCAGAATGTTTACATTCTGTAATAATATTGCTAATTTCTGGTGAAACGTTACACGCGGGATGTATATGAAAGCACAATAGAACAGGAACTATTATCAACATGTCTGGGAATTTGCACACTCGCATCATTGAGAAGAGATTTGTAAGTGACACTTGTGGAAAACATTTTGTAAACAACAGTGGCTTAACGGTACATGTGCGCAGTCACACTAGGGAGAAACCATTCAAATGTGATACATGTGGTGCACAATTCTCACGATATAGTACTTTGAAGAAACATGTCCGTATCCACACTGGTGAGAAACCCTTGAAATGTGTTACATGTGGTGCACAATTCTCAGAGAATAGTTACTTGAAGGTACATATCCGTATCCACACTGGGGAGAAACCCTACAAGTGTGATACATGTGGTGCACAATTCTCACAAAATAGCCACTTGAAGGCACATATCCGTATCCACACTGGGGAGAAACCCTACAAATGTGATACATGTGGTGCACAATTCTCAGAAAAAAGTAATGTGAAGAAACATGTACATGTACATACTGGGGAGAAACCATTCAAATGTGATACATGTGGTGCACAATTTTCAAGAAGCAGTTCTTTGACTAAGCATGTCCGTATCCACACTGGGAAAAACATACAAATGTGATACATGTGGTGCACAATTCTAAAAAATAGTACTTTGAAGATACATGTTGAAGTCTCATATCCGTATCCACCCTGGGGAGAAACCCTACAAATGTGATACATGTGGTGCACAAATCTCACAAAATAATACTTTGAAGTCTCATATCCGTATCCACACTGGGAACAAACCCTACAAATGTGATAAACGTGGTGCACAATTCTCACAAAATAATACTTTGAAGAAACATATTCGTACCCACACTTGGGACAAACCCTACAAATGTGATAAATGTGGTGCACAATTCTCAGAAAAGAATAATTTGAAGAAACATGTACTGGGGAGAAACCAATCAAATGTGATACATGTGGTGCACAATTCTCAGAAAATGGTAATTTAAAGACACATATCCGTATTCATACTGGGGAGAAACCCTACAAATGTGATACATGTAGAGCACAATTCTCAGCAAGTGGTGCTTTGATGACACATATCCGTATCCACACTGGGGAGAAACCCTACAAATGTGATACATGTGGTACAAAATTCTCAGAGAATAGTTACTTGAAGAAACATATCCGTATCCACACCGGGGAGAAACCCTACAAATGTGATACATGAGATGTCTAGTTTTAGTTTAGTTTGTTTTGTGAATTTTGATCACACTTAGTCCAGTATCCTCTTGGTGTATTCATAAAATATATATATACAACTTGAGTGCTGTACATTGGCTAGAACTTGTAAAATCCTCAATATATCCAGATAGCATCTATAGGTGCAGCCACATAGGCGCAGACCAATCATATATTAAACTATTCGTAAAATTACCATTGTATCAGTATAGACAGTAAAGTCTTGATGGTCTAGATACATATTTTGCGTAATATATGAAAACTACATTATCAAACAATTATATTTACATTCCTGTAGCATTCAAGTCACACAAAGTCTAATTAATTTAAGAAACTAAAACTCGACATCTCCGGTGGCATACACACCTATAATTATCAATATGTATAAACATCTATAATAAAAAATTATTATAGATATATACATGCTCACACACATAAAATTACGAGTCTATACATCTATAATTATCAATATACCTACATATAAGCATAATTAAAATTATACATATATACATGCTCACACGAGTCTTCGGTTATAGTAATGACACTGGACACAGTTTCTATATACGTTATTTGTACTGCAACATCTCGAAACAATATTGATTTTACGGTAGCTGCGGAGCTACAGGTGGCCACCGCCAAATATGTCGAGTTTTAGTTTAGTTCGTTTTGTGAATTTTGCTCTTTATCGACGTGTGTGTACATTTTTTTATAACGTAAGACAGAAGTTAAAGATCGCCCGAATTGATATAGTTTCTGGTTTCAGTAGTTAGTGTAATGTAGCTTCAACATCATAATATCAATAATCACGTGGTTAGGTCAGAATTGTTCAAGTCTCAAGATGGATTTTTAAACAAAGTTATCAATCTAGCTTGTATTACTGATTCAGTTAGAATATTCCTTTGTTCAGGCACTCGAAGAAGGAATGCATTTCCATAGATTTAATTTTGCTTTTTGCGTAAATAATGTAAGACTCTTTTCCTGATTTTAGTGACACATCCTTCCATTTCAGGGTGTCTAGTGTGGATTCATCATCATACATTAATAATATTTTCATGCATCATTTTACTGACTTCTGTCGTGTCTCCTTTTAGCCTTCGTTATACTAATGTGCGACTTTCTATGTAGTCATAGTTTACAATACGATATATAGAATGGATATAATTTGTTACAATAGAAATAATCACATTTTCTGCAATTTACCTGTCTGTTAGTATTTCTAATGTTACCTACATCTACAGTGCTGACATATCTTGTTTCAGTCGACTGTGGTGCTATCAAAGGCTGTATGTGTCAGAAGTGTCTACAATGACCTGATCAAGTTGCACAAACACATTCACATTGATAACAACAACTGGTGAGTTGTCTGCTCCAAAACAGCATAGGACATTGAGCCAAGCCACTGAATGTCCACATGTTTGCCTACAGCAACAAGAGAAAACATTTAACGACTCATCTGGACTTTTGGAAAAAGTGAAATTGTGGCAAATCGTCTTGTCAGAGTAGAACTTTGAAACTGCACATATAAAGACCTTGACACTGTGGAGAAACCTGTAAATGTGACACCTCTGCAGTTGTCTTGTATTGTGTGACTAAAGGCTGTTCATGTGCACCCAGACTAAAGAAAACCCTTCAAATATCAGTATTGTAACATACCTGTGCACCGACACGTGTGATCAGAATGTTTACATTCTGTAATAATATTGCTAATTTCTGGTGAAACATTACATGCGGGATGTATATGAAAGCACAATAGAACAGGAACTATTATCAACATGTCTGCGAATTTGCACACTCGCATCATTGAGAAGAGATTTGTAAGTGACACTTGTGGAAAACATTTTGTAAACAACAGTGGCTTAACGGTACATGTGCGCAGTCACACTAGGGAGAAACCATTCAAATGTGATACATGTGGTGCACAATTCTCACGATATAGTACTTTGAAGAAACATTTCCGTATCCACACTGGGGAGAAACCCTACAAATGTGATACATGTGGTGCACAATTCTCAGAGAATAGTTCCTTGAAGGCACATATCCGTATCCACACTGGGGAGAAACCCTACAAGTGTGATACATGTGGGGCACAATTCTCACAAAATAGTCACTTAAAGGCACATAACCGTATCCACACTGGGGAGAGATCCTACAACTGTGATAGATGTGGTGCACAATTCTCACAAAATAGTCACTTAAAGGCACATAACCGTATCCACACTGGGGAGAGACCCTACAAGTGTGATACATGTGGTGCACAATTCTCACAAAATAGTAATTTGAAGAAACATATCCGCATCCACACTGGGGAGAAACCCTACAAATGTGATACATGTGGTGCACAATTCTCACAAAATAGTAATTTGAAGAAACATATCCGTATCCACACTGGGGAAAAACCCTACAAATGTGATACATGTGGTGCACAATTCTCTGAGAATAGTCACTTGAAGGCACATATCCGTATCCACACTGGGGAGAAACCCTACAAATGTGATACATGTGCTGCACAATTCTCACAATATACTACTTTGAAGGAACATGTCCGTATCCACACTGGGGAGAAACCCTACGAATGTGATACATGTGGTGCACAATTCTCACGATATACTACTTTGAAGGAACATGTCCGTATCCACACTGGGGAGAAACCCTACGAATGTGATACATGTGGTGCACAATTCTCACGATATAGTACTTTGAAGAAACATATCCGTATCCACACTGGGAAGAAACCCTACAAATGTGATACATGTGGTGCACAATTCTCACGATATAGTACTTTGAAGAAACATATCCGTATCCACACTGGGGAGAAACCCTACAAATGTGATACATGTGGTGCACAATTCTCAGAGAATAGTCACTTGAAGGCACATATCCGTATCCACACTGGGGAGAAACCCTACAAATGTGATACATGTGGTGCACAATTCTCAAAGAATAGTCACTTGAAGGCACATATCCGTATCCACACTGGGGAGAAACCCTACAAATGTGATACATGTGGTGCACAATTCTCACACAATAGTACTTTGAAGAAACATATCCGTATCCACACTGGGGAGAAACCCTACAAATGTGATACATGTGGTGCACAATTCTCACGATATAGTACTTTTAAGAAACATGTCCGTATCCACACTGGGGAGAAACCCTACAAATGTGATACATGTGGTGCTCAATTCTCAGAGAATAGTTACTTGAAGGCACATATCCGTATCCACACTGGGGAGAAACCCTACAAATATGATACATGTGGTGCACAATTCTCACAAAATAGTCACTTGAAGGCACATATCCGTATCCACACTGGGGAGAAACCGTACAAATGTGATATATGTGGTGCACAATTCTCAGATAATAGTTACTTGAAGGCACATATCCGTTTCCACACTGGGGAGAAACCCTACAAATGTGATACATGTGGTGCACAATTCTCACAAAATAGTACTTTGAAGAAACATATCCGTATCCACACTGGGGACAAACCCTACAAATGTGATACATGTGGTGCACAATTCTCAGAGAATAATCACTTGAAGGCACATATCCGTATCCACACTGGGAAGAAACCCTACATATGTGATACATGTGGTGCTCAATTCTCAGCAAGTGGTGCTTTGAAGACACATTTCCGTATTTACATTGGGGAGAAACCTTACAAATGTGATAGCTGTGGGGCACAGTTTTCCAGGAGTGGTTCGCTAAAGACGCATGTAAAACGCATTCACACCGGAAACTCCTTCAGATGTGACATCTGCGGACCACTGTTTAAAAACTAGTACTACTAATAGTGATACTTTATACACACATGCAGTGTTAAGAAAGGAATAACGGAAGGTATAACAGCTATCGTAAGACAAATAACTATTTGGCAATTAAAAATAACTGTGTGACGCATCACAGAGTTTCTGAGAGCTGTGTCATGTCCAGTCTGAATGTTGCCTTGTCAACCACAGCCACAGGAGGAATATAATTATATAAATGTAGACTTTATAAGAGACTCCCTGCAGAATATCATTGTTTCTGTTGCACTGCACAAATTGTGAAGTCATTGCTTAAGCTTGTATACGACCAGTGCAGGATTTTTTGGTTTTACCAAAGTGTCTTATTACTGAATAGTCCTAGTATGAAATTGTCCTATTACAAAAACATCCCGTGATAGATATGTCCTAGTACCGAAATGTCTGTTACCAACTGTTCATGGCCAAATTGACCTTTACTAAACTGTCTGGCTATCATCTGAGCCACTACAGAGTATCATTGTTTCTGTTGGATTGCACAGTTTCTCAAGTCATTGTTTATTCTTGTGTACATGACCTATACAGCATGTAGGGCGTGGAAGTCACGGCAATCCCCTCAATATAACTTATGCGTGGGTCCACGAAATGCTTCTTGTGTAATTTATTTGGTGTTGAAACGTTTTTAGACGTAACTTGAGTGCTTCAGTCTGATGCAAACTAGTGTTCTAAATGTACAATATTTGTATTTTGCCCTAAGTTCCTAGTGTAGAAGAGAGGGACGAGTGACAACTATAATGATATGATATCCACTCAGTGACTGGCTTGAGGCCTCCACAGTCTTAAATCCGACGCTGTGTATGACGAAAGATGGTCGTATCCTTTGTTTAACTAAGCTACACTTCTGAATTGCTGTGTTGAATGTGTGTTGTATTTGGCTTCAAGCTTTGTAGAACTTAGTTGACCACTGTAAGAACGAGTTTGAAAAGGTCACTATACTTTATTGTTAATACTGTTGTCACTATACTATATTGCTAATACTGTTGTCACTATACTATATTGGTAATACTGTTGTCACTATACTATATTGGTAATACAGTTGTCACTATACTATATTGGTAATGCTGTTGTCACTATACTATTTTGGTAATACTGTTGCTAACTGTTGGTTGTTCCGAGGGTTGATGTAACTGAGTCAATAAAAACGGATGCAGCTACAGCTTTTGTCATTGTCAACTCCCAAATTTCCCATCACACTTTGCTCCAGGCTAAATGTGAATAATTACATATATACAAACATCCGTATAGGTGCTACACTCACACGCACACACATATACACAGGCCCCACAATACAGTTTTATGGGGCGTCCACAAAATGTGTTTTTGTTAATTTGGTGTGGAAACATTTGCAATATATTATGGTTTACTATAATTCACCATGATTTACTATGGATGTATCATGGTTTACCATTATAAAATCTAGTACATTTTAGCAGAGATGTGGTGGTTCGGATACATTTAGGGGTGGTTCGCACATTTCTAGTTATTCTGTTAAGCAAGATGACCAGGTGTGATGGGAATTTAGGGAACACAATGACAAAAGCTGTATCTATTTATTGTTCTACGTTACACCCACCCATGGAACAAGACAGTTAACAGCAGTATTTTCAATAGAGTATAGTGACCTTTTAAAACTCCTTCCCATGGTGGCAGTCTCTGCTTTACACAGCATGGACAACACAAATTGTACAGATGCCACATATAAAAGCAATAATGAAATGCAAATGACAAAACAAAAAATCGCACTTTCAGTAACAGATTAAAGTGCGCAAAATGCTCTTAGTGAGACTTGCCAGGGTAAAACCATTTTTATTATCCCCAAACAAATAGTTTTACATAACAATGTAGAGTTGACACATGAAAAAAATCCTAAATGTTTCCATTTTGGAGAATTAGCTATTTGTATTTGTTTACATTTTTGAGAATTACCTATTTGTAATTGGTTACATTTTTGAGAATTAGTTATTTGTATTTGGCTTCATGCTTTGTAGAACTTAGTTGACCACTGTAAGAACAAGTTTTAAAAGGTCACTATACTCTATTGGTAATACTGTTGTCGCTATACTATATTGCTAATACTGTTGTCACTATACTATATTGGTAATACTGTTGTCACTATACTATACTGGTAATACTGTTGTCACTATACTATATTGGTAATACTGTTGTCACTATATTATATTGGTAATAATGTTGTCACTATAGTATATTGGTAATACTGTTGTCACTGTACTATATTGGTATTACTGTTGTCACTATACTATATTGGTAATACTGGTGTCACAGTACTATATTGGTAATACTGTTGTCACTATACTATATTGGTAAAACTCTTGTCACTGTACTATATTGGTAATACTGTTTTCACTATACTATATTGGTAATACTGTTGTCACTATATTATATTGGTAATACTGTTGTCACTATACTATATTGGTAATACTGTTGTCACCGTACTACATTGGTAATACTGTTGTCACCATACTATATTGGTAATACTGTTGTCACTATATTATATTGGTAATACTGTTGTCACTATAGTATATTGGTAATACTGGTGGCACAGTACTATATTGGTAATACTGTCGTCACTATACTATATTGGTAAAACTCTTGTCACTGTACTATATTGGTAATACTGTTGTCACAATACTATATTGGTAATACTGTTGTCACTATATTATATTGGTAATATTGTTGTCACTATACTATATTGGTAATACTGTTGTCACCGTACTATATTGGTAATACTGTTGTCACCATACTATATTGGTAATACTGTTGCCACTATACTATATTGGTAATACAGTTGTCACTATACTATATCGGTAATGCTGTTGTCACTATGCTATTTTGGTAATATTGTTGCTAACTGTTGGTTGTTCCGAGGGTTGATGTAACGGAGTCAATAAAAACGGATTCAGCTATAGCTTTTGTCATTGTCAACTCCCAAATTTCCCATCACACTTGGCCCCCAGGTTAAATGTGAATAATTACAAATATACAAACATCCGTATAGGTGCTACACTCAAGCGCACACACATACACACAGGCCCCACAATATAGTTTTATGGGGCGTCCACAAAATGTTTTTTTGTTAATTTGGTGTGGAAACATTTGCAATATATTATGGTTTACTATAATTCACCATGATTTACTATGGATGTATCATGGTTTACCATTATCAACTCTAGTACATTTTAGCAGAGATGTGGTGGTTCGGATACATTTAGGGGTGGTTCGCACATTTCTAGTTATTCTGTTAAGCAAGATGACCAGGTGTGATGGTAATTTAGGGAACACAATGACAAAAGCTGTGTCTATTTATTGTTCTACGTTACACCCACCCATGGAACAAGACACAGTTAACAGCAGTATTTTCAATAGAGTATAGTGACCTTTTAAAACTCCTTCCCATGGTGGCAGTCTCTGCTTTACACAGCATGTACAACACAAATTGTAGTGATTTTCCTTGCAATATTACACCTCTCCAATTGACAGAAATAAAGAGTACACACGACCCACCATTGGTCATATACACGTATAAACAACGAAATGACAGATTGTGCAAAGGAAAAGAAATTATAATAATGTGGAATGAGACAGCCCAAAGAGGCGGGGAGGGGAGGCTGTAGGCGATTGTTTGCTGGAAATTCAGCAGTTCAGTGCGTCTGAATACATATCTCGTGGTGTCGTCTTGTCTCAGGGGTGATTTTCAGAGAGAATCCGGGAGGACTGTTTCTGTTCCGGGAGACCGGGAGATACACCAAAAATCCGGGAGTGTCCCATATTTCACTGGATAATTGGCACGTATACAGATGCCACATCTAAAAGCAATAATGAAATGCAAATGACAAAACAAAAAATCGCACTTTCAGTAACAGATTAAAGTGCGCAAGAAAGCTCTCGGTGAGACTTGCCAGGGTGAAACCATTTTTATTATACCAAAACAAATAGTTTTACATAACAATGTAGAGTTGACAACTGCAAAAATCCTAAATGTTTCCATTTTGGAGAATTAGCTATTTGTATTGGTTTACATTTTGGAAAATTAGCTATTTGTATTTGGCTTTATGCTTTGTAGAACATAGTCGACAACTGTAAGAACGAGTTTTAAAAGGTCACTATACTATATTGGTAATACTGTTGTCACTGTACTATATTGGTAATACTGTTGTCACTATACTATACTGATAATACTGTTGTCACTGTACTATATTGGTAATACTGTTGTCACTATATTATATTGGTAATACTGTTGTCACTATATTATATTGGTAATACTGTTGTCACTGTATTATATTGGTAATACTGTTGTCACTATACTATATTGGTAATACTGGTGTCACTATATTATATTGGTATTACTGTTGTCACTATACTATATTGGTAATACTCTTGTCACTGTACTATATATTGGTAATACTGTTGTCACTATACTATATTGGTAATACTGTTGTCACTATATGATATTGGTAATACTGTTGTCACTATACTATATTGGTAATATTGTTGTCACCATACTATATTGGTAATACTGTTGTCACCATACTATATTGGTAATACTGTTGTCACTATTCTATATTGGTAATACTGTTGTCACTATACTATATTGGTAATACTGTTGTCACTATACTATACTGATAATACTTTTGTCACTGTACTATATTGGTAATACTGTTGTCACTATATTATATTGGTAATACTGTTGTCACTGTATTATATTGGTAATACTGTTGTCACTGTACTATATGGGTAATACTGTTGTCACTATACTATATTGGTAATACTGTTGTCACTACATGATATTGGTAATACTGTTGTCACTATACTATATTGGTAATATTGTTGTCACCATACTATATTGGTAATACTGTTGTCACCATACTATATTGGTAATACTGTTGTCACCATACTATATTGGTAATACTGTTGTCACTATACTATATTGGTAATACTGTTGTCACTATACTATATTGGTAATACTGTTGTCACTATACTATATTGGTAATACTGTTGTCACTATACTATACTGATAATACTGTTGTCACTGTACTATATTGGTAATACTGTTGTCACTATATTATATTGGTAATACTGTTGTCACTATATTATATTGGTAATACTGTTGTCACTGTACTATATTGGTAATACTGTTGTCACTATACTATATTGGTAATACTGGTGTCACTATACTATATTGGTAATACTGTTGTCACTATACTATATTGGTAATACTCTTGTCACTGTACTATATTGGTAATACTATTGTCACTATACTATATTGGTAATACTGTTGTCACTATATGATATTGGTAATACTGTTGTCACTATACTATATTGGTAATATTGTTGTCACCATACTATATTGGTAATACTGTTGTCACCATACTATATTGGTAATACTGTTGTCACTATACTATATTGGTAATACTGTTGTCACTATACTATATTGGTAATACTCTTGTCACTGTACTATATTGGTAATACTCTTGTCACTGTACTATATTCGTAATACTATTGTCACTATACTATATTCGTAATACAGTTGCCAACTGTTTGTTGTTTTGTGAGTGGATGTAATGTAGTCAATAAAAATTGATGCTGCTACAGCTTTTAATAATGTGAAATCCCAAATTTCTTATCACACTTGACCCCCAGGCTAAATGTGAATAATTACAACTATACGAGCATCCGTATAGGCCCTTTATTCACCCCCCCCCCCCCCCCCCCCTACACATGCACATACACTGACGCCCCACAATATATTTTATGGGGGCGTCGCCAAAATGGTTTTTAGGTAAATATGGTTTTGAAACATTTTTAGACGTAACTTGAGTCCTTCAGTATGATGGAAACTTGTGTTCTAAATGTAAAAAAGTACCCAAATGCAGACACAGACACACACACACACGCACACACACACACACGCAGACACCCAGACACGCACACACATACAGACACTCACACACAGACACACAGACACACACACACACAGATACACACACACACACACACACACACACACACACACACACACACACACACACACACACACACACACACACACACACACACACACACACACACACACACACACACACACACACACACACACAGACAGACACACATCCCTAAAAACTATATTCTATAGTTTTCTGTAGAATCCTACAACAAAAACTATAGGATTGTATAGAATATTCTATAGTTTTCTGTAGAATTCTACAAAAAAACTATAGGTTCTCTAAAAACTATAGGATTCTATATAATATTCTATAATTTTCTAAAAAAATCCTACAAAAAACTATAGGTTCTCTAAAAACTATAGGATTCTATAGAATATTTTATAGTTTTCTGTAGAATCGTACAAAAAAACTATAGGTTCTCTAAAAACTATAGGTTTCTATAGAATATTCTATAGTTTTCTATAAAATCATTCAAAAAACTATAGGTTCTCTAAAAACTATAGGATTCTATAGAATATTCTATAGTTTTCTCTAAAATCCTACAGAAAACTATAGGTTCTATAAAAACTATAGAATTATATAGAATATTCTATAGTTTTCTACAGATTCCTACAAACAAAACCTATAGGTTGTCTTAAACTACAGGATTCTATAGAATATCCTATAGTTTGCTATATATTCCTACAAAAAACCTATAGGTTGCCTAAAAACTATAGGATTCTATAGAATATTCTATAGTTTTCTATAGAATCCTACAGAAAATATAGGTTCTTTAAAAACTATAGCATATTCTATAGAATTCTATAAAATATTCCATATAATTCTGTAGGAAATTAAGATTTCCATAGCCAATTTATAGTTTTCTATAGAATACTATAGAATACTATAGAAAAACTATAGAATACTACAGAATACTACAGAATACTATAGGACATTTATAGTTTTCTATATAATTTTTTGCTAAGGGTATGCCGATCACTATCGCTAGACTTGTGCAGTAAAGTTCGCAGGCTAAGCTGACACAGCAACGTCGATGTTGACAGTTTCAATTACTTTGTCCCTATTCGATATTATCCGCGGCGCTTAAAAGCTTCCGAGAGGCAGTCTGTTTGTGTGTCCACAGTGACAGCCAGTCCAACCCTGCCAGCACACCTCCCTCGGCCCGAGGGCGGATCTGAGGGGCTGGGAAGCGGCACCCATCGGCACACGACAGCCGCCTGTCAGCCGCTGTTGATCCAGTGACAAATACGTTAATCATTTATCAGCAGTCGGGCCTCCCTCTGCTGGAGCACCGAGATAGTGATATTTGGGGTCAATACAGAGTTGGTTTTCCCATTGCGACCATGTAACGTTTTGTCTGATTATAAGAAAACGTGACCTGTAAAATGTCTTAAACTTCTTGCCTGCTGTTATCATCATCATCTCATTAACATGCTGATAGATTTTAACAAAAATTGCTACTTATAGCTCTCGTAAAATGCCTGTATGTGAGACACCCGTTAATATTTACAAATGCCGGCAAGCATTACTCCACAAACAGGTCACATAGGCAAATTGCTGCCAAATATCCTTCCGCTTATTCAAATCATCTAGAAATCCACAATTTTACAGTCGACACCTTCTACAATCACACATGAAAATAAGCATACGCAAATGCAAATATATCGTATATTGCACGCATGACATAATTGTTTTCTTCAAATACATTATTTGGAGATTTTACATCATATAACATTAGAGGGACCTACTCCGCTTATGAAAGTCACATCTAGATTAAATAGACTATATGCGATGCCCATATTGCTACTATGTAATGTCAAGCTGCATTTATTTAGCCTCGAAATGTAAATATGTGATATTGGAATAATTGTTAATAGGTGCTACATCATATATAATTAAAACATTTGGAGATTAACGTTAAACCGTTGCATGGCAATTTAATACATTCAATACTCAAAAACGAATATATAATAATCCTGTCATAGCTATGTATTCAGTGTTGTGAACTTCAACCATTGTCATCAAATAAATTATTCGGAGATATTACATCATATAACTTTAAAGGATCTACTCCAATAATTAAAACCATATCTAGATCAAATATATTATATAATTCGATGCCTATGACAAGTCACAATGTTACTGTTATAATGTGAAGCTACAATATTAATATATAATGCAAAGCTGGCAGGCCGCTCCTGGTGCGATCAGCCACAGCCAGAGTTTGCGCCCGAGAAAATACCTCACCGGGTCTTCCGAGTAAAACAATATGGAACCACCCTACTGAGCGTGTTAGCGCGTCTGATGAAGTTCAGTCAAGTGTACGCGAACTTGATGGAGATATGCTCGGATATACATAACGAGATTATGACGGATAAACGGCACAGATCTGACTGCGTATTACAATAGACATTCAGGTTAATTTACTGTCTTACAAAACTGTCACTATTGCAGTTATTATTATTATTATTATTTGTGCATTTGCCCGGCTGGCTTCGAGGGGCCGCGATGTGGTAGGACAGAAATTACTGACGGCATTGAGGACAACATATCAACAACAACCTTTGACGGCACTCCAGGCAAAATGGCAACAACCACGAATGGCACTTCGATTAAATCAGGTGGGATATTAAAGGTGTAAAAATACATCGAACGAATGATGCATCGCGATAGTCGATGTGGCGATAGTCATAATGTCGACAGTCAATTGAACTATCAATAATCATCCTAATAAGCCTAATAGTAGTTTAATGTTTCTAAAACAAATCAGCATAGTTACTAGTGCCACACTCTGGTGTGGTGTGTGATGCAGTGTGTGGTGTTTAATGTGTTGTGATGTGGTGTGGTATGTGGTGTGGTAGTGCGTGTGGTGTGGTGTAGTGTGGTGTGGTGTAGTTGAGTGTTGTTTGTGCGGTGTGTGGTGTGTGGTATTTGGTGTGGTTTTGCATGCGGTGTACTGTTGTGAGGTGTGTGGTGTATGGTGTATGGTGTGTGGTGTGTGTGTGGTGTTGCGTTTGGTGTGGTGAGGTGCCGTGTGGTTTGTGCGGTGTGTGGTATGTTGTGTGGTGTTGCGTGTGGTGTAGTGTGTGGTGTGGTGTTGCGTATTGTGTTGTGTTGCGTGTGGTGTGGTGTGGTGTGATGTGGTGTAGTGCAGTTTGTGCGGTGTGTGGTGTGGTGTTGCGTGAGGTGTAGTGTAGTGTGATGTGTGTGGCGTGGAATGGTGTAGTGCAGTGTGGTTTGTGCGGTGTGTTGTGTGGTATGTGGTGTGGTGTGGTGTTGCATGTGATGTAGTGTAGTGTGGTGTGTGATGTGTGGGTTTGTGTGGTGTGTCGTATGTGGTGTGGTTTTGTGTGTGGTGTGGTGTGGTGTGGTGTGGTGTGGTGTGGTGTGGTGTGGTGTGGTGTGGTGTGGTGTAGAGAGTTCTGAGTTCAAAGTCAAATAGCACAAGCCGTGTTTGTTTCAGGTAGACTAGAAGGAGACACAAGTGAAATCCATTGATGAGTGATGCTTGTCAAGACGTTCCCTTTAATGTGATATAAAAAAGTTAAAATTGTTACATTAAGTTTTGATTCATATTTGTGGTAACGCAGACAGGTGTATGAAGGGAATTACGGGTGGCTATTGTCGAGAAAGTCAGCCTTCCGTAGCGATCTATAAATGTTGATAATTTTCGTTGAATTGTTTATATGGTAGTTTTGCATTCATAGTTGAGAAATAATGAGGGGTATATCGCAAGAAAGAAATTTGCATAAAAATTGACATTCTATTAATACTCCCAAGATAATGTTGTAGTGATTAATACGGAATTGTCACATATTTGAGCTGCCGTCAAAAACATACATTATTGAGATGACGGGTGTGATTTAATGTGTCAGCCAGTTTTGATTTGTAACTATTCTAAGTGACATTCTTTGCGCAACTTTCCGATCAGTCAAGAGGATGGACAAAAATACTGACTGTTGGGATATCAATTGTGGTGATAATCGTGATGATATCCGCCGTTGTTGGCACATTTTTATGGAATCAGTATGTGTCCTTGTTACTTCCCTTTGTTATAATCAGTTCGGTTATCTCGATTGCCAAAGTGTTCTGCCTGTCAGCGTTACACCCACAATTCACTGAAGTTACGTTTTATATTAAGATGTCGCTAGGGGCGCTGCATGGGAGAAATAAAGGTGACGTTACGACATACATACATATTTACAAACAAACAAACAAACAAACAAACAACGAAATAAACAAACAAACAAACACATACACACGTACGTACATAAATACATAGATACATACTACAAACATACGTACATACATACATACACACACATACATATATACATACACACACGTGCATACACACACACACACACACACACACACACACACACACACACACACACACACACACACACACACACACACACACACACACATACACGCACACACACATATAAGCATACACACAAACAAACAAGCGAACAAACACACGCACGCAGGCAAATACGCACACACGTATATATATACATACACACACACACACACACACAAACAAACACACTCTCACACATGCGCACACAATAATGCGCGCGCACGCACACAAACACCACCCAGCCATGCGCCCACCCATCCACCTCTCGCACATGTGCGCACGCGCACACACACTATCACACGCATACACATTCACACACACACACACACACACACACACACACACACACACACACACACACACACACACACACACACACACACACACACACACACAATCACACGCATGCACACACATACACATGTACGCAGACACACACACGCGCGCGCGCACATACACACACACACACAGATACACACACACACACACACACACACACACACACACACACACACACACACACACACACACACACACACACACACACACACACACACACATAAACTACAATGCAAATCAACAACATTCTGCAGTAATAGTATCAAAATGTGAGTCACAAAACACTGTTTTAATAATTATGATCACCAGTACAATATTCCCGTGTTTGACGTTCTTTTGCACGAAATTACGGATGCTCCCTGACTAAGTCTAAGTTACTTGCACGCTCAAAAGGGGCCTACTGCCAAACCAATGTTACTTGTCATTTCGCACCCTCACGCCATCTATTTTCTATATGTATTGTCGTAATAAAATAGTTTATTAACAAGATCCTACGTAACCAAATATAATGCATATCAAATATTATACTCGTTGTCACAACCTCTGGCTCTGACTGACTCTCTGGCTGATATCGTCATGGACCTGGACTGGTGACTGGCTTAGCCTTAGACTTCATTACTTAGTCTTAGACTTAGTCAGCCTCGTGTAGACGTTCGCAAGTTGCAGTTATCGTTGAATAAATACACGGCTACGCGTTCTTGTTGCTAACTGCTATAGTGTAATACGTACCTCCGTACAGCCACTTTGGAATCTTCATCTTGATACACCAAAGCACGTGTATGTTGTTATTGTTTTCGAATGCGTGGGATGCCGATCTCGCGTAAAGCACGTGACCGAAAAGGCGCAGGAGGTCGACAGCGCAATTGGCTTTCGTCAGCTATACCCGGTGTAACGTCAAATCTGTTCTTTTAGACGATTAAAAAACAAGTACGCACTTTTTTTTATTAAACTGACTGTGCGCACTAGTTAAACTATTCACACATTACACATCTGGACCTAAAAGAACCGGATTGGCGATGGGCAAACGAATTGGTTGAGGACCTTTAAAGGGGAAATGAAATCAGCGTTCGAAATAGCACTTGTCCGTTTGTCCGGGACAAGTGATTTTTGGCCCGGACAAGTCAAATGAGTCTACATGGTTATCCGGTGGACAAGTAAAAAAATACAGTAAATAGTGACGTGTGCAACATTGCAACATTTTTATTTGAGGAAATTCAAACGTAAATGAATTTCGCTAGCAATCGCGCACGTTGCAATTGTGTGTGTCGGCGTCTTGTCGTTCCGCTGCCAGTGTGTTCTACTTCAGCGTTCGACCGAGTTTAGTGCCTGCGTTAACAGGGTCATCCGCTGAGCGCACCAACCTAGCTCTGTCACACGCGTAGGACAGACTCCGCATCAGCCATCGTTGATCGAGGCTGTATTTCATAAAATCGTAAATCGTTCAGGTTGGCCGACGTACAACTTGCTTCCACCCACGGATCATATTTGACGAACTTTGGAAATAGTAGACTTTGTATCGCTACCTGTTATTTGAATAATTATATAGTTTTAACCATTATTACGCCTAACACACGCGGACTCGGCAGTCTTCCAAGACCAAGTCACCGAACGTTAGCCGATTCAGTCCAGAGCGGTAAAAAATTTCGAAACTTATAACTGGCTCTCCGGTAAATCTATGGTGATGGTTGATAAATGGAATATTAAAGACATTTCAGAAGTGTTGTGTCTATGTAACATTTATTCTAACCATAAATTGCAAGTTTTCGAAGCCGAATTATGCAAGACGCGCGGCCGGGGTGCCAACCGCCGTAGACATGTCGGCTTCCGCCAACTACGGCGGTCTGCGCGCGGCAGCGACGTTACGACGTAACTAAATCTATAACTTATATTCCGCCTGGTAGATGTAATTCTGGCACTGTTAAAACTGTTTATACATCATTGAAATGGTAATATAAAATTTTGTAAAAAATATGCATTTGTTTGCTGGTCATCAATTGAATATTATCTTCGTTTGTAAAATACAGAACTTTGTTAATATTGAAGTTCATAGAGATTGAATAAAATAATATCAGATTATATAGTTTATTTTGATTTTTGTGATATTTCCTGGCTTTGCATTGGTCGTGTTCCTAATGGTTGAGTGGCATCTTCAATGACAAACTGATGCCAAAATTCTACAGCAGTGTTATATGTTATTATATACAATATTAAACACAAACAGTTTTTGCAACATTATAACCAATAGCAAGGAAAACAATTGTCTCATTCCCATCATCGTAATAATTATTTTTTATTAATAAAAGCGTTCATATCAGCATCACTAAAATATTGGTATACATCATGTAACTTTTAACTTTCGTGATGAATAGTAATGATAATGGACTGAAAAAAATAGTTGCAAATATAATTTTGCAATTTCAAAATGTGCAGATTAAATCAAATTGTGTCTTTGATCACAAGTCACTGAGATGTACATGCAACGAAACAGCAGGAACATTGTGCTTGTTGTCATAAAAATAAGACATACTTTTTATGTTTTTTCTGAAGCTTTGAATCCCCTTGTCAACCACTCGGACAAGTTAAAAAACTTACTTGTCCGGCGGACAAGTAAATATTCTGGCTTATTTATATCGCTGGAAATGCAGCTGTTTCATGCTACATATTTAAATATATACTATATAAGTATACATTAATGTTAACAGAAACGTACTCATTTATAAGACAAACTAAAAAAAAGATTTTGTTCGATGCCTAAATCGTCGCTATAGAGCACTGCGTATCGCCATCTTTGTTCCAAGCGAGTGGTTTGATTCACTCCTATCTAATCAATGTTAAATTTCGGGGTTTTTCGGTTTACTTAATTAGTAGACATTTCTGTGCGAAAACAAAGATATGGTGCTCTAGTATACACGATAGACGTTCTATGGGTCAACAAATAACTTGTATACGCGTTCGAAATAAAAAGGTTAAATTAAATGGCAATGATTTATAACCAATGAAATCGTTGTTAAAGTCGCACTTCCCGAACGAAGATTTTAGCTGCCAGAAGGGGGCGGGGCTTTCAAAGCAAAGTTCAGAATATTAGATGCGCGCGCATACCGGGACTATTTTTATTTTGTTGTTGACAAATACGTCGAAGGATTTTGTTAGAGACGAGTTATTAAGTGATTTTTTAAACTTCCGTATAACTTGGGGAGAAAATCGATACGACAGATGAAGACTCTAGTTCGACTTGTCACCCGGAAGTTACGGTTGATACGGTTGACACACACAAAGGGCCTGTGCCATACGGGTTTCACCCAGTGACAGTGACAGTGTGCGATCCACGGTCCGATAATGTCCGGCCCCGGTCAGGTTCAGTTGTGGGAGTCGGACAGTGACAGTTGGTCTATCGACGACGAAGACGTTACGCGACTTAATAATGTCGCATGGTGTTTGTGTGGACACTGCGTCCCAATGTCGACGCACATCGAGTTGCTGTGCTGTAGGGATATAGCTGCCGTACAGCACTGTATGACAGACCTTGCAGATGCCTGCATTAGATTTAGTGTCATTACCGACTATGAGTGACGACTTCGAAACGGTTTGCACCAACAGGGCGGTGTTCGAACTTGGAAGTCGGTATGTTGTCATTGTATGATTTGCGTGCAGACTCGTTGATTCGATCAATAGCTAGTAGGTAAGTACTACGTAGTTCAACAGGTATCGAATAATTATTCTAGCAATAACTATTTCAAACTTAAATAGAGTAATTATACTTGTTCCCACCTCAAATGTTCAGGTTCACTCAATCTTCATAAAATACTATGTCTATGATTTTCATCAAACAGTTTTTGATCATTTTCTTAATAAACTTGCTTTTATTCTTGACAGGACGTGTGCATCCTTTTTATACAGTTGTTTAATTCCCTATGTAAAAGTGTTCAAGCAACTTGCTTAATTTATATAAAAATGTAGACAAATTGCATACTACCATGCACTAATAGACGCATAATCAGGACATTGTGCAATGTAATATTGATACAACAATATTTAAGTGGAGTTTTTAATATAATAAAAATGTTATATATATTGTGTGTGTGTGTGTTATCAAGACCACATCATGAAATGTAGTCTTACAATCATAATTATTACAGCCCTTCATAAACAAATGAACCAGTTCACTGAATTCATGATGTGATATTGATAAAACACACAGTTTTGCCAGTATAACAATAATTAGAAGATACCGGTTGTTTATTATCAACTAATGCAAATAAATGAACTTTCAGAATATATCGATTGATTCGATTAGCCGCATATCGTCACTTCACCTTGTGGTCAAGGGAGAGACTCGGAAATGGCAACAGACATGTTATACCAGCCTGCACTGTATCCAGAAGTGAATGGGGTTCATGAAAATTTTAGCTATGGACATTGCATTATACAGGTGAGTGTACAGTGAAAATAAAAACCCTGGATAAGTAAGATTAGATTGACCAAAAGGTAGAATGAATTACTCGGTGCCTTCTTATCCCATTTTTGGCAACAACAATGTGATCTGTAGTGTCTTGCATGTCCCTGTTCATAATTCGATTTGTAATACTGAAGCCAACATGAAATATATCAACAGTTTCTTCATATGGAGAAACAATTCACAAATAAATAAGACTACATGGCAGACTGTGTGTAGCATTTCTGCTATTTCAAGATGGTTAAATCTATTTGCCTGAGGTTTAATTTGGGAAATGAGGAAGGTCAAGCCAGTAGATAGACATATTGTTGACCAACCTCCTTGGTTACGTAATTACGGCAACTTGGTTGCAGATGCGCTCAGTGGGGCGTGGTATTCTGTTGCTAGCATTGCCAGCAGGTGGTTTCACTGTAATCTTAGAGGGTGTTCCACAATGTTTAGTTTGAATTGTATACTGCTATAGCCAATAGAAATGATGGAAACCTGTCATATGATGTGTAATTAGGTCCGCTTATATAAACGTTTATTGTACGCATTTCGCCATATGGGCGCTGGCGAAGGACTGGGCCAGATCCATTGTTGAACGAGACAGGTTGCCCTGCTGCCAAGAGAATGGCAAGTCAAGACGTAAAGCGTGGTGGGAATCGTTAACGTGGGTTACGTTCCCAAGCTTATGTGTGTGTGTGTGTGTGTGTGTGTGTGTGTGTGTGTGTGTGTGTGTGTGTGTGTGTGTGTGTGTGTGTGTGTGTGTGTGTGTGTGTGTGTGTGTGTGTGTGTGTGTGTGTGTGTGTGTGTGTGTGTGTGTGTGTGTGTGTGTGTGTGTGTGTGTGTGTGTGTGTGTGTGTAATATTCAGTGTCCAGAGTGACTGTTCGATCGAGCTTCGAAGAAGCCATGCTGCCACGTCAGCAGTATATTGAGACAACGTTCCGGTCGGCCCCAACGTATTTGCGTCGATGAGCGATAATCGCGACGCGCTCACCCAGCTCGGTCCATCCTCGAACATCGGTCCCACAGCGACAACGTCAGAAAGCTTGACCGAATGCGGTAAACGTATACTGCCAGGCGTCGTCATTTGCGCGAACCCGTTCATTCGACTTCTTGATCGTTTGCGACAGGGCAAGACATCTCGATCGAATTCGTAGCGGCCGGCGGTAAGCGTCTACTGCCCGGCTTCGTCTTTCCGTTGAACGTATTCAACTGATTTCGCAATCGTTTGCGACCGTGCGATCAATCGTCAAGTGCCCGGCATCATCACTCGTGCGGCCGAGATACACCGTTCTAATTGTGTTCTGAGCTCGGCGTGTTGACTTCAACAAACGTTCGTATATATTCGAGATGGGACTAGCCCAGTGTCAATGTCTATTTTCTGATTGAATGTATCTATTATTTGCTGTATTATGATTGGTAGTTATCTGTGTTTTGAAGTGAGGTATTTTTACCCTTGAAGTATTCACATATATATGTATATATATATGTGTGTGTGTGTGTTGTAACAGATTACTGTAATGAAAGTCCGCGATGACTAGCTTATACTGTGTATTTATATTATGGAAGTTATTCTTAGATAACACTTGGCGCCTAGTGTATGGTCGTGTAGCGGAGTAGTATAGAGGGACCACAACGGCTCGCCCCGCCCCTTTTTAGGCCTCGCTCTATGCATAAAAAACGTCCTTATCTTTTTCGGGAACATACTTATAAAAAAAAGATCAAAGGGTTTTGGTGACACTAAACGTTTTCGGGAACATACTTATAAAAAACGTGATTGATGGCCTGTCACTTTTGATTGATGACCCTTCCCTCGAAGTGCCGCCCCCTAGCGGTTATTTCAGTGACTAATTGCTTACGTATAATTATAATTATAATTAATTAATTTTAATTAATTAATTAATTAATTAATAAAAATTAATTAATTACCACCACCTAGCGGTTATTCCAGTGAATAATTCCCTAGTGAGAAACGTAGGACCTACCGTTGTGCTTACGTAAGCACTTATATAGCGTCCCTAGCGACCGTTGTGCTTACGTATAATTAGCCATGTAATTATACATATATATATATATAATATTATATATATATATATCTTTTTTACGTAAGCCTATATATATATATATATATATATATATAGCGCGAGCTTACGTAAGCCCTTATATAACCACAACGGTTATAGCTAAAACCACTGTGGTTATAACGGCGCTCTAAACCCATTGTGTGAGAATAACACCGCGGTACCCTATGTAGCAGCAGCCAGCAGCGGTGACCTATGATCTGGCGGCCTAGTTACGAGTATCTAAATTTAACCGTGCGGCTTAGCCGGAACGGTTTTAATATCAGGCGGCGTACAGCGTAGTTGGCGCTGTCAAAATGAAACCAAAATACATTCAGCGATGAAACGTTTAAAAGCTGTAAGGCGGGATGTTTATGTGCAGTGGATATGGACGTTTATGTGCAGTGGATATGGACGAATAGGAAGCAACGGTGTAAGGTAATATATTATTTTATTAAAAGGAACTAGCATGTTCTAACAATCACGGAGTGCCGGCCGGGGACTTCGCGTCCAGGTCCGTGTAATAGTGGCGCGTGAACCGCCCCCGTGGCGCGCTTCCTCGACGCGGGAGAGGCCGGGAATTGGCAGCATGTCGTTCTATCACGATACCACGTCCAGCGGCAACGGCGCGTGAAAGCGGCAACGGTGCGTGAAAGCCACGCCGTTCAAACATTTCGTCCCGTGGTATAGGGGTGGACCAAGATCCGTTTGGTCCACGTGTTAGGAAGACCGAAATCAAGCCATCGGGTTCGATGTCATCAGGCGGTGTCGTTGGTCGGCGTTCGACTGGTGGCGCGACCGGCCTCGGCTGGTGGAGCGACCGGTCTCAGCGGTCGGCCTCGGTGGCTGGCTGCGTGCTGTCGGGCGGACAACGCATGTTGGTTTGCGGGGAAGGACTCCCGTGTAGGCAGTTGGATTCTGTGAAATAATGCATATGAATAATGAGGAGTTTCCCAAGAACTAAATCACTGTTATTAATATAAAAGTAATTAATAAAGAATAGTTTAATACAAGAATAGTATATAAATAATATAAAAGTAATTAATATAAAACTTACCGATAGGATAAAAGACGAATTACCGGTGTACTAAATAAAATAAATAAATAAAATAAAATAAAATAAAACTTACCGCTGTTCTTTGCATATGAATAATGAGGAGAACTAAATCACTGTTAATAATATAAAAGTAATTAATAGTAATTAATAAAGAATACCATATTATTAATATAAAAAGTAATTAATAAAGAATATAAAACTTACGGATAGGATAAAAGACGACTCTACTAAGAACTAAAATAAGTAAATAAAATAAAATAAAACTTACCGCTGTTCTTTTGTGGAAGGCTTCTCAGACTTTGTGCTGGCGGTAGCCATGATTGAATGAAAATGAGCAACGACCGTTGCATGCATGCATTATTTCCTAAAGTCATTTATGCGTTAAGCGCGCATGCGCGAAAATGACGTAAAAACATTGAATGCAAGAGATCGAAATAGCAATAAACGAAAATATAAATGCATGAAATGATGCGTTGTATAATATTAGGTAGGGATCGGGTCTTTTGTGGTGTATAAATAATAGAGAAATTCGATGTAAAAGTCACATTTGTGAAAACGAATGTACTAAAGCGAACGCTGATTTTTTTCCTGAAGCAGAAACCGAATGCTGACACAAAACAGCTGCGGCGCGTGATGTTATGCGTTAAGTGCGCATGCGCGAAAGCGACGTAAAAACATTGAATGCAAAGAGTTCGAAATAGCAATAAACGGAAATTTAAATACATGAAATGAAGCGTTGTATACGCTTAGCGAGGGATCGGGCATCTTGTGGTGAATTAATAATAGAGACATTCGATGTAAAAGTCACATTTGACAATGAATGTACTAAAGCGACCGCTAATTTTTTTCCTGAAGCGGATAACTAGAAACCGAATGATGACGCATAAACAGCTGTGGCGCGTGACGTTAATTGGGCGATCGCATATCGCGATCGGAATGTGAAGCTAGAACAATGCCATTTCAAAAACGATACACGAACTATAAAAGCATGAATTGAAGCGTTGTCTAGGATCAGTGGGAAATAGGGATCTGTGTAGTGCCATTATATTATAGAAATTCGATGTAAATAAACGTTTGTGAACGAAAAGCACTACATGACCGTTCATTTTTTTTCCCGAAAGCAAAGACATCCGAGACTAGTCAGTTATGCGTTAGAACGCATGCGCGAAATGTTATAATAGAACCATAGACTAGGGCGTTATTCGTAAGTGCGCATGCGCCATATGCTGTGAAGGGTATAAAGGGATTGAAAATTTGTATTAGTGTATAACGCAAACGATCTAACTATTTCAGCTACATCAGAGTGCGTCGCGTACTTCTGGACATGTTAGCGAACAACGAAAGGATGCGTGCAAGGTATGCGGAGGTTGCCTCGTTCGTACAAACACTGCTGGACCGGGGAGTGGCGGATAGTGAGATGAAAGATGCTGCGCTGCTGGCCCATGCGGAGGTTGCCTCGTTCGTACAAACACTGCTGGACCGGGGAGTGGCGGATAGTGAGATGAAAGATGCTGCGCTGCTGGCCCGGGTTGATAAAAAAGAGGCGGACTAATCATAATAATGTGTGTTTGTAGAGGGCACAGCAGCTTGAACGTGAAAAAGCCGCTGAGGTCGCTGATACCGACCTTCACGCGTCTCGTGCAGCTACTGCACGCTAAGGCGAGCGGACAGCAGCAACCGGGGCGTGCGGGGAAAATATATCTGGTCCAGTTCGTGTCGGACTGGCTACTAGGCACGGACTGTCGCGACTTCGTCAACCGCGCTCTACTGGAATCGGCCGTCCATGTGTACATCCAGTGCCGAAGTGGTCTCTAATCTGAATGAACATTACTGTTTATTTGCACTTGAACATTACTGCTGATTTGCTTTGTCGCGCTTGTTTTAATAAATTCGCTTTACGTTGTACGATACGCTTAATAAAACGTTGAAAATGTACGTTCCGTTTCCGAGTTACTTAACAAAACACACACACACACACACAAAACACTAGGTGTTCGAAAGCACCCACCACCCCGACGTACACCACTGTTAATAAAACGTTGAAAATGTACGTTCCGTTTCCGAGTTACTTAACAAAACACAACACTAGGTGTTCGAAAGCCCCCACCACCATCCCAACACACCACTGCGCGTGTCCGTACCACCACCCTGGGCTCTGCCAGAGTCCCAACCTTCCGTCTATATGTTATATGTGTATTGGGGTGACTGGGCCCTGTCAGAGTCCCAACCTTCCGTCTATATGTTATATGTGTATTGGGGTGACTGGGCCCTGTCAGAATCCCAACCTTCTGTCTATATGTTATATTTGTATGGGGGTGACTGGGCCCTGTCAGAGGCCCAACATTCCGTCTATATGTTATATGTGTATTGGGGTGACTGGGCCCTGTCAGAGTCACAACCTTCTCTCTATATGTTATATGTGTATTGGGGTGACTGGGCCCTGTCAGAGTCCCAACCTTCCGTCTATATGTTATATGTGTATTGGGGTGACTGGGCCCTGTCAGAATCCCAACCTTCTGTCTATATGTTATATTTGTATGGGGGTGACTGGGCCCTGTCAGAGTCCCAACCTTCTGTCTATATGTTATATTTGTATGGGGGTGACTGGGCCCTGTCAGAGTCCTAACCTTCTGTCCATATGTTATATGTGTATGGGGGTGACTGGACACTGTCAGAGTCCCAACCTTCTGTCTATATGTTATATGTGTATTGGGGTGACTGGATACTGTCAGAGTCCCAACCTTCCGTCTATATGTTATATGTGTATTGGGGAGACTGGGCCCTGTCAGAGTTCCAACCTTCTGTCTATATGTTATATTTGTATGGGGGTGACTGGGCACTGTCAGAGTCCCAACCTTCCGTCTATATGTTATATGTGTATGGGGGTGACTGGACCCTGTCACAGTCCCAACCTTCCGTCTATATGTTATATGTGTATGGGGGAGACTGGACCCTGTCAGAATCCCAACCTTCTGTCTATATGTTATATGTGTATTGGGGAGACTGGACCCTGTCAGAGTCCCAACCTTCCGTCTATATGTTATATGTGTATGGGGGTGACTGGACCCTGTCACAGTCCCAACCTTCCGTCTATATGTTATATGTGTATGGGGGAGACTGGTTAATGTCAGAGTCCCAACCTTCGGTCTATATGTTATATGTGTATTGGGGTGACTGGGCCCTGTCAGAGTCCCAACCTTCCGTCTATATATTATATGTGTATGGGGGAGACTGGACCCTGTCAGAATTCCAACCTTCTGTCTATATGTTATATGTGTATTGGGGAGACTGGACCCAGTCAGAGTCCCAACCTTCCGTCTATATGTTATATGTGTATGGGGGTGACTGGACCCTGTCAGACTCTCGACCTTTTACCGTCTATATGTTATATGTGTATGGGGGTGACTGGACACTGTCAGTGTCCCAACCTTCGGTCTATATGTTATATGTGTATGGGGGTGACTGGCGACTGTCAGAGTCCCAACCTTCTGCCTATATGTTATATGTGTATGGGGGTGACTGGCGCCTGTCAGAGTCCCAACCTTCTGTCAATATGTTATATGTGTATGGGTGTACCGGGATACTGTCAGAGTCTCAAACTTCCGTCTATGTGTTATATATGTATGGGGGTAACTGGACACTGTCAGAGTCCCAGCCTTCTGTCTATATGTTATATGTGTATGGGGTTAACTGGACCATGTCAGTGTCCCAACCTTTTTCCGTCTATATGTTATATGTGTATGGGGGTAACTGGACCCTGTCAGTGTCCCAACCTTTTCCCGTCTATATGTTATATGTGTATGGGGGTGACTGGACACTGTCAGAGTCTCAACCTTTTTCCGTTTATATGCTATATGTGTATGGGGGTGACTCGACACTGTCAGAGTCCCAACCTTCCGTCTATATGTTATATGTGTATGGGGGTGAGTGGATACTGTCAGAGTCCCAACCTTCTGTCTATACGTTATATTTGTATGGGGGTGAGTGGTTACTGTCAGAGTCTCAACCGGTTTCCGTCTATATGTTATATGTGTATGGTGGGGGTGAATGGACACTGTCAGAGTCCCAACCTTCCGTCTCTATGTTATATGTGTATGGTGGTGACTGGGCCCTGTCAGAGTCCTAACCTTCCGTGTGTATGTTATATGTGTATGGGGTGACTGGACCCAGTCAGAGGCCCAACCTCCCGTCTATGTGTTATATGTGTATGGGGATGACTGGATACTGTCAGAGTCCCAACCTTCCGTCTATATGTTATATGTGTATGGGGGTGACTGGGCCCCTGTCAGAGTCCTAACGTTCTGTCCATATGTAATATGTGTATGGAGGTGACTGCACATTGTCAGAGTTCCAACCTTCTGTCTATATGTTATATGTGTATGGGTGTAACTGGATACTGTCAGAGTCCCAACCTTCCGTCTCTATGTAATATGTGTATGGGGGTGACTGGATACTGTCCCAACCTTCTGTCTATATGTTATATGTGTATGGGGGTGACTGGATACTGTCAGCGTCTCGGCCAATTCGATGGATCCTTGTACAGGGAATAATAATAATAAACGGTGGGGCCTAGCCGGGGAACGGTATTATTGAAACAATGCTGGTTTCTAGTAAGCTGAAGTTGACTTTATAGCGTAGAAGGAAACGGAGTACTGCAAGGTTGGGACTCTGACAATGTCCAGTCATCCCATACACATATAACATATAGACACAAGGTTGGGACTCTGACAGTGTCCAGTCACCCACATACACATATAACATATAGACAGAAGGTTGGGATTCTGACAGTGTCCAGTCACCCCCATACACATATAACATATAGACGGAAGGTTGGGACTCTGACAGGGCCCAGTCACCCCCATACACATATAACATATAGACGGAAGTTTGGGCCTCTGACTGGGTCCAGTCGCCCCCATACAACTATAACATATAGACGCAAGGTTGGGACTCTGACTGGGTCCAATCTCCACCATACACATATAATGTATAGACAGAAGGTTGGGACTCTGACAGTGTCCAGTCACCCCCATACACATATAACATATAGACGGAAGGTTGGGACTCTGACAGTGACCAGTCACCCCCATACACATATAACATATAGACGGAAGGTTGGGCCTCTGACTGGGTCCAGTCGCCCCCATACAACTATAACATACAGACGCAACGTTGGGACTCTGACTGGGTCCAGTCTCCACCATACACATATAACGTATAGACAGAAGGTTGGGACTCTGACAGGGTCCAGTCACCCCCATACACATATAACATATAGACGGAAGGTTGGGACTCTGACAGGGCCCAGTCACCCCATTACACATATAACGTATAGACGGAAGGTTGCGACTCTGACTGGGTCCAGTCTCCCCCATACACATATTACATATAGACTGAAGGTTGGGACTCTGACAGTGTCCAGTCACCCCCATACACATATAACATATAGACGGAAAAAGGTCGAGACTCTGACAGGGTCCAGTCACCCCCATACACATATAACATATAGACGGAAGGTTGGGACTCTGACAGGGTCCAGTCACCCCAATACACATATAACATATAGACGGAAGGTTGGGACTCTGACTGGGTCCAGTCTCCCCAATACACATATAACATATAGACAGAAGGTTGGAATTCTGACAGGGTCCAGTCTCCCTCATACACATATAACATATAGACGGAAGGTTGGGACTGTGACAGGGTCCAGTCTCCCCCATACACATATAACATATAGACGGAAGGTTGGGACTCTGACAGGGCCCAGTCACCCCAATACACATATAACATATAGAGAGAAGGTTGTGACTCTGACAGGGCCCAGTCACCCCAATACACATATAACATATAGACGGAATGTTGGGCCTCTGACAGGGCCCAGTCACCCCCATACAAATATAACATATAGACAGAAGGTTGGGATTCTGACAGGGCCCAGTCACCCTAATACACATATAACATATAGACGGAAGGTTGGGACTCTGACCTGGGCCCAGTCACCCCAATACACAAATAACATATCTAGACAAAAGGTTGTGACTCTGACAGGGCCCAGTCACCCCAATACACATATAACATATAGACGGAAGGTTGGGACTCTGACAGAGCCCAGGGTGGTGGTACGGACCCGCGCAGTGGTGTGTTGGGATGGTGGTGGGGGCTTTCGAACACCTAGTGTTGTGTTTTGTTAAGTAACTCGGAAACGGTACGTACATTTTCAACGTTTTATTAACAGTGGTGTACGTGGGGGTGGTGGGTGCTTTCGAACACCTAGTGTTGTGTGTGTGTGTGTGTGTGTGTGTGTTTTGTTAAGTAACTCGGAAACGGAATGTACATTTTCAACGTTTTATTAATCGTATCGTACAACGTAAAGCGAATTTATTAAAACAAGCGCGACAAAGCAAATCAGCAATAATGTTCAAGTGCAAATAAACAGTAATGTTCAAGTGTTCATTCAGATTAGAGACCACTTCGGCACTGGATGTACACATGGACGGCCGATTCCAGTAGAGCGCGGTTGACGAAGTCGCGCCAGTCCGTGCCTAGTAGCCAGTCCGACACGAACTGGACCAGATACATTTCCCCCGCACGCCCCGGTTGCACGAGACGCGTGAAGGTCGGTATCAGCGACCTCAGCGGCTTTTTCATGTCAAGCTGCTGTGCCCTCTACAAACACACATTATTATGATTAGTCCGCCTCTTTTTTATCAACCCGGTCCAGCAGCGCAGCATCTTTCATCTCACTATCCGCCACTCCCCGGTCCAGCAGTGTTTGTACGAACGAGGCAACCTCCGCATACCTTGCACGCATCCTTTCGTTGTTCGCTAACATGTCCAGCAGTACGCGACGCACTCTGATGTAGCTGAAATAGTTAGATCGTTTGCGTTATACACTAATAACATTTTTTCAATCTCTTTATACCCTTCACAGCATATGGCGCATGCGCACTTACGAATAACGCCCTAGTCTATGGTTCTATTACAACATTACGCGCATGCGTTCTAACCCATTACTGACTAGTCTCGGATGGCTTTCGGGGAAAAAATGAACGGTCATGTAGTGCTTTTCGTTCACAAACGTTTATTTACATCGAATTTCTATAATATAATGGCACTACACAGATCCCTATTTCCCACTGATCCTAGACAACGCTCCAATTCATGCTTTTATAGTTCGTGTATCGTTTTTGAAATGGCATTGTTCTAGCTTCACATTCCGATCGCGATATGCGATCGCCCAATTAACGTCACGCGCCACAGCTGTTTATGCGTCATCATTCGGTTTCTAGTTATCCGCTTCAGGAAAAAAAATTAGCGGTCGCTTTAGTACATTCATTGTCAAATGTGACTTCTACATCGAATGTCTCTATTATTAATTCACCACAAGATGCCCGATCGCTCGCTAAGCGTATACAACGCTTCATTTCATGTATTTAAATTTCCGTTTATTGCTATTTCGAACTCTTTGCATTCATTGTTTTTACGTCGCTTTCGCGCATGCGCACTTAACGCATAACATCACGCGCCGCAGCTGTTTTGTGTCAGCATTCGGTTTCTGCTTCAGGAAAAAAATCAGCGTTCGCTTTAGTACATTCGTTTTCACAAATGTGACTTTTACATCGAATTTCTCTATTATTTATACACCACAAAAGACCCGATCCATACCTAATATTATACAACGCATCATTTCATGCATTTATATTTTCGTTTATTGCTATTTCGATCTCTTGCATTCTTAACGCATAAATGACTTTAGGAAATAATGCATGCATGCAACGGTCGTTGCTCATTTTCATTCAATCATGGCTACCGCCAGCACAAAGTCTGAGAAGCCTTCCACAAAAGAACAGCGGTAAGTTTTATTTTATTTTATTTACTTATTTTAGTTCTTAGTAGAGTCGTCTTTTATCCTATCCGTAAGTTTTATATTCTTTATTAATTACTTTTTATATTAATAATATGGTATTCTTTATTAATTACTATTAATTACTTTTATATTATTAACAGTGATTTAGTTTTCCTCATTATTCATATGCAAAGAACAGCGGTAAGTTTTATTTTATTTTATTTTATTTATTTATTTTATTTAGTACAGCGGTAATTCGTCTTTTATCCTATCGGTAAGTTTTATATTAATTACTTTTATATTATTTATATACTATTCTTGTATTAAACTATTCTTTATTAATTACTTTTATATTAATAACAGTGATTTAGTTCTTGGGAAACTCCTCATTATTCATATGCATTATTTCACAGAATCCAACTGCCTACACGGGAGTCCTTCCCCGCAAACCAACATGCGTTGTCCGCCCGACAGCACGCAGCCAGTCACCGAGGCCGACCGCTGAGACCGGTCGCTCCACCAGCCGAGGCCGGTCGCGCCACCAGTCGAACGCCGACCAACGACACCGCCTGATGACATCGAACCCGATGGCTTGATTTCGGTCTTCCTAACACGTGGACCAAACGGATCTTGGTCCACCCCTATACCACGGGACGAAATGTTTGAACGGCGTGGCTTTCACGCACCGTTGCCGCTTTCACGCGCCGTTGCCGCTGGACGTGGTATCGTGATAGAACGACATGCTGCCAATTCACGGCCTCTCCCGCGTCGAGGAAGCGCGCCACGGGGGCGGTTCACGCGCCACTATTACACGGACCTGGACGCGAAGTCCCCGGCCGGCACTCCGTGATTGTTAGAACATGCTAGTTCCTTTTAATAAAATAATATATTACCTTACACCGTTGCTTCCTATTCGTCCATATCCACTGCACATAAACGTCCATATCCACTGCACCTAAACATCCCGCTTTAACAGGCCGCTGAGTACAGCTTTTAAACGTTTCATCGCTGAATGTATTTTGGTTTCATTTTGACAGCGCCAACTACGCTGTACGCCGCCTGATATTAAAACCGTTCCGGCTAAGCCGCACGGTTAAATTTAGATACTCGTAACTAGGCCGCCAGATCATAGGTCACCGCTGCTGGCTGCTGCTACATAGGGTACCGCGGTGTTATTCTCACACAATGGGTTTAGAGCGCCGTTATAACCACAGTGGTTTTAGCTATAACCGTTGTGGTTATATAAGGGCTTACGTCGCTCGCGCTATATATATATATATATAGGCTTACGTAAAATATATATATATATATAATATTATATATATATAATTACATGGCTAATTATACGTAAGCACAACGGTCGCTAGGGACTCTATATAAGTGCTTACGTAAGCACAACGGTAGGTCCTACGTTTCTCACTAGGGAATTAGTCACTGGAATAACCGCTAGGTGGTGGTAATTAATTAATTAATTATTTTTTATTAATTAATTAATTTAATTAATTAATTAATTAATAATAATTATAATTATACGTAAGCAATTAGTCACTGAAATAACCGCTAGGGGGCGGCACCTCAAGGGAAGGGTCATCAATCAAAAGTGACAGGCCATCAATCACGTTTTTTATAAGTATGTTCCCGAAAACGTTTAGTGTCACCAAAACCCTTTGATCTTTTTTTATAAGTATGTTCCCGAAAAAGATAAGGACGTTTTTTATACATAGAGCGAGGCCTAAAAATGGGCGGGGCGAGCCGTTGTGGTCCCTCTATACTACTTAGCGGTATAATCCACCTTAGAAAGGAAGTGGAATTTGATAATCGAAAGACTCGTTGTTATTGTTTATTATGTTCTATTAAGATTTGGTTACGGGATTTCTTTATTCTGTTTATTTTGTTAATCGATATATTTACCAAAAGAAAGATATTTTGTAATAAAGTTTATTAAATTGTCCTCGTTCTTTGTTGCTTGTTCACGAAAACCGTTCTTTCTCATATGCGTTGACCTTGATATATAAGAACCCTACTAGACTGAGCCATCTAGTGTACGGAGACCTCGCTAATCCGTGACACTGTGCCAATGCATTAGTCAAATTCACACACCAGTTTTCAATGTTTCTTTCAGTTGATTCACTTCACACTGTGACACATTTTAATCTAACTCTATTACAATTTGGGTATGTGTCAGTCCTGTGCACATATAGTACATCAATAAGTAACACGTTTATTGATGATATGGGTCATCATTATGATCAAATATTGTGATACAAAAATTATTACATACAAAATATTCCATTACAGTTCCAGTTTTACATAATTGTGGGTTTCAACTTTCAACACTAGGGCCTAAAACAAATATTATTATTCAATATACAGATTCAAAACTTGTAGTACTAGTTTTAAAATCTATCAAGTGCCTCCAAATGGATTTATCTATATTTATGTCACTATATAAGTGTTCTTATTATTATTAAGTACTTTTTGAGATGTTGTGTTGTGTTGTGATAATGTCAAATGTCATACTAACAATGAAGTATGAATATATATAAAACGTATAGCTGAAACCGTTGCAGCTTCATTAGTTTGTAGTACACTTGAATAATACTGGCTAAAACATACAGATTAAAACAAATATAATATATTATTATATATTTTGTTGTAGATGGCACTTTACTTTTTACTTCCTAGAAGCCACATTAAAAGTGTACAGTGAGTCATATCAACAAATACATGTACAGTTCAGTGTGATGTTTGAGAAATGGTGGTCTGTTGAAATAAACTCACTATAAGTAACATGTTTGGACTTGTTTAAACTATTCCAGTAAATTACATATACCCAAAGTTCCCTACATCGAATAGTGTCTAATAAAACACATTGCATACCACAACTAGGATACAAGCTTTCAAGTGGATGTTCCTTACTTTAGGAGGTCCTATTCAGTAGTGAGAATGCACTTTGCCTAAAACGTTTATCTATTTCTGCCAGTGATGTTCAAACAATGTTATTTAAGCATAGAAATCCATTGTGTGTCATTTGAAATTGGATGTCGTATCAATTTGGTGGCACTAAACCGAATTGATACGGATACAACTAGTTTTCCGTAAAGCGGGTTCTTTGCTTTGCCACAGCCTCCTCTTTTGCTGGTTTTTCGATGCCTGCATGCTCTGCTAGAGTTACCTCCTTACTCGATGTCGCAACTTGGAGCACACTTCACAGCTTTGTGCCACTCGTGCATCTAGCTGTAGTCCTTTGACGCCATCACTTTCTTCACTACATACCCAGCAGACTTTGAATACTGCAGCTGATACCGTAGCTTGTTGTCTGCTGTTTTCATCATTTCCCGCTGATTGAAAAAATTATAAATTTAAAATCAGTATAACAATAGAAATATCTGAAGAATAGCTGGCTATAGCTGTAACATGCACACAGTAAACCAAACAGCTTGCTTGTATGATCTCATCAATGGTTGTGTATCATTGCTAGATTACAAACAATCCTCTATCATCGTTCTTCGTAGACAACTCTCTCTCTCTCTCTCTCTCTCTCTCTCTCTCTCTCTCTCTCTCTCTCTCTCTCTCTCTCTCTCTCTCTCTCTCTCTCTCTCTCTCTCTCTCTCTCTCTCTCTCTCTCTCTCTCTCTCTCTCTCTCTCTCTCTCTCTCTCTCTCTCTCTCTCTCTCTCTCTCTCTCTCTCTCTCTCTCTCTCTCTCTCTCTCTCTCTCTCTCTCTCTCTCTCTCTCTCTCTCAATCAATCAAACGGCTAATGTCATTTATTAATCGGTTCCGAATTCTGCCATCCTTTTCAATTTCAACTTCCAATGAATTCCAATTCCATAATACATTCAAATATTTATTATTGAAACATATATATATTATATTATATATATATAATTTATATATGCATAAGTTTATATTTCAATAAGCAATTCCAAAGCATACCATTCCAATTCCATTGATATATAATTACACAATTCAAGTAACAGTAAACAAATGTCCTCAATTTTAATTATGTTATCTGTTGTTTGCATGCATACTCTTGTACAGTGAGATTGTATTTTCGAAACTGTATTCCTAACATCGTTTTGCTATTGAGTACAGGCAGGGATGTTCAGCCATTTCAGTTTATTTCCTAATGCAATGCTGGATTTCTAAAGTGTGCAGCTTTGTCAAGCAACTGATACATTATTTTGTAACATCAAATGTTAACACTATTGATATCACAAGCCTTACCTTGTATTTGTGTTGTGGTCAATGGTGGCCAAGTGGAGTCGGGCTATGATGCCTTGACGGCTGAACTTGGGTGCATACTTGAAGAAGAGGGCATGTAAGCTCTCCAGTTCACCAGTGTTAACGCACTTCGTAACCCTCTCTGTATCATACAGTAGGCAACAATCCAGTATAGCCTTCTGGACAGTGAAGGCTTCTGTACCTTCAGTGTTGTTTTCACATCTTGTTGTGTATACGTTGCATGATTGCACTTCCGGTACAACTCTGCGCCTGCTGTCCATGAATGGAATTCCTGATGTGATGGAGGAACGAGATCCACATCTCCTTCATCAAGCGGGGATCACCATCACAAGCTGATGCGCAATACCACAGGTGGTTGGCAATTGCGCCTATCGAAGGGACAACCTCAACTTTCTTGGCAGACAACAACCTTTATTTCTTTCTCTTTCTAATGCTGGGATGTCTGTCAGTTGCAAGTGTGGTGATCTTCACCCCATGGTCAGTCAGGTTGTCCAAGCAGCGTTTCAAGCCCTCCACTTCCATCCAGTAACTGTTCTTAACCTCTGTGACCCGAACAGTTTCTTGAGCAATGGTGAGTTGGCTGTCAGTGTCCATGATGAAGTAAATGCCAAATGTAGCGTTGTGTCCTGGATTGTCATATCTTGCATCGCCTGATGCGACCACTCTCTGTCCGGCCAGAGCTGACAGGATGGCCTCTGAATGGCATGTCCACGTGTCCTCTATCTCTAGCAGTATGTATGCCCGCTGTATGTTGTAGCACTGGTGGGGTGACAAGGCACATAGGTTCATTAGGTTGACCAAATTGTACACAGTGAATGAATGTCCAGTCAGGAAGAGGACGCTTGGTGTCAACAAGTTACTCTCATAAATGTTACCAATCTTGGGTAGCGAGTGCCACATGTACGAGTGGCCATCAACACATTCTGTGGTCACAACCACTGCATATCCAGTCACTGTGATGCTAGGCTTTGATATAAGTGGTTTATTGCAGTTTGGTGTTTTAGCAGGTGCAGAAAAGTGAAATTATGTTTTTCTCACAGATGACAAACTTTCTCTCTTTCCCATTAGTGTAAGAACAGCTTGAGTCATCATCAGTGATACCGCTGTCACATGCTACAACATATTCTGCATCACTCGCTTCAATGTATCTCTTCTCGCTGTTGCAGACAGAATCGTCTGAAGATGGCGATAGTGAGACTGGGACATCCGAAGGGCGTATATAATGACAGAACTGCCACGGTCAGGGTCAGTCGGAGAAGGCGTGCTAGACTGCAATGGCAACTTTGCATACCCACGGTCATGGTGAATGTTCAATGGAACAACAGTATTGTCAGTATTAAATACTGCATCGACAAAGTGTCACACTGGCGACACGACCACTGGCTTCCTTTATGTTTTGACACTACAGTTCGATGGCGTGACAGCACTACAAGTGACATTTGTATTACCATGAGGGACGATGTCATCTCGCCTGCTAAATCCTTCGCTGGATCCTTCGAAGCTTGCGCTCGGTATTAGGCCCTATGGTTGTTTGGATACTTCCATTATATATTATGAACAAAATGACACAATCTTGCAAATATTAATTAAAATTGGAGCACAAGTGTGCTTTACAAGTTACTTTTTCAACGTTTTTTTAGTGGATATGTGTGTTATCTTTAATTTTCATGATTAAAATGCATGTGCACTCAAATGTGTTTAACATTTGAACTTTATAAGTACAAAATATATATTTATTACTCTTTGTGGCTTTTTCCTGTGACGTTATTTCCTTTTTTCCTTGTTAGGCTTACATTCAAAAATAAATAAATTATATACAATGTCCTTGTTATTAAAACCATACATTGGTGTTTGCAGTCATGCAATCTATATCAGGAAAAAATTTAGTATGAGAGCATGCTTGCTAAATTGTCGCCTCAAAACTGGAGCATCAATTCAGGGTCCATTGTTACAAGCCAATATTTGAGACACATAAATTAGTATTAGGCCTACATGGTGATTAACTTTAGTTGACTGATGTGAACCTACTTACTATGCCAATAACTAATTATATCAGATATGACTATAGTGTTTTGTTGTATGCTATTGACTGTATAACAAGTATTTTTAAGGATTTAAATACTTGTATTGTCACTTATTTAAATGCGGTTACATTTTGTAGTATTTGAGCAGTCCAACTTCAATAATATTTGTCTTTAACTATTTCTTTTAAATTAATACATTCCAATGCAATGGCAATGCCTACAATACATGATTGACAGGGCTTGGTCCGGACTGTGACTAATGTTGACTAATAGATGACATTATTTCGCAAAACGTTATACTGGCCTCGGTAGCTGGCATTTATTTTTGTAATTATTGTGAAGGTTATTCCCCCCACCATCAACTAATTCGATAACATAGACTCGTAGATGTAGACATTGCAGTATTCAGACGTAGCAACACGCCGGCACGAATTGCCGTAAACTAAATCGGCGGATTACAAGCACTTATTATTCCCAATTATATCATAGTATTCACACGTATTTGTACTTTATCATATTCACATTTCTTATTACATTTCAATTTTGCATACGTCATATTTGTATATATGCAGACTTTGAACTAGAACTGTGGGACTATATAGTGGTCGTAATGATACCTGACGGAACTCGTGAGTGCCGAGTCACCTTGGCAATAACAAGCTGGTTTCGGCTTGTCATTTCCTACGCGCCGCTTCACTCTCCAAATAAGGCAATAATGTCGCTCTTCCAGGTCGATTTCGTTTCATTTTACTTCATTGGTGCATAGTTATATGTAAACAAATCGACTGAAGGTGGACCTGTGACTTTAACCAAGAATTATGTTTCGACGATCAATGTCTTTTTATGCTCGTCACTTTCGTATTTAGGCTTGCAATCGGCGTTTGAAAGTGACCACCGCAGACTTTTACCAATCTTGCCGCCGGCGAATACGTCAAATTCATCATCTATAACTTGGTTTTTTTTCATTTGGAATCCTTCTGTGGAAGTATGTGAAAAGTTCCTTACTAACACTTATAGTATATCTAGTAGCCACGCAGTGCATTAAATTGTTCTGTTTTTATGTGTTTGTATGCGTTTAGTCGTTTTTTCTGAGCGCTATGCTGCGTCGCCTATCGAATTTATGTATACAGCTTTGGGAGACATCTCGCCAATCAAACCGGATGTACAACCACACGCTCCTGGAGCATGACGGCGGCGCTCTGTGCCGATAGTAGCTACGTTTGAAAAATTATTTAAAATATACCGTGACGCTGTACTTGTCAAATCATGGTGACATGTACTGTAAATGGTATGTTCTTATGTTTGGGCTGTGGTTGTCCAATCGTTTCATTTCCCCTTTAATCAGTTACAGCTACAATCAACGATATCACGCCTGTGGTTTACTCAGAATTTGTTTTTCCCATTTTAAGAGGGGGATTCTAGTGAAATCTAACAGTACCCGACGGCTGCCATATTGAGACAAGCTCCCACTGCTTGACCAGTATTTATGCGCCTACGTCTAGAGCTTCTTTAACCAGAACACTGCAGTGACGCGTCGCATGCCCTGTTTCACCGACATGTATATATGAATATGCTAATTCATATATTAGTTTCTCTTGTTTCTAGCTTTGATTCACTGTTCTACTGATAACAGCTGTTATAATGTCATACATTGCACTACGCGGATTTATCTTTTTAGTAGTTACAGCACCAAAGCAAATTCGACACAAATTAGAGTAACATTCTCCATTTGACCATTGGGAAGAGTAGACGTTCGTAACGTCAGGTTGTCTATCACAATGGCGCTACCCGTGCAATTTAAACTATGTGTCTGAAACAAGGTTATTATAGTAAACTGCTCACTTTATAATCTTGATTGTAGACATTTGCTAATGGTTAGTTTTTATTAACTTTCAGATGCGTATGCCCAAAAAGATGCCAAGTGTCCCCCATTACGTCTACATAAATATAGTAACCTAATTGTAGGTAACTGTATCGGGGAATGCAAATATTTAAGACTTATTACCGTTATTCCCCCGTCCTCATTCCCTCCAACGAACTGAGGAAATGTAATACTTCTTAGAAATTTTTCATTTGGAGCTTACACACACAAATACTTTGATGAAAAACAAAGGTTTCCAGTAGCGACTTACTCTGACCACTCTCACTACAGAAGGTACTATAAGTTCCTGACAGCGTTTTTCGACACAGTGTATTCGTCCACGATGAACTCTCTCCATTCTATCCACGTGTGCACGGATCTACACATGAGTATGCTGGCATACAATAATAACACGCGCGTCTTCTGCGACTGAGTCAGTGACGTGCGACCACGATAACAATCGCATGGTGGAGACACTAGTATTAACCGAGTTTCATTAGTCGCAACGAGGTGGCAGCACATTATCATTCGACAACACCGCGGAAGTTTCGTTGCTGGTTTGTCACTACCCTTTTTGATCGCTATCTAAAAGTAAGCCGGTATAATTTTGATTATGTTGCCTGGTGCGGTAGATGTGGTTGGATAAATTGAACGTACGATAGTTTCTTCCTTGACCGGGTTTCGTTGCCACCGGATTACTCAGCCACATGTGGGCGATAATGAAGAATATTTTGCAATAACAATTCAGAATAACAGGACGAAATCGTCTGATCGCAGGATCCAATTGTTTTGTTAATTATCAGACTCTCGTCTTTAGATTTTAATATTAAGAATGTAGGCGATTTTACTTTGTGACCTAAGACTAAGTTCTACCATGATAACGACGCGTGTTGGTGAATTCGGCCCATGGTGAATTCGGCCCAACTTTCTGGTGAATTCGGCCCAACTTTCTGGTGAATTCGGCCCACTTTATAATGGCGTGAATGGGATGGTGAATTCGGCCCATGTTATATCTGCTAAGTGAACTCGGCCCAATTTTCTGGTGAATTCGGGCCGAATTCACCTGTATCCATAACAACCACCTAGGCTAGGCTATAGACTGCTGTATACTATCTAGAATCTAGAAAATTATAGTATAATATAGGCTAGCCACCAAACGTCTTCTTCATATTAAATATAGTATACTTTTCGTAAAATTACTATTGCATAAGTATAGACAGTATAGTCTTGATAGCCTTGATAGCCTACGTTATCAAACAATTACTGTTACATTTCTGTGACATTCAAGTCACACCAAGTCTAATTTAATTAAAAAAGCTTAAGCTCGACTTCTCCGTTGGTTGTTCCTGGCTACCACGTCAGGGCATTGCGCATGCACATGCACAGCATTTGTAATTATAAATTTACCTGTTTGTATACATACACACCTATAATTATAAATATACCTACGTGCACATATAAACACCTATAATAAAAAATTATTATAGATATATACATGCTCACACACATACAATTACGAGTCTTCGGTTATAGTAATGACACAGAACGTTATTTGTACTGCGACACCTCGAAACAATATTGATTTTACCGTAGCTGCAGATTTACAGGTTGCCACCGCCAGAGATGTCAAGTTTTAGTTTAGTTTGTTTTGTGAATTTTGACCACTTAGTCCAGTGTCCTCTTGGTGTATTCATAAAATATATATACAAACTTGAGTGCTGTACATTGGCTAGAACTTGTAAAATCCTCAATATATCCAGATAGCATCTATAGGTGCCGCCACATAGGCGCAGACCAATCATATATTATACTATTCGTAAAATTACCATTGTATAAGTATAGACAGTAAAGTCTTTATGGCATAGATACATATTTTGCATAATATATGAAAACTACATTATCAAAAAATTATATTTACATTCCTGTAAAAATCAAGTCACACAAAATATAATTTTATAAAAAAACTAAAACTCGAAATTTCCGGTGGCATACACACCTATAATTATCAATATGCCTACGTGCACATATAAGCATATATATAATTAAAATTATTATACATATATACATGCTCAGACACATAAAATTACGAGTCTTCGGTTATAGTAATGACACTCGACACAGTTTCTATGAACGTTATTTGTATTGCGACACCTCAAAATAATATTGATTTTACGGTAGTTGCGGAGCTACAGGTTGCCACCAGCAGAGATGTCGAATTTTAGTTTAGTTTGTTTTGTGAATTTTGCTCTTTATCGACATGTGTGTGTACATTTTTGATAACGTAAGACAGCAGTTAAAGATCACCCGAATTGATATAGTTTCTGTTTCCGGTAGTTAGTGTAATGTAGCTTCAACATTATAATATCAATAATCACGTGGTTAGTTCAGAATTTTTCAAGTCTCAAAATGGATTTTTAAACAAAGTTATCAATCTATCTTGTATTACTGATTCAGTTAGAATATTCCTTTGTTCAGGCACTCGAAGAGGGAATGCGTTTTCATAGATTTAATTTTGCTTTTTGCATATAAGTAATGTAAGACTCTTTTCCTGCTTTTAGTGACACATCCTTCCATTTCAGGGTGTCTAGTGTGGATTTATCATCATACATCAATAATATTTTCTGTCATCATTTTACTGATTTCTGTCGTGTCTCCTTTTAGCCTTCGTTATACTAATGTGCGACTTTCTATGTAGTCATAGTTTACAATACGATATATAGAATGGATATAATTTGTTATAATAGAAATCATAAAATTTTCTGCAATTTACCTGTCTGTTAGTATTTCTAATGTTACCTACATCTACAGTGCTGACATATCTTGTTTCAGTCGACTGTGGTGCTATCAAAGGCTGCATGTGTCAGAAGTGTCTACAATGACCTGATCAAGTTGCACAAACACATTCGCATTGATAACAACAACTGATGAGTTGTCAGCTCCAAAACAGCATAGGACATTGAACCAAGTCACTGAATGTCCACATGTTTGCCAACAGCATCAAGAGAAAACGTGACAGTGTCTCCCGTGGAACAATACTTACATGTAAGCAGACACCAACTCCCTCTTTGTGAAGGCATCCATTCAAATGTGACCGTTATGGAGTGAACATTTAACGACTCATCTTGACTTGTGGAAAAAAGTGAAATTGTGGCAAATCGTCTTCTCAGAGTAGAACTTTGAAACTGCACATATATGGACATTCATAATGTGGAGAAACCTGTAAATGTTACACCTCTGCATACTTCCTTGTAGTGTGTGACTAAACTAAATGCTATTCGTGTGCACCCGACTGAAGAAAACCCTTCAAATATCAGCATTGTAACATACATGTGCACCAGCACTTTTGATCAGAATGTTTACATTCTGTAATAATATTACTAATTTCTGGTGAAACGTTACACGCGGGATGTATATGAAAGCACAATAGAACAGGAACTATTATCAACATGTCTGCGAATTTGCACACTCGAATCATTCAGAAGAGATTTGTATGTGACATTTGTGGAAAACATTTTGTAAACAACAGTAGCTTAACGGTACATGTGCGCAGTCACACTGGGGAGAAACCATTCACATGTGATACATGTGGTGCACAATTCTCACTATATAGTACTTTGAAGAAACATGTCCGTATCCACACTGGGGAGAAACCCTACAAATGTGATACATGTGGTGCACAATTCTCACAAAATAGTAATTTGAAGAAACATATCCGTATCCACACTGGGGAGAAACCCTACAAATGTGATACATGTGGTGCACAATTCTCAAAGAATAGTCACTTGAAGGCACATATCCGTGTCCACACTGGGGAGAAACCCTACAAATGTGATACATGTGGTGCACAATTCTCAGAGAATAGTCACTTGAAGGCACATATCCGTATCCATACTGGGGAGAAACCCTACAAATGTGATACATGTGGTGCACAATTCTCACACAATGGTACTTTGAAGAAACATCCGTATCCACACTGGGGAGAAACCCTACAAATGTGATAGATGTGGTGCACAATTCTCAGACAATAGTCATTTGAAGGCACATATTCGTATCCACACTGGGGAGAAACCCTACAAATGTGATACATGTGGTGCACAATTCTCACACAATAGTACTTTGAAGAAACATATCCGTATCCACACTGGGGAGAAACCCTACAAATGTGATAGATGTGGTGCACAATTCTCAGACAATAATCACTTGAAGGCACATATTCGTATCCACACTGGGGAGAAACCGTACAAATGTGATACATGTGGTGCACAATTCTCACACAATAGTAATTTGAAGAAACATATCCGTATCCACACTGGGGAGAAACCCTACAAATGTGATATATGTGGTGCACAATTCTCACAGAATAGTCATTTGAAGAAACATATCCGTATCCACACTGGGGAGAAACCCTACATATGTGATATATGTGGTGCACAATTCTCACAAAATAATAGTTTGAAGAAACATATCCTTATTCATATTGAAACCTTACAAATGTGATAGCTGTGGGGCACAGTTTTCCAGGAGTGGTTCGCTAAAGACACGTGTAAAGCGCATTCACACCGGCAAACTCCTTCAGATGTGACATCCGTAGCCCACTGTTTAAAAACTAGTAGTACTAATAGTGATACTTTATACACACATACAATGTTAAGAAAGGAATAACGGAAGTTATAACAGCTATCGTAAGACAAATAACTATTTGACAATTAAAAATAACTGTGTGGAGTTTCTGAGAGCTGTGTCATGTCCAGTCTGAATGTTGCCTTGTCAACCACAGCCACAGGTGGAATATAATTATATAAATGTAGACTTTATATGAGACTCCCTGCAGAGTATCATTGTTTCTGTTGCACTGCACAAATTGTGAAGTCATTGCTTATGCTTGTATACGACCAGTGCAGGATTTGTTGGTTTTACCCAAATGTCTTATTACTGAATAGTCCTAGTATGAAATTGTCCTATTATAAAAAAACATCCCATGATAGAAATGTCCTAGTACCGAAATGTCTGTTACCAACTGTTCATGACCAAATTGACCTTTACTAAACTGTCTGGCTATCATCTGACTCACTACAGAGTATCATTGTTTCTGTTGGATTGCACAGTTTGTCAAGTCATTGTTTATTTTTGTGTTATATGACCAGTGCAGCATGTAGGGCGTGGCAGTCGCGGCAATCGCCCAGGAACACCACAATATAACTTTCATGGGTGCGTCCACGAAACGCTTCTTGGGTAGTTTCTTTGATGTCGAAACGTCTTTAGGCGTAACTTGAGTGCTTCAGTATGATGCAAACTAGTGGTCTAAATGTACAATATTCGTATTTTGCCCTAAGTCCCTAGTGTAGAAGAGAGGGACGAGTGAGAACTATAATGATGTGATATCCACTCAGTGACTGGCTTGAGTTCTGAATCCGACCATGTGTATGACGTAAGGTGGTCGTATCCTTTGTTTGACTAAGCTGCACTTCTGAATTCCTGTGTTGAATGTGTGTTGTATTTGACTTCAAGCTTTGTAGAACATAGTTGACCACTATAAGAACGAGTTTTAAAAGGTCACTATGCTATATTGGTAATACTGTTGTCACTATACTATATTGGTAATACTGTTGCTAACTGTTGGTTGTTCCGAGGGTGGATGTAACGGAGTCAATAAAAACGGATGCAGCTACAGCTTTTGTCATTGTCAACTCCCAAATTTCCCATCACACTTTGCCCCAAGCTAAATGTGAATAATCACAAATATACAAACATCCGTACAGGTGCTACACTCACGCGCGCGCGCACACACACACACACACACACACACACACACACACACACACACACACACACATACACAGAGGCCCCACAATGTATTTTTATGGGGCGTCCACAACATTTTTTTTGTTAATTTGGTGTCGAAACATTTGCAATATATTATGGTTTACTATAATTCACCATGATTTACTTTGGATGTATCATGGTTTACCATAATAAACTGTAGTACATTTTAGCAGGGATGTGTTTGTTCGGATACATGTAGGGGTGGTTCGCACATTTCTAGTTATTCTGTTAAGCAAGATGACCAGGTATGATGGGAATTTAGGGAACACAAAGACAAAAGCTGTATATATGTATTGTTCTACGTTACACCCACCCATAGAACAAGACACAGTTAGCAGCAGTATTTTCAATAGAGTAGTGACCTTTTAAAACTCCTTCCCATAGTGTCAGTCTCTGCTTTACACAGCATGGACAACACAAATTGTAGTGATTTTCCTTGCAATATTACATCTGTCCAATTTACACAAATAAAGAGTACACACGACCCACCCTTGGTCACATACACGTATAAACAACGAAATGACAGATTGTGCAAAGGAAAAGAAACGATAATAATGTGGAATGAGTCATACCAAAGAGACGGGGAGGAGGTTGTTGTTAGAGATTGTTTGCTGGAAATTCAGCGTTTCAGTACGTCTGAATACATATCCCGTGGTGTCGCCCTGTCTCAGGGGTGATTTTCAGAGAAAATCCGGGAGGTCTGCCTCTGTTCCGGGAGACCGGGAGATACACCCAAAATCCGGACGTGTCCCAGATTTCACTAGATAATTGGCACGTATATAGATGCCACATCTAAAAGCAATGATGAAATGCAAATGACAAAACAAAAAATCGCACATTCAATAACTGATTAAAGTGCGCAAGAAAGCTCTCAGTGAGACTTGCCAGGATAAAACCATTTTTATTATCCCAATCCAAATAGTTTTACATAACAATGTAGAGGTGATATATGCAATCCTAAATGTTTCCATTTTGAAGAATTAGCTATTTGTATTTGTTTACATTTTGGAGAATTAGCTATTTGTATTTGTTTACATTTAGGAGAATTAGCTGTTTGTATTTGTTTACATTTTGAAGAATTAGCTATTTGTATTTGGCTTTATGCTTTGTAGAACATAGTTGACCACTATAAGAACGAGTTTTAAAAGGTCACTATGCTATATTGGTAATACTGTTGTCACTATACTATATTGGTAATACTGTTGCTAACTGTTGGTTGTTCCGAAGGTGGATGTAACGGAGTCAATAAAAACGGATGCAGCTACAGCTTTTGTCATTGTCAACTCCCAAATTTCCCATCACACTTTGCCCCAAGCTAAATGTGAATAATCACAAATATACAAACATCCGTACAGGTGCTACACTCACGCGCGCACACACACACACACACACGCACACACACATACACAGAGGACCCACAATGTATTTTTATGGGGCGTCCACAAAATGTTTTTTTGTTAATTTGGTGTCGAAACATTTGCAATATATTATGGTTTACTATAATTCACCATGATTTACTTTGGATGTATCATGGTTTACCATAATAAACTGTAGTACATTTTAGCAGGGATGTGGTTGTTCGGATACATGTAGGGGTGGTTCGCACATTTCTAGTTATTCTGTTAAGCAAGATGACCAGGTATGATGGGAATTTAGGGAACACAAAAACAAAAGCTGTATATATGTATTGTTCTACGTTACACCCACCCATAGAACAAGACACAGTTAGCAGCAGTATTTTCAATAGAGTAGTGACCTTTTAAAACTCCTTCCCATAGTGTCAGTCTCTGCTTTACACAGCATGGACAACACAAATTGTAGTGATATTCCTTGCAATATTACATCTGTCCAATTTACACAAATAAAGAGTACACACGACCCACCATTGGTCACATACACGTATAAACAACGAAATGATAGATTGTGCAAAGGAAAAGAAACGATAATAATGTGGAAAGAGTCATCCCAAAGAGAGGGGGGGAGGTTGTTGTTAGAGATTGTTTGCTGGAAATTCAGCGTTTCAGTACGTCTGAATACATATCCCGTGGTGTCGCCCTGTCTCAGGGGTGATTTTCAGAGAGAATCCGGGAGGACTGCTTCTGTTCCGGGAGACCGGGAGATACACCCAAAATCCGGACGTGTCCCAGATTTCACTAGATAATTGGCACGTATATAGATGCCACATCTAAAAGCAATGATGAAATGCAAATGACAAAACAAAAAATCGCACATTCAATAACTGATTAAAGTGCGCAAGAAAGCTCTCAGTGAGACTTGCCAGGATAAAACCATTTTTATTATCCCAATCCAAATAGTTTTACATAACAATGTAGAGGTGATATATGCAAAAATCCTAAATGTTTCCATTTTGAAGAATTAGCTATTTGTATTTGTTTACATTTTGGAGAATTAGCTATTTGTATTTGTTTACATTTTGTAGAATTAGCTGTTTGTATTTGTTTACATTTTGAAGAATTAGCTATTTGTATTTGGCTTTATGCTTTGTAGAACATAGTCGACAACTGTAAGAACGAGTTTTAAAAGGTCACTATACTATACTGATAATACTGTTGTCACTATACTATATTGGTAATACTGTTGTCACTATATTATATTGGTAATACTGTTGTCATTATACTATATTGGTAATACTGTTGTCACTATACTATCCCAATCCAAATAGTTTTACACAGCAATGTAGAGGTGATATTTGACAAAATCCTAAATGTTTCCATCTTTGAGAATTAGCTATTTGTATTTGGCTTGATGCCTTGTAGAACATAGTCGACCACTGTAAGAAAAGGTCGCTATACTACATATATATATATATATATATATATATATACATATATATATATATATATATATATATATATATCTGACTACGTATTACAATAGACATTCAGGTTAATGTATTGTCTTACAAAACTGTACTATTGCAGTTATTAGCATTATTATTGTTTATATGTGTGTGTAGACTGATTTATTGATTTTACATTAACACTACTGACATTATTATTACTATTATTATAATTATTATCATCAAACTAATACAATTTATTATGTAGTAACTGAAATTATTACATTGGCGCGCTATTTTCAATTACCACTATTCTTGTTATTTACCGTTATCAGGATTGGTGGCTATGCATCAATCTTCCTGTAGCGATTGTGTCCTGTGTGATGCGGTGTGTGGTGTGGTGTGTGACGAGGTGGTATGTGGTGTGGTATTGCGTGTGGTGTGGTGTAGTGTGGCGAGGTATGTATGGTGTGTGTGGTGTTGCATGTGGTGTGGTGTAGTTGAGCGTGGTTTGTGCGGTGTGTGGTATTTGATGTGGTGTTGCGTGTGGTGTCCTTCAGCTTATTCAAATCATCTAGAAATCCACCATTTTACAGTCGACACCTTCTACAATCACACATGAAAATATGCATACGCAAATGCACATATATTGTATATTGCACGCATGACATAATTGTTTTCATCAAATACATTATTTGGAGATTTTACATCATATAACATTAGAGGGACCTACTCCGATTATGAAAGTCACATCTAGATTAAATAGACTATATGCGATGCCCATAATGCTACTATGTAATATCAAGCTGCATTTATTTAGGCTCGAAATGTAAATATGTGTTATCGGAATAATTTTTAATATGTGCTACATCATACATCAAAAATTAATATATAATAATCCTGTCATAGCTATGTATTCAGTGTTGTGAACTTCAACCATTGTCATCAAATAAATTATTCGGAGATGTTACATCATATAACTTTAAAGGATCTACTCCAATAATTAAAACCATATCTAGATCAAATATATTATATAATTCGATGCCTATGACAAGTCACAATGTTACTGTTATAATGTGAAGGTACAATGTTAATATATAATGCAAAGCTGGCAGGCCGCTCCTGGTGCGATCAGCCACAGCCAGAGCTTGCGCCCGAGAAAATACCTCACCGGGTCTTCCGGGTAAAACAATATGGAACCACCCTACTGCGCGTGTTAGCGCGTCTGATGAAGTTCATTCAAGTGTTAGCGAACTTTACGGAGATGTGCTCGGATGTATATAACGAGAATATGACAGATAAACGGCACAGATCTGACTACGTATTACAATAGACATTCATGTTAATGTACTTCCTTACAAAACTGTACTATTGCAGTTATTAGCATTATTATTGTTTATATATGTGTGTAGACTGATTTGTTGATTTTACTTTAACACTACTGACATTATTATTACTATTATTATAATTGTTATCATCAAAATAATACAATTGATCATGTAGTAACTAAAGTTATTACATTGGCGGGCTATTTTCAATTACCACTATTTTTGTTATTTACCGTTATCAGGATTGGTGGCTATCCATCAATCTTCCTGTAGCGATTGTGTCCTGTGTGATGTGGTGTGTGGTGTGGTGTGGTGTGGTGTGGTGTGTGTGGTGTGATGCGGTGTGTGACGTGGTGTGATGTGGTGTAGCATTGCGTGTGGTGTGGTGTAGTGTGGTGAGGTGTGTATGGTGTGTGTGGTGTTGCGTGTGGTGTGATGTAGTTGAGTGTTGTTTGTGCGGTTTGTGGTGTGTGGTATTTGGTGTGGTGTTGCATGTGGTGTACTCTTGTGTGGTGTTCCGTGTGGTGTGGTGAGGTGCAGTGTGGTTTGTGTGGTGTGTGATATGTTGTATGGTGTTGCGTGTGGTGTTGTGTAGTGTGTGGTGTGGTGTTGCGTGTGGTGTGGTGTAGTGCAGTTTGTGCGGTGTGTGGTGTTGTGTTGCGTGTGGTGTAGTGTAGTGTGGTGTGATATGTGTGGTGTGGTATGGTGTAGTGCAGTGTGGTTTGTGCGGTGTGTGGTGTGGTATGCGGTGTGGTGTTACATATGATATAGTGTAGTGTGGTATGTGATGTGTCGTGTGGTGAGTTCTGAGTTCAAAGTCAAATAGCACAAGCCGTGTTTGCTTCATGTAGACTAGAATGAGACACAAGTGAAATCATTTGATGAGTGATGCTTGTCAGGACGTTCCCTTTAATGTGATATCAAAAAGTTAAAATTGTTACATTAAGTTTTGATTCATATTTGTGGTAACACAGACAGGTGTATGAAGGGAATTACGGGTGGCTATTGTCGAGAAAGTCAGCCTTCCGTAGCGAACTATAAATGTCGATAATTTTCGTTTAATTGTTTGCATGGTAGTTTTGGATTCATAGTTGAGAAATAATGAGGGGTATATCGCAAGAAAGAAATTTATATAAAAATGGACATTCTATGTATACTCCAAAGATAATGTTGTATTGATTAATATGGAATTTCCAGATGTCACATATTTGAGCTGCCGTCAAAAACATACATTATTGAGATGACGGGTGTGATTTAATGTGTCAGCCAGTTTTGATTTGTAATTATTCTAAGTGACATTCTTTGCGCAACTTTCAGATCAGTCAAGAGGATGGACAAAAATACTGACTGTTGGGATATCAATTGTGGTGATAATCGTGATGAAACCCGCCGTTGTTAGCACATTTCTATGGAATCAGTATGTGTCCTTGTTACTTCCCTTTGTTACAATCAGTTCGGTTATCTCGATTGCCAAAGTGTTCTGCCTGTCAGCGTTACACCCACAATTCACTGAAGTTACGTTTTATGTTAAGATGTCGCTAGGGTCGCTGCATGGGAGAAATATAGGTGACGTTACGACATACATATATATTTACAAACAAACAACGAAACAAACAAACAAAAAAACAAAGACATACACACGTACGTACGTACATACATACATAGATACATACGTACATACATACATACATACATACCCACACACATACATACATACATACATACATACACACACATGCATACACACACACATACATGCACACACACATATAAGCATTCACACAAACAAACAAGCGAACTAACACACACGCACCCAGGCACATATGCACACACGTATATATATATATATATATATATATATATATATATATATATATATATATACACACACTCATACGCACATACACACACACAAACAAATACACTTTCACACATGTGCACACAATAATGCGCGCACACCCACACAAACACCACCCAGCCACGCGCCCACCCATCCACCTCACGCACATGCGCGCACGCGCACACACACAATCACACGCATGCACACACATACAAAAGTACGCAGACACACACGCGCGCGCGCGCGCGCACACACACACACAGATACACACCACACCCAATACACAGTAGTGGAGATATGTATCACAAGTGCAATTTTCGTCATTGGAGACACTGCTCAATGTCTACGATGATGAAAGTTGTACTTGTGACACAGACGCCAACAGGGACAGGTGGATGATGAGACAAAACGGGCGGAGATGAAACAACCGGAAGCACGACTGGAAAATACTGCGAAGGACGAGCAGGAGGAGAAAGGGAATAAGGCATATTTTCAGTAAACAAAAATAGGTATCATTGTAGTGTTGGGAGTAAATAATTATGGAATGTTCATTCTCATAATCAGTAAATATAAAATAATGTTTCATGTGTGACCTGCAGCATTTCACAAGAAAAATGGTAGCAAGAAATGTGCTACTACAGCTGCATCTATAAATGTTTATATCTTAGGAATAGTCAGTGTTTACAGGGTTGTTCCGGAGGAGGGAGGGGGCGGGTTGATAATGCATGCAGACATTAGCAGAATATGCTCTTTTTCAAAACGGTGAACATTTTAACTATTTTTTCTTTACAAGGTGTTCATTGGCATTACGTGACTTAAACATTTTTCAATTTCATTACAGTGATGCCTGATCTTTGTCAATATTATGGACTGATTTGAATTTTGCTAATCAATACAGCGCATTGATATTTTTTGTTTTGTTTTTAGTATACAAATTCACGTCAGTGTCTGCCATGTGTAACTACTACACATATTCATGTTTGACATTTTAACGTTCTGCCTGAGGTTGAATGATCAAGGTGAATATTAGAAATGACAAAATGACGTGATATTGTGAGGCTAACCGTATATTTTCCTAGCCAAGTATTCAAAGGTTCATAACATGTATGTTTACCTTCTTAAAAAATTAATAATTTATTTTATAAACTTATTTCTGAGTCAGCGCCATATGCTAAATACGTTTAAAGGTGTATTAATATGTATGTGGGTATAATATATGTGCAGAAGTCAACTTAGTTTTCCATGTCCAAGATGGTATTATTAAAATGTGTACGAAAACAAATATATATGTAAATGTGCACATTACTATTTGTTGACAACTTGTATGTGGTTGATTGTTATAAATTTGAAATTACCTGGATTGATCGAATGTCGGCCGCCCGCAGACTATGTATCCTCCCTGTGTCTGCCTGACCCATGTGACCACCTTAGCTCCTCTGCTGCCTCCTCTCATTCCCATTCTTGGGTTGCAGTGTGGCCTCTACCAAAATCATAATTCAAGTTATATATTATGCATTCATATATTGCTGTGGTGAGTACATATATACATATTGGAAAATATACAAGAATAGGAGCTGGCATATTTCAGTTGAAAGGTATCACAGGATACCAACATTTTACATAAACTACAGCCAGGCACCAAGGACCACAACAGAAAAAAGTGCGAGCATAATCTTGTGTAATCCTTATATATGGTGTATTCTAGCTGTATTACAATTTTTTGTATTTACACATTTACATTTTTATATTGAATAACATCATTATCACCATCATGGACATGGTTGCCATATAAAAATCTCAATTATTTTGCATAAACTACAATGCAAATCAACAAAATTCTGCAGTAATAGTATCAAAATGTGAGTCACAAAACACTGTTTTAATAATTATGATCACCAGTATAATACTCCCGTGTTTGACGTTCTGTTGCACGAAATTACGGATGCTCCCTGACTAAGTCTAAGTTACTTGCACGATCAAAAGGGGCCTATTGCCAAACCAATGATACTTGTCATTTCGCACCCTCACGTCATCTATTCTCTATATGTATTGTCGTAATAACATAGTTTATTAACAAGATCGTACGTAACCAAATACAATGCATATCAAATATTATACTCGTTGTCACAACCTCTGGCTCTGACTGAATCTCTGGCTGATATCGTCATGGACCTGGTGACTGGCTTAGCCTTAGACCTAATTACTTTGTCTTAGACTTAGTCAGCCTCGAGTCGAGTGTAGACGTTCGCAAGTTGCAATTATTGTTGAATAAATACACGGCTACGCGTTCTTGTTGCTAACTGCGATAGTGTTATACGTACCTTCGTACAACCACTTTGGAATCTTCATGTTGATACACCAAAGCACGTTTATGTTGTTATTGTTTTCGAATGCGTGGGATGCCGATCTCGCCTAAAGCACGTGACCGAAATGGCACACTATTCACACATTACACATCTGGACCTAAAAGAACCGGATTAGCGATGGGCAAACGAATTGGTTGAGGACCTGTAACCAGTTACAGCTACAATCAACGATATCACGCCTGTGGTTTACTGAGAATTTTTTTTCCCATTTTAAGAGGGGGATTCTAGTGAAATATAACAGTACCCGACGGCTGCCATATTGCCCTGTTTCACCGACATGTATATATGAATATGCTAATTCATATGTTGGTTTCTCTTGTTTCTAGCTTTGATTCACAGTTACATTGATAACAGCTGTTATACTGTCATACATTGCACTACGCGGATGTATCCTTTTTAGTAGTTACAGCAGCAAAGCAAATTCGACGCAAATTAGAAGAACATTCTCCATTTGACCACCGGGAAGAGTAGACGTTCGTAACGTCAGGTTGTCTATCACAATGGCGCTACCCGTGTAATTTAAACTATGTGTCTGAAACAAGGTTATTATAGTAAACTGCTGACTTTATAATCTTGATTGTAAACATTTGCTAATGGTTAGTTTTTATTTACTTTAAGATGCGTAGGCCCAAAAATATGGATAAATTTAAGGTAATCTTTTACTTAACTGGCCTATATTATTAGGACCTTATGAAAACGGTTTTACCTGCTTTTTTATATGTATGTGTTCGTTATGTAATTCTTAATCACTTCCGGTACAAAGAGGTCAGATATTAAATTTGTAATTGTCTTTTAGAGCAATTTAATCCCGTCGAGTCGATGTAAACCCGGTACATGCGAATTGAGAGCATCTCGGGGGCATCAAAACCGCGAAGGCGACTTTCTTGCGATTTTGCGGACATATCCCCGACCTCAAATCATATCAGAGAAACATTTTTAATTATGATTTTTGTTTTTATAAATGGTTAAATAAACAAAAGATTCATTCTCTCCGCTTTTTCTCAACTTTCGCAAGACGTGCGATGAAGTAAATTCCCATAAGAAACATTACAAATAGTTATAAAATTGCGTTAAAGTAATGACATAAAAATCGACATTATTAAGAGTTATTATAATATGTAATAATATACAATTATTATTTATTTTTGTGTGTATTTTAAAGGAAAACAAAAGGCAACGTTTTGGTGTTAAGCATCTAAAAGAGTGAATACAAACTAACAATTTCCAACTACAATCAAATGTTTAACGTCAGCGGTTTACCAGGAAAACATTTTTGAACACACAACTACCGAATTTCTATGGACTACGCCATTGTTAGAAGAAAGTGACGTCACACTGTCGTGATTTTTCTGCGTACTATTTGTTCCCAACTCCGTTAGGTGGCGTTATGGTAAGTTTACCAATTAAACTATGTGCGCATGCGCTATGACTTGTAAATAAGATGGCTTTCCAATTCTTCGGAAGACAACGAAAACCAAATCGATTTCAAAGCAGCTGGTTACCGGTTTGAACCACAAAAACAATGGAAGATACGGCAGAGGCGGGTGCCGGTGGGCAGTCGAAATGTCGAGGCGCATACCATGCCGAGATGAAATTGACTGGTGTCGGTGCGGAAAATGCCGCAGCGATCTCCTTGTTCAAGAACTGAATATGTCTGCTGCCAGGAGGCGGTTGCTACTCGACAGCAACGCTATTGGTAAAGGTAATTATTAATATGTTTAGTTTATTGTTTAAATAACCGATGAGCCTAAGTTCCGGGCTGCGTATGAACAGCGAGAGATGATCGCTCGGGCCGGGACACGTCACTTGTCTTACATTTGGGATTGGTTGACGTTTAACGTTAGATCTCGCTCTCAGTGCCACTGCACTCGGTGTTTGAACTTTGACATGTCCATTTTCTAATACCACCCATGGCTGTACCTTCACTTTTTTTAAAGAAATGTAGTTGAATGGTTCCATGATTCATGTGAACCAAAATTGTACAGGTCACTGCCAAAAGTTTACATTGGCTCTTATGAATAAAATGTACCTTGAACATTTTTCAGCCAGAGCCCCCATTTGTTTTGGTGACAAAGAAAATTACTACCGTTTTGTGCGAATATTGACACATTTCAAAACGGCCTTCCATAATCTGCATATTTCTATGGACCCAGGTATAATACTGGGATGAATACAGTTAGAGGATCGTGATGCATTCTTTGTAAAATTTGTTCAGAATAATAATCCATGTTTGCTTAACATTCGTGTAAAACTATTATTTAAAAGAATTATAGTCGGAATGCACCACTACCTGAATGCACAAAACCTAGTCGCAATGCTCCAACCGCGTAGTCGGAATGCTCCAACGGTCTGGACGCAATGCACCACTTTTGGTCGGAATGCCCAACTGATTGTAAAATTGTCAAACCTTTGCATATATATATAGATAATACAATTGTATATATTAAAACTTTAAATATTAAATGCATAATTAATATAGAAATAACATGTTTCGTTGACTTTCTGTACATCCTTAAAAGTAAACTATGTTTTGTCTTCGTATACACGTGTATGATTGTATCACATAACCTATCATTAAATATCGATTACATATTGTCCATTAATGTGTAGAAGTCATGTAGTAATAACCTAATACGCATCCGGCTCATGCGTTGAGCAGATCTTTTACGTTGGTTGTTTTGGATGTGTGCCCACACTAATTGGCTAGCTACTCTGGCATTGTTTTATTGAGCATGTCGGTTTGTTTGAATAACGGCATTGTACCAAAAAGATTGTACAACGTACATTGAAATAAAGCTTTTGACATCAAAGAAATCTAATTAAGTTGGTTTGGACAGCGGGTTGAATACGGGGAGGGACTACATATATATACCTTTATTATGTTATGGTTGATATCGTAAATGTATTATATATATATATATATAATACATTTACGATATCAACCATAACACAATAAAGGTATATATATATATATATATGTAGTCCCTCCCCGTATATATATATATACATACATACATATATACATACATACATACATACATAGTAATATACGCAAAGTCGCATGGGCTTTAAAGAAGTTATTATACTAACCGACTTGCCCGGGGGAAAACTAACAAACCAACAAACAAACAGAGAAACCATAATGTTTTATAATAAATAAATACCATAAGAGGTGCATTGCGCCAAACCATTGGAGCATTGCGACCAGGCGGTTGGGGCATTGCGACCAGGCGGTTGGGGCATTGCGACCACGCGGTTGGAGCATTGCGACTAGGCAGTTGGTGCATTGCAACTGGTGCATTCAGGCAGAGGTGCATTCCGACCATTACCCATTTAAAAGCTTAATTCTTTGTTACAGGTGGATTGCTGTGCATTACAAAGAGCAGGGGATTTAGAATTCTTTGTTTGGAGCAGGTGATGCTGCAGAATGGGAATTACGCCATCCAACAAACAAGTACGTATATATGTGCATGCATTGTTACAAGACCAGTGAAATGTGTTGTAAAATATTTATTGAAATGTATTAATAATGAACACAATACAACATCATAGTAGCAATACAAATATATATAGATACTGTTATCAGCAATCTCATGCCTGATGCCCAAATTATTAACAATCTTCCAGGGAAATTACTTAGTGGACTTACCATACGTCATCTACCATCCACATGCTAAGCAAATTCACATCATTGAACTGACTACCATTTGAACCTAACATCAAGAAAGATCATGTATTCAAAACTAACAAGTATGTCGCACTAATCGATAATGTAAACAATAACGGAATAAAATCAGAATTAACATGCATTTAAAAAGGTTGCAGAGGCTATGTATCTGAACCCAACAAATCTAAGACTGACAACCTCCTTAAAATCTCTTGGAATAAAACCACCAACAAAACAACTAATTCAATCGTATGCTTGTTTAAACTAGCCCGGCTAACGTCATTCACCCTTTCTAAATGTAAAGACGAACCACACTGGTTTGACCCCAAGACTAATTTAAATATGATGACCATCACCCTAATATGACAATAATTGCAAATAAAATTCCCCTCAACAGCAAGTAATCCTACATAAATGTGTTCATTTTTAATATGACGTACCTTAACCATTGGTCATTATTTACCTAAGCCTGCTACAATATACTACTATACATAGTTATTTACTGTATTCACACATGTACTTGGGTTATCGTTTCACACTTTATTGTATTCTACTGTAAGAATAAAGTGATACTCTCTCACTACAGAACAAATTATAATGGTTCCACTTAAGTTATCATAACGTATAGATACAATGTTTGTTGCACCGTCATAATTTGTTCTGTAGTGCAAAATTATCAATATTTGCCTTATTCCAGAAGAACACATGTTTAATGGTAAACAATTTATATAAAGGAATGGTGTCGTTTGTAGAACCGATTTTTATGTCATTTATTTACAATGTCAGATGTTTATTTGAGCTTAATTTATTTCAGGTCTCTCAGGTGGGCTGCATACATACAGTTTACCTGGTGGATCCATGGCAAGCTGGGACGGAGGGTACATAGAGTTCTACCAGCATGCGCCAGCCATGGAATAAGATCAAGGTTCCCTGCCCCCGATGGGGGACAACACGAGGGATACCACGCTGGACTTGAAAACTAAACTAGACAATGTGCATGTGACCTATGAAAGTGTAGGTTGGTGGTGGCAGTATTTACTGTTTCTTTACAAACTGACTGACTCTATCTGCCAGCAGATCCTCCTTATCTGGTTTTGGGACATCTGCCCCAGTGACTGTGATCGCATGCAGTGTGATATATCTTTATAAACACATCTGTCACTCGATCCGTGAGCATTTGTAGGTGGGTTCACCTGCTGTGGTCTGTTATGCAGCACCCATTGCTTGCGTCTTTTGGACCACATGACACCAGTCTCAACAGGTTTGTCTGGGCTGGGACGTGGTCAGTAGTTCCACGCCAGAGCAGACAGCATCAATCTAGCTTTCATTCCTACAGTGAATAATAGTGCATGCAGTATTCTAATAACATGTCTGCAAACAACTGATGTAACACACCAGTCTATATGTTGTTAGTAAGCAGCTGTTATTTACCTTATGACTAGCATTCAGTGAACTTTAAAGTGCTTTTCCTGTGTAAAGTGTTGGTTATTTTTAGTAACAATACAATGGCCAATCATGGTAATCATACTGATACATTAGTAAACTGATACTGATCCTTACAAATAAGGCATTCCATCATCACATTCCTTCACATAATTTATTATAACTTGTTTTTTCTTAATTTCTGTATCTACTGTATATACAGTCACTGTATTTTGATATCATGTTTTGATTTTATATTTCTTTAATAAAATTGGTGATAATGACACAAGTGCTCTTATTTATTTCATTACAGACAATTGCATTCTGGAATGATACAGAATGGACACTATCCATCTGTGGATTATTCGCCCCCTCACATCTGAGTAACTAAACTACTGAAAAGTTGGTCATCAGGAACTTTGACTATGTAACATTTTTTGTCACATTCATAAGTCGGTGGTCCACATATTAACACAACATGTAAACAGCATTTACAGTATCACTTTTTTTTAAAGTCTGAATGAACACATTTACTGATAAGGTAGTAGTCATGCTGGATGGTACTTTTGAGTAGCCATCCAGAAAAAAACGAGTTGGATGCCTATGAAATGCAGTAATTTCGAAAACTTATTATAATGTTAGTTATGCATAGGAGCTACTTTAGTGTATTTGGGATTCAAGTCGGTGACTGGAATTCACCCTACTCATCATTTACTCATTGCAAAAGGTTACTTGTTGCTTTGGACATGCCTCAGGTATAAAATAAATACATATCAAGTTTGGTACTTACTCCAGCAACTGTGCGTCACCGTTGCATGTTGCACAACACCACCACAGATGGTTTGATACATTCTGTATCCAATGAAGGAGGTCCTCGCATCCCTTGCCTTGGACCTTCACAGTAAACTTGCGGTTGATGCCTTTCCCCAGGTGCCACATCATGTTGGTGATCGAGCTGAAATGCAAATTACAATAATTTATATTTTTGATCCAAATTCAAGATATTTTCACAACAGCTGTTACCTGTTTTTGCTGTTAGTGTGCAAAAAAAACAAGTTAGTGAAGATGTGTGCACATGGTATATTATTAAAGATATGTCAACAATATATGATTATTGAGTGATGCCAGTATTTTTATAATACAAACATGGTGTATCTGGTGAGCTCATTGATAACTATATTTGGATCACATAATTACTCCCAGAGATATCCTTCCAAATGCAGAATTTAAATGTTTTTTTTAGAAAATGGCCATAAAATGTGGCATAATGGATACAAATTACTTGATATTGGCACCCTTATTCCATGGATAAGAGTGGTTTAAAGGTATGTAATTGTTATAAAATTATATATATTCACAGTAAACATAATAAGCTATCATAATATGGCATAAAACAAACAATTTTGTATTTTTTTCCCCAAAAAATCCACTATCACCTGGGTTGTATCCCCTTAACTAAAATTGAGTCACATTATGGAATTTTACTAAATACAAATGAAGCCATTTTAAACGTTTTACAATAGAGTATATAGTGGTATTCTTCGTCACATAATTATATACGAAGTCCAATTATATAACATCATGACATAAATAATAGGCCAAACATTTCGATATATGACAATGTCTAAAGCAATATTATTGAATGCAAAACGTATTTTTGTTCATTTAACACAAAATACAGTAAGTTTTGCAATGTTATTATAAACGACAATCATTCCAGCCCATGTTAATCCGTCACTGTAATATCGCTCACGCGACTTGATTGTCGTTAACTTTTGCTATTCGGCCATCTTCTAAAGTCTAAACTCTTTGTGGTGCAATATAGTACATTCTGGTACTGTTCTGGCTTGGCTCCACCATATCTTGCATCTCAAATGTCAACAGATTTTAATTGGATACCAAGTAACTCGGTACTAACCTTCTTGCGATCGATTTCGCAGCGGCGGCGAGTTTGACTGAAAATATGCGTCGCTTCGACGGCCGAGGTCCGTGACTAAATATCGTAGGCACTGCACCTGGCTTCAAACATCGACGTCGGCGACGTTTTGTCGGATCTTGTGTCATTAACTGACGATATAGATTTCCTTCGAAGCACGTTTCTTCAAAATGATCTGAACATAGTGCGTTGTATTTCGAAGGCTTCCAACCAGCCCGTCCACAGTTGTGAATCCACTATTTCACTTCTGCCTCGTTTCAAAGGGAAACAAAAAACACAGCTCCTTATCCTTCGCTGTACTATTGTTACAACCGTATGTAGAGCAGTGTGGCATATTGCAAGTCACGTTTTCACTGTAAGCTCAACTTATACTAATGTAACGAACCGCATCCCACGAACATGAACCAACTATTTAACAAGATTTAACAAGATTGCCACCCAGAGAATTAACTCTAGGTAGCAGGTGGACAAGGAAGCCCTTGGCTTTTCGAGAGTCCGACCTTTTTATCTATGTGTATCCCGCCCGTCTGAGGTATGTGTCGATTTTATTTTTAAACATATTCACGCTACTAGCACCCACACAATCAGCAGGTAATCTGTTCCATTCATTTACAGTTCTTTGTGAAAATGAAAACTTTCTTATATCCAATCTACTCTGCTCCTTTGCTAATGCAAGATCATGTCCTCTAGTCCTTCTATCTTTCTTAACTGAGAAAAACATATTTCTATCAATATTTTCATAACCCTTCAATATTTTAAACACTTCTATCTGATCTCCTCTCAATCTCCTGGTCTCTAGTGTTGTTAAACCGCATTTTTTTAGGCGTATTTCATAACTAAGATCCCTCAGATTTTGTATCATTTTAGTTGCTCTCCTCTGCACTCTTTCTAGCATATCTATGTCCTTCCTGCGATTGGGCCTCCACGCTTGAATACAATATTCTAAATGAGGCCTAACTATTGTTTTGTACAGCGGTATTATTAGCTCTTTTTCCTTATACGTTATGTTTCGCCTAATTAATCCAAGGATTTGATTTCCCTTTGAAGCTGCAATTCCGCACTGCTCTGAAATCTTCATATCAGCACTAACGGTTAACCCTAAGTCCTTTTCTTTTACAGTAGTACTTAGTACAGTACCCCCCATTGTATATTCTACCTCTTCGTTCCCATGTCCTATGTGGAGGCATTTACATTTCCCAAAATTGAACATCATTTGCCATTTTTCAGACCATTTCATCAACCTGTCAAGATCATCTTGTAAATGCTGTCTATCTCCATCACTTTTAATCCTTCTAAACACTTTTGTATCATCCGCAAATTTCAACACCTTGCTTGTTATTTCATCATCCAAATCGTTGATGTATATTAAGAATAATATAGGACCTAATACTGATCCCTGTGGTACCCCACTCAATACCGATTTCCAGTTTGAAGCCTCCCCATCAACTACTACACGTTGTCTTCTGTCAATCAGCCATTGTTCTATCCAGTTTATTATACCATTTCCTATGCCATGGGCCTTTAGTTTAAGCAGTAATCTTTGATGTGGTACTTTGTCAAAAGCTTTTTGAAAATCTAAGTAGACGATATCTACTGGTGTTCCCTCATCTACCCACTTAGTGATGTCTTCCAAAAAACATAACATATTTGTTAAGCATGACCTCGCTTTAAAAAAACCATGTTGAGATGGGTTTATCAAGTTTTGTTTAGCAAGAAAATCCACCATGTGATCTTTAATTAGTCTTTCTAATAATTTACAAATCACTGATGTTAAACTCACTGGTCTATAGTTCTCTGACTTGTTTCTCGAACCTTTTTTGAATAACGGTATAATGTTTGCTTCTTTCCATTCTAAAGGAACCACTCCCTCTTCTAATGACAAGTTGAAAACTGTTGCAAGTGGTATGCTAATTTGTTCTACAATTTCCAATAGTAGTTTGGGTGGAATACCATCCACTCCAGGTGATTTATTTTCCTTCATAGCCCTTATTTTCTTAGCTACCATTTCCGGGGTTACAATTAATTGTCCTAAATAGTCTGAATCTGCCCCCTTGAACTTAGCCTTTGGTATTGGCAGTGAACTAATATCTTCCCTGGTAAACACTGAACTAAAGTACTCATTCAGGTCTTCTGCCATTATGAATCCCTCTGATATCATATTTCCAGCACTATCTTCTAGAGGACCGACCTTATCTTGAACTTTCTGTTTGCTTCGAACATACGCATAAAAACTCTTGCTGTCATGTTTTATATTACTAGCTAATTGTTGTTCATAGCTTCTCTTTGAATTTCTAATTTCAGCTGTAGCTTGGTTAAGTGCTTCTTTATAATTGTTGTAGTCTTCATCATTTCCAGTACATCTATATGACTTCCACATCATTTGTTTATACTTAATTTTTCTAATGGCTTCTTTCGATAAGTGTTTCTTTTTGGACCGTTTTCCTTGGTTTTTGAAGGGTACAAATTTATCGATTATGCACTTAATTTCACTCTTTAATATATTCCAGCATTCTGTTGCCGTCTTATTTTTCAGTGTCTTATTCCAGTCTATCTTTGCTAAATATTTCCTCATGTCCTTATACCTTCCTTTGTGGAAATTTCTCCTATACTGCTTTTTGCTATTCCTTTCTGATTTTACTTTGATGGTAAAATGTATCTGGTTGTGATCGCTACTCCCCAGTGGCTCACATATCTTGACATTGTCAACTAATTCATTCTGTGAGGACAAAACTATGTCTAACACATTCTCACCCCTGGTTGGTTCTAGCACATGTTGAGAAAGGAATGTATCTTGAACTAAAACTAAAAACTTGTGGTCCTCTCTCCCCATACTCTGTAGAGATTTCCATTGTATATGCCCATGGTTAAAATCCCCCATAATAATACAGTCCCGTTTGCTTACTTCCCTTATAGCGTTTTGTATTTTTTCATTCTCTTCTATGCTTATGTTTGGACTTCGATGAACCAACCCAACCGTCAACGTTGAGTTTCCTGTAACTATGTTACACCAAACAGCTTCTTCGCAATCTGCTTCTCTTTCTAATTTTATTTCATAAGCCTGAATAGATTCTTTAATATATAAAATAACTCCACCTCCCTTTCTTCCTATTCTATCTTTTCTAAACATTACATATCCTGTCAGTCCCAATTCAGCATCTGATATATCGGTGGTGGTCCAGGATTCGGTTATACCTATTATATGAGGGTCAATATCTTCTACCATAATGTTTAGTTCATTTCTTTTGTTTACTATACTCCTTGCATTTAAACAAACACATTTATATCCAGCTTCAGAAGAGTTTTCCAGACTGTTATTTGTTGATTTATTTGTGCTGTCTTTATCTATGCCTCCATTTTCAGGCTTTTCTGTGAGTCCCCCCTGCGAATCTAGTTTAAATAGATGCAACCTGTCCCACTGTCAACAGATTGCAGCAGATTCTCTGAGAAAACTGCTGCCCCCTTTCCACTAAGATGGAGGCCATCTCTCATGTACATATCTTCCCTCCCAACAAAGTATCCCCATAAATCTGTGAATCCCACCCCCTCTTCTTCACACATCTGCTCAGCTAGTGCATTGATCGCCATCCTCTTGCAGTTTCTATACGTTGCCCCCCTTCCTCCCATTACTGGCAAAATTCCTGACAAAATAACCTGTTCGACTCTCGTCTTCTTTAGCTTCCTCACTAACTGTCTATACTTCTGTACTATCGCAGTTGTTCCCTCCCTGTCTGCATTATTTGTTCCTACATGTACCAGTATAGACCCCCCCTTGCCATGTCCCAATACCTTCTCTACCCTGTCAGTTACATGTTCAATCCTAGCCCCCGGTAAACAAACAACGATGTCCTCCCCCTCGCTCAACTACGCGAACAACACAAGACAGTGTGTCGTACACAGCAAAACTAATGCTGCTCGTTTATTGGTTGCTTTCGGCCAAATGAACGCGTCATCAGTAAGATGGCAGTCTACATGTTATCGCAGATTTCGTCAGAATCTTCCACTTTAAGACTACATTCCGAGTAAACCACTGAACTGAAAATTTTGATTGTAGATGCAAATGGTTAGTTTGTGCTAAATCTTTTAGGTGCTAAACACCACAGCGTTCCCTTTTGTTTTCCTTTAATATGCACATCCTTTAATTAGCCTATATTAACTAATTAGAATTGCGTTAAAGTAACGAAATATGGCTGAATTAGAAAGTGTCTAATGTCTAAGACCTATTTTAAGCTTTATTACAATACGTCATAATATACATGGGCCATAAAATATAATCTGATCAATTAAATTGAGTAAGTCTCAGTGATAACCTCACACAAAATAATAATCGTCTCAAGAAATGTTATCTGTGTTATCATTGGTGTTTACATATTACTTGGGCATATGTCATTACTTGTATCCCTTGAGTGCTAAACGGTTTTATAATGAAAAATCACTTACTGGAGTCTGTGCAAAACAGTTTTATTGTACATTCTGAGATATTTATGGAAACAAAATATTACACATTTTGTTAATGCATTATGCATATGGCAGTTGTAATAATAATAATAACACAAGTTTATTAGCAACTCAACTGAGTTGGATTCACAGTATACAATAAAATACAACTATACATTGGAACGTCATACAGTATTAATACACTGGAATGTCATACAGTATAAATAGTTAAATACCATCCTGTTGCCCTTCATTCGTTATTGGCAGTTGTGTAATCCCCATGGTATAAAGGAGTTGCGGTATCTGTTTGTTCGGGTTATTGGCAAAGGGTACACATTACTCTGTCTGATGTCATATTTGGTATGCCTTTTGTCAGGCAGCAGATAGTTTAATCTGTGTGTACTAACTTTAATCTTATTGAAATATTTTTGGCAAAGGCAGTCCCGTCTTGCTTTCAATGTCTCCAATTTAACATACCTGAGTATCTCAGCGTAACTTGTTGCAGGAAAAATACACTTTAATGCTCTTTTTGTGTATCATTTCAATACTGTCAGATAAATATTGTGGCAAGTTATTGTGCCATACGGGGCATGCATATTCTAAAACAGGTCTCACAACATTGACATATATAGTGACCAGATCATTCTGGCTAATTCCTACTCGCTTTAACTGATACAACATGTACAATCGTTTCCCGGCCTTTTTCACAATATTTTCGACATGCTTATTCCATGTCAGATCCTGTGAAATTGTAACACCTAGAAGTTTGGCATGGTCTACTTGATCTAAATATTTTCCATCGATCGTTATATTCGGGATAGTGTTTCGAAAATGGCGGTCTTGTACAAAACAGATGATCATCTCTTTTGATTTTCCTAAATAAATTTTCATATAATTCTGTTCTGTCCACTTAGCGGCAACGTCAACCGATTCTTGTCTAACAGATACACCCTTTCTGTCGCATACTTCGAACAATGTACTGTCATCTATATATTTATATAACGGAACAGGCGTTTCTAAATCATTTGTGTAGACTAGAAAACATTTAGGTCCAGACAGTGTTCGTTGTGGTACTCCCCCATTGGGGTGACCAGGATGCGAATATTAATTTCCAATTTTTACTTGTTGAGTTCTGTCCAGTAAAAATTTTGCCATCCATCTTATAATATGTGAAGGCAAACCATACAACTGTAGCTTTTCTAGTAACAAATGATTATTAATAAGGTCAAACGCTTTGCTAAAATCTAGCATTACAACACGGACATAAGAGTCAAATTTATCAGTCGCCTCATACCATGTGTGTATCATTGCGACAAGAACGTCTGTTGTTGAAGTTCCACTAATTCCAACAAATTGCTTAGCATCAATTTCTCCTTCAATTGTGTCATCCACCCATTTCATTATTATTGATTCAAACACCTTAGCAGCTATTGGAGTTAGTGAAATTGGTCTAATGTCTTTTTCAATCGACACAGGTGGGTTTGTTTTTGGTAAAGGTATTATGTTGGCCATTTTCCATTCCATAGGGAGTACACCTTCTCTTAGAGACTTGTTAAAGATAGCAGTTAATGGAGGAACGAGGACGTTTGCGTGATTTCTTAACACCCACGTATAGCCCAGATGATATTTGTGGAGACTAATATAATGCAGATAAATATCTGACCTCTACTGGGTGAGGTTATGGCTAAAACTAATACGATATACTCAAGTAGACTCAGATAATGTTTCTGAGGATGTTTTGTGTCAGGTTATGGCTGAAACAAATACAATTGATAACTTTGACCTTCGCAACAACTGAGTTGACGGGGACGTGTAAAGGTCAAACATATATTAATTTAGTTGAGGTTACAGCTGAACCTAATACAGTAGTACCTCTCTTCAGCGGACACATCTGTATCCAAGCATAACTGTCCCGACATGGCAGGTGTCCGCTCATCGGAGGGACAGGCATCTTAGTGCCGTAGTTCAGATCAGTACAACGGACACATGGTAAAGGTGTGGTAATATGTCAACGTATTGACTGATAGGAATTAAGCACTATATACATATATATATAGTGCTTAATTCCTATCATAAAACATATATATATATATATATATATATGTGTGTTCGTTATTACTGTGATGTATTACAAATTAAACAGTTGGTCATGAAGTTATATCGCCCGCCCGACTTCCTCTGTCGATCTGACATTTTCCTCAACCGCGCACTGGTCACTCACTCACTCACTCACTCACTCTTTTCAGAGCCACCAGCATTCCTGCAGCAACATTTCCGACACGGAACACGGATGGTGTTAACATGATCTGTATTAATTTTTCGTTATTTAGAAGGTTTCGGTCAAAAATTCAACACGCACAAAAAACACACATGTATAACACAAAAGACAACGAAAACTGTTTGTGCTGACGCTAATAAAATGTATCTCCTACACCTTGAGGAAAGCTTAAATGATATTGTCAGACCCATTATAGGCTCAGCTGAAACAACTACTCTTTATGGCTTTATATTATATTATTATTTTGGGTGAGGTTATGGCATAACTAAGACAATATATGCAAATAATATCAGATTATATTTCTTATGACGCATAGAGGTCAAATACATCTTTTTGGTGTGAGGTTATCACTGAAACTTACTCAATTTAATTGATCAGATTATATTTTATGGCCCATGTATATTATGACGTATTGTAATAAAGGCTTAAAATAGGTCTTAGACATTAGACACTAATTCTAATTAGTTAATATAGGCTAATTAAAGGATGTGCATATTAAAATACACACAAAAATAAGGTATGTTATGTATACCTATATTATATGTATATATATTACATATATTATTATATCTTTGTAGTAATACCATTGGATTTAATAATTATTACATATTATAATAACTATTAATAATGTCGATTTTTATTTCATTACTTTAACGCAATTTTATAACTATTTGTAATGTTTCTTATGGGAATTTATAATATACATGGGCCATAAAATATAATCTGATCAATTAAATTGAGTAAGTTTCAGTGATAACCTTACACCAAAAATATGTATTTGACCTCTATGCGTCATCAGAAATATAATCCGATTTTTATTTCATTACTTTAACGCAATTTTATAACTATTTGTAATGTTTCTTATGGGAATTTACTTCATCGCACGTCTTGCGAAAGTCTGAGAAAAAGCGGAGAGAATGAATCTTTGTTTTATTTAACCATTTATAAAAACAAAAATCATAATTAAAAATGTTTATCTGATATGATTTGAGGTCGGGGATATGTCTGCAAAATCGCAAGAAAGTCGCCTTCGCGGTTTTGATGCCCCCGGGATGCTCTCAATTCGCATGTACCGGGTTTACATCGACTCGACGGGATTAAATTGCTCTAAAAGACAATTAAAATGTTTATATCTGACCTCTTTGTACCGGAAGTGATTAAGAATTACATAACGAACACATACATATAAAAAAAGCAGGTAAAACCGTTTTCATAAGGTCCTAATAATATAGGCCAGTTAAGTAAAAGATTACAAAATTTAACGTACGATAGTTTCTTCCTTGACCGGGTTTCGTTGCCACCGGATTACCCAGCCACCTGTGGGCGATAATGAAGAATATTTTGCAATAACACTTCAGAATAACAGGACGAAATCGTCTGATCGCAGGATCCAATTGTTTTGTTAATTATCAGACTCTCGTCTTTAGATTCTAATATTAAGAATGTAGGCGAATTTACTTTGTGACCTAAGACTAATTTCTACCAAGATAACGACGGTTGTTGGTGAATTCGGCCCACGGTGAATTCGGCCCAGTGAATTCGGCCCAACTTTCTGGTGAATTCAACCCACTTTATAATGGCGTGAATGGGGTGGTGAATTCGGCCCATGTTATATCTGCTAAGTGAACTTAGCCCAACTTTCTGGTGTTTTTAGAGTTTTAAGTCGTTAGTTAGTGGAAATGTTGTTCATAAAAACACTTATTTAATCACCATTTTATGTTCGATCTTCGCACGTCTAACTTTGCTCCAGCACCATATCTTGCGCTTTTCCAGCATTATCTCATGCGATGCCGCTGGTGCGAAGTGCCGTAAATTGTGTGTATAAACGAGAATAGTATGCCTATGCGATGCGACAAAAATTGACTAATGTAATACGGTGAAAGGATGTCACATGCTGCATAAACGGCACAAGTCAGCATTTGTTTGCAATGTAACTTTATTAACGTATGGTGCAATGAAAGGTGCAATAAACACATAGACCCCTACCAACGGTTTGAAATATCTCATATAGCTAAATGGTACACAGAGTAAGTGTATCACAAATACTCAGGCGCATCACTTATCACACTACTAAATTTTGGAGAACAAAAATCAGTTATAGGGGAAAGTCCCTAAAGCGCACCGTCTAAACATTATCTGCTATTATTTGGAAATGTATTTGTCACAAAATCGATTTATTTGCACTATTCGACGCGGGCACATTAATTCATCATTATATATACAGTAAACGTCATAATTGTTATAAAAGAAAACAATATTGCATAAAGTAAAAAAATTAAAAAATGGGTCGCTTTGGTGATGCATGCCCCCAAAGTGCCCCACAGCCTCTCCCCAAAGCGCACCTCCTGTGTCATGGTCACCAAATGCTGTCAATCACATAGGCAATCCCACTAACATGTAGACTAGGCTAACCGTTTATTGTTGCATGCTGGTGAAAACAATTACAGGAAACCAACCAAAAGCTAGATCAGGTATCGGACGGTGAGAAAACAAAACTGTTTGCGATGCACTCGTGCCTATGTGGTTCTACGACATATCACCCTGTTGTAGAAATGTAAGAAGCGTGTCGTCATCATCATTGTCATGTCTGCCTCAGTGGCGATCACCACACTCCATATCCCGCTGGCATAAGTATTGCGTCTTGTAACAGATCGGATCAAAAACTATAATTTTTTTATATCCAAAGTGGATATGAAAAAATGAAAGTTTTTGATCTGAAAAAGAACTATCCTGAAGAATGTTCAGTAATTGTAACATATATGTTGTGTCCCTTCCTATCCAGAGCATCGAGCATGGTAACTCTGTCTGTTTTCATCTCAATCGTTCCGGTTGCTTCATATTATTCTCTTTCTCGTCATATGGCCAACGTATTCTGCATGTTGTTTCATGGTTTTAAACATAACCTTCCTTTGAATATTTACTGGTCTAAGTTCCGTTTAGCAATGGCTCAATTACTTTTCCATCCTTTATCTGTACAATATTTGCATTCCCTGGAAGACAGTAATGTCGTAATGTTACGAGATTATGCAAACTATTGCAATATGCTAATAACTTAGATGATGGGGAAGGGATTATAGTATGGACACCCACAATGAGCAGTATCAATATATACATTACACACTTATGGTAAAGATAACGATTATGATCGAGTGGGATTATGATTACTCTGTATTGTTAACAACTTTAATGAGTACGAGTGAATACAAAAATAAAGTTCATGATCAATAGATGATTTGTGTGGTCTGTCAGGCAAGGTATACGAGTCTTATTGCTGTTTTAAACTTGGCTTGTACATAAGTAACACTTCAGATCTTCTCAGTAACCATCGACTCAGCTCTCTTTATTCATGTACATAAGTAATATCCAATTTTAAGTTGGACGTAGGTCACGCATGTACAATCAACATCGTGCTCTGAGGCCGAATTCTACCAAGCGAGGTGGGTGGGCCATATGGGCAGAATTCACCGTGGGCCGAATTCACCTGTATCCATAACGTCCACCTAGGCTAGGCTATAGACTACAGTATACTATAATCTATAAAATTATAGTATAATATAGGCTAGTCACCAAACTTCTTCTTCATAATAAATATAGTATTCTTTTCGTAAAATTACTATTGCATAAGTATAGACAGTATAGTCTTTATAGCCTAGATACATATGAACACTACATTATCAAACAATTACTTTTACATTCCTGCGACATTCAAGTCACACCAAGTCTAATTTAATTAAAAAAGCTTAAGCTCGACTTCTCCGTTGGTTGTTCCTGGCTACCACGTCAGGGCATTGCGCATGCACATGCACGGCATTTGTAATTATAAATTTACCCGTTTGTATACATACACACATATCATTATAAATATACCTACGTGCACATATAAACACCTATAATTAAAAATTATTATATATATATATATATATGCTCACACACATACAATTAGAGTCTTCGGTTATAGTAATGACACAGAACGTTATTTGTACTGCGACACTTCGAAACAATATTGATTTTACCGTAGCTACGGAGATACGGGTTGCCACCGCCAGAGATTTCGAGTTTTAGTTTAGTTTCTTTTGTGAATTTTGACCACTTAGTCTAGTGTCCTCTTGGTGTATTCATAAAATATATATACAAACGTGAGTGCTGTACATTGGCTAGAACTTGTAAAATCCTCAATATATCCAGATAGTATCTATAGGTGCAGCCACATAGGCGCAGACCAATCATATATTATACTATTCGTAAAATTACTATTGTATAAGTATAGACAGTAAAGTCTTTAAAGCCTAGATGTATATTTTGCATAATATATGAAAACTACATTATGAAACAATTATATTTACATTCCTGTAAAAATCTAGTCACACAAAATCTAATTTAATAAAAAAACTAAAACTCGACATCTCCAGTGGCATACACACCTATAATTATCAATATGCCTACGTGCACATATAAGCATATATATAATTACAATTATTATACATATATACAAGCTCAGACACATAAAATTACGAGTCTTCGGTTATAGTAATGACACTCGACACAGTTTCTATGAATGTTATTTGTTTTGCGACACCTCGAAACAATATTGATTTTACGGTAGCTGCGGAGCTACAGGTTGCCACCGCCAGAGATGTCGAATATTAGTTTAGTTTCTTTTGTGAATTTTGCTGTTTTTCGACATGTGTGTGTACATTTTTGATAACGTAAGACAGAAAGTTAAAGATCGCCCGAATTGATATAGTTTCTGGTTTCGGTAGTTAGTGTAATGTAGCTTCAACATCATAATATCAATAATCACGTGGTTAGTTCAGAATTTGTCAAATCTCAAGATGGATTTTTAAACAAAGTTATCAATCTAGCTTGTATTACTGATTCAGTTAGAATATTCCTTTGTTCAGGCACTCGAAGAAGGAATGCATTTTCATAGATTTAATTTTGCTTTTTGCATAAATAATGTAAGACTCTTTTCTTGATTTTAGTGACACATCCTTCCATTTCAGGGTGTCTAGTGTGGATTCATCATCATACATTAATAATATTTTCATGCATTATTTTACTGACTTCTGTCGTGTCTCCTTTTAGCCTTCCTTATACTAATGTGCGACTTTCTATGTAGTTATAGTTTACAATACTATATATAGAATGAATATAATTTGTTACAATAGAAATAGTCACATTTTCTGCAATTTACCTGTCTGTTAGTATTTATAATGTTACCTACATCTACAGTGCTGACATATCTTGTTTCAGTCGACTCTGGTGCCATCAAAGGCTGCATGTGTCAGAAGTGTCTACAATGACCTGATCAAGTTGCACAAACACATTCGCATTGATAACAACAACTGGTGAGTTGTCAGCTCCAAAACAGCCAGGGCATTGAGCCAAGTCACTGAATGTCCACATGTTTGCCTACAGCATCAAGAGAAAACGTGACAGTGTCTCCCGTGTAACAATACTTACATGTAAGCAGACACTAACTCCCTCTTGGTGAAGGCATCCATTCAAGTGTGACCGTTATGAAGTGAACATTTAACGACTTATCTGGACTTGTGGAAAAAAGTGAAATTGTGGCAAATCGTCTTCTCAGAGTAGAACTTTGAAACTGCACATATAAAGACATTCATACCGTGGAGAAATATGTAAAGGTTACACCTCTGCACGCTGTCTTGTATTGAGTGACTAAAATCTATTCGTGTGCACCCGGACTAAAGAAAACCCTTCAAATATCAGTATTGTAACATACCTGTGCACCGGCACTTGTGATCAGAGTGTTTACATTCTGTAATAATATTGCTAATGTCTGGTGAAACGTTACACGCGGGATGTATATGAAAACATGATCGAACAGGAACTATTATCAATATGTCTGCAAATTTGCACACTCGCACCATTGGGAAGACATTTGTATGTGACACATGTGGAAAACATTTTGTAAACAACAGTGGCTTAACTGTACATGTGTTCAGTCACACTGGGGAGAAACCATTCAAATGTGATACATGTGGTGCACAATTCTCTCAAAATAGTACTTTGAACAAATATATCCGTATCCATAATGGGGAGAAACCCTACAAATGTGATACATGTGGTGAACAATTTTCAAGAAACAACTCTTTGACTAAGCATATCCGTATGCACACTGGGGAGAAACCCTACAAATGTGATACATGTGGTGCACAATTCTCAAAAAATAATAATTTGAAGACACATATCCGTATCCACACTAGGGAGAAACCCTACAAATGTTATACATGTGGTGCACAATTCTCACAGAATAATAATTTGAAGAAACATATCCGTATCCACACTGGGGAGAAACCCTACAAATGTGATACATGTGGTGCACAATTTTCAAGAAACGACTCTTTGACTAAGCATATCCGTATGCACACTGGGGAGAAACCTTACAAATGTTATACATGTGGTGCACAATTCTCTCAGAATAATCAATTGAAGACACATATCCGTATCCACACTGGGGAGAAACCCTACAAATGTGATACATGTGGTGCACAATTCTCAGAGAATAGTCAATTCAAGTCACATATACGTATCCACACTGGGGAGAAACCCTACAAATGTGATACATGTGGTGCACAATTCTCACACAATAGTACTTTGAAGATACATATCCGTATCCACACTGGGGAGAAATCCTACAAATGTGATACATGTGGTGCACAATTCTCACACAATAGTACTTTGAAGATACATATCCGTATCCACACTGGTGAGAAACCCTACAAATGTGATACATGTGGTGCACAATTCTCACACAATAGTACTTTGAAGAAACATATCCGTATCCACACTGGGGAGAAATCCTACAAATGTGATACATGTGGTGCACAATTCTCACACAATAGTACTTTGAAGAAACATATCCGTATTCATATTGAAACCTTACAAATGTGATAGCTGTGGGGCACAGTTTTCCAGGAGTGGTTCGCTAAAGACACATGTAAAGCGCATTCACACCGGCAAACTCCTTCAGATGTGACATCCGTGGCCCACTTTTTGAGTTTCTGAGAGCTGTGTCATGTCCAGTCTCAATGTTGCCTTGTCAACCACAGCCACAGGAGGAATATAATTATATAAATGTAGACTTTATATGAGACTCCCTGCAGAATATCATTGTTTCTGTTGCACTGCACAAATTGTGAAGTCATTGCTTATACTTCTATACGACCAGTGCAGGATTTGTTGTTTTTACCAACATGTCTTGTTACTGAATAGTCCTAGTATGAAATTGTCCTATTACAAAAACATCCCATGATAGAAATGTCCCAGTACCGAAATGTCTGTTACCAACTGTTCATGGCCAAATTGACCTTTACTAAACTGTCTGGCTATCATCTGAGCCGCTACAGAGTATCATTGTTTCTGTTGGATTGCACAGTTTCTCAAGTCATTGTTTATTCTTGTGTACATGACCTATACAGCATGTAGGGCGTGGAAGTCGCGGCAATCCCCACAATATAACTTATGCGTGCGTCCACGAAATGCTTCTTGTGTAATTTATTTGGTGTTGAAACGTTTTTAGACATAACTTGAGTGCTTCAGTCTGATGCAAACTAGTGTTCTAAATATACAGTATTTGTATTTTGCCCTAAGTCCCTAGTGTAGAAGAGAGGGACGAGTGAGAACTATAATGATATGACATCTTCTCAGCGACTGGTTTGAGGAGTCCACAGTCTTAAATCCGACGCTGTGTACGACGAAAGATGGTCGTATCCTTTGTTTAACTAAGCTACACTTCTGAATTGCTGTGTTGAATGTGTGTTGTATTTGGCTTCAAGCTTTGTAGAACATAGTTGACCACTGTAAGAACGAGTTTGAAAAGGTCACTATACTTTATTGGTAATACTGTTGTCACTATACTATATTGCTAATACTGTTGTCACTATACTATATTGCTAATACTGTTGCTAACTGTTGGTTGTTCCGAGGGTTGATGTAACGGAGTCAATAAAAACGGATGCAGCTACAGCTTTTTTCATTGTCAACTCCCAAATTTCCCATCACACTTTGCTCCAGGCTAAATGTGAATAATCACAAATATACAAACATCCGTATAGGTGATACACTCACACGCACACACATACACACAGGCCTCACAATATAGTTTTATGGGGCGTCCACAAAATTTTTTGTTGTTAATTTGGTGTGGAAACATTTGTAATATATTATGGTTTACTATAATTCACCATGATTTACTATGGATGTATCATGGTTTACCATTATAAACTCTAGTACATTTTAGCAGAGTTCGGATACATTTAGGGGTCGTTCGCACATTTCTAGTTATTCTGTTAAGCAAGATGACTAGGTGTGATGGGAATTTAGGGAACACAATGACAAAATCTGTATCTATTTATTGTTCTACGTTACACCCACCCATGGAACAAGACACAGTTAACAGCAGTATTTTCAATAGAGTATAGAGACCTTTTAAAACTCCTTCCCATAGTGTCAGTCTCTGCTTTACACAGCATGGACAACACAAATTGTAGTGATTTTCCTTGCAATATTACACCTGTCCAATTGACAGAAATAAAGAGTACACACGACCCACCGTTGGTCATATACACGTATTAACAATGAAAGGACAGATTGTGCAAAGGAAAAGAAACGATAATATTGTGAAATGAGACAGCCCAAAGAGTCGGGGAGGGAGGGCTGTAGGAAATTGTTTGCTGGAAATTCAGCAGTTCAGTACGTCTGAATACATATCCCTTGGTATCGTCCTGTCTCATGGGTGATTTTCAGAGAGAATCCGGGAGGACTGCGTCTGTTCCGGGAGACCGGGAGATACACCAAAAATTCGGACGTGTCCCAGATTTCACTGGATAATTGGCACGTATATAGATGCCACATCTAAAAACAATAATTAAATGCAAATGACAAAACAAAAAACCGCACATTCAATAACAGATTAAAGTGCGCAAGAAAGCTCTCAGTGAGACTTGCCAGGGTAAAACCATTTTTATTTTCCCAATCCAAATAGTTTTACATAACAATTCAGAGATGATATATGCCAAAATACTAAATGTTTCCATTTTGAAGAATTAGCTATTTGTATTTGGCTTGATGCTTTGTAGAACTTAGTTGACCACTGTAAGAACGAGTTTAATAGGTCACTATACTATATTGGTAATACTGTTGTCACTATACTGTATTGGTAATACTGTTGTCACTGTACTATATTGGTAATACTGTTGTCACTATACTATATTGGTAATACTGTTGTCACTGTACTATATTGGTAATACTGTTGTCACTATACTGTATTGGTAATACTGTTGTCGCTATACTGTATTGGTAATACTGTTGTCACTGTACTATATTGGTAATACTGTTGTCACTGTACTATATTGGTAAAACTGTTGTCACTATACTGTATTGGTAATACTGTTGTCGCTATACTGTATTGGTAATACTGTTGTCACTGTACTATATTGGTAATACTGTTGTCACTATACTATATTGGTAATACTGTTGTCGCTGTACTATATTGGTAATACTGTTGTCGCTATACTGTATTGGTAATACTGTTGTCGCTATACTGTATTGGTAATACTGTTGTCACTGTACTATATTGGTAATACTGTTTTCACTGTACTATATTAGTAATACTGTTGTCACTATACTATGTTGGTAGTACTGGTGTCACTATACTATGTTGGTAATACTGTTTTCACTATACTATGCTGGTAGTACTGTTGTCACTATACTATATTGGTAATACTGTTGTCACTATACTTTATTGGTAATACTGTTGTCACTATACTATATTGGTAATACTGTTGTCACTATACTATATTGGTAATTATGTTGTCACTATACTATATTGGTAATACTGTTGCCACTATACTATATTTGTAATACTGATGCCACTATACTATATTGGTAATACTGTTGCCACTATACTACATTGGTAATACTGTTGCCACTATACTATATTGATAATACTGTTGCCACTATACTATATTGGTAATACTGTTGTCACTATACCATATTGGTAATACTGTTGTCACTATACTATATTGGTAATACTGTTGTCACTATACTATATTGGTAAATATGTTGTCACTATACTATGTTGGTAATACTGTTGTCACTATACTATCTTGGTAATACTGTTGTCACTATACTATATTGGTAGCACTGTTGTCACTGTACTATATTGGTAATACTGTTGTCACTATACTATATTGGTAATAGTGTTATCACTATACTATATTGGTAATACTGTTGTCAATATACTGTATTGGTAATACTGTTGTCACTATACTATCTTGGTAATACTGTTGTCACTATACTATATTGGTAGCACTGTTGTCACTGTACTATATTGGTAATACTGTTGTCACTATACTATATTGGTAATAGTGTTATCACTATACTATATTGGTAATACTGTTGTCAATATACTGTATTGGTAATACTGTTGTCACTATACTATATTGGTAATATTGTTGTCACTATACTATATTGGTAATAAAGCTTCCGAGAGGCAGTCTGTTTGTTTGTCCACAGTGACAGCCAGTCCAACCAGTCCAGTGACAAATCCGTTAATCATTTATTAGCAGTCGGGCCTCCATCTGCTGGAGCACTGAGATAGTGACATTTGGGGTCAATACAGAGTTGGTTTTCCCATAGGCGACCATGTTAACGTTTTGTCTGATTATAAGAAAACGTGACCTGTAAAATGTCTTAAACTTCTCACCTGCTGTTATCATCATCTCATTGACATGCTGATAGATTAAAATAAAAATTGCTACTTCTAGCTCTCGTAACATGCCTGTATGTGTGGCACCCGTTAATATTTACAAATGCCGGCAAGCATTACTCCGCAAACAGGTCACACAGGCAAATTGCTGCCAAATATCCTTCCGCTTATTCAAATCTTCTAGAAATCCACCATTTTACAGTCGACACCTACAATCACACATGAAAACATGCATACGCAAATGCACATATATCGTATATTGCACGCATGACATAATTGTTTTCATCAAATACATTATTTGGAGATTTTACATCATATAACATTAGAGGGACCTACTCCGATTATGAAAGTCACATCTAGATTAAATAGACTATATGCGATGCTCGTATTGCTACTATGTAATGTCAATGCATTTATTTAGCCTCTAAATGTAAATATGTGATATTGGAATAATTGTTAATAGTTGCTACATCATATATAATTAAAACATTTGGAGATTAATGTTAAACCATTGCATGGCAATTTAATACATTCAATACTCAAAAATTTATATATAATAATCCTTTCATAGCTATGTATTCAGTGTTGTGAACTTCAACCATTGTCATCAACTAAATTATTCGGAGATATTACATCATATAACTTTAAAGGATCTACTCCAATAATTAAAACCATATCTAGATCAAATATATTATATAATTCGATGCCTGTGACAAGTCAGAATGTTACTGTTATAATGTGAAGGTACAATGTTAATATATAATGCAAAGCTGGCAGGCCGCTCCTGGTGCGATCAGCCACAGCCAGAGCTTGCGCCCGAGGAAATACCTCACCGGGTCTTCCATGTAAAACATTATGGAACCACCCTACTGAGCGTGTTAGCGCGTCTGATGAAGTTCAGTGAAGTGTACGCGAACTTGATGGAGATATGCTCGGATATAGATAACGAGAGTATGACAGATAAACGGCACAGATCTGACTACGTATTACAATAGACATTCAGGTTAATTTACTGTCTTACAAAACTGTCACTATTGCAGTTATTATGATTATTATTATTTATATGTGTGTGTAGACTGATGTGTTGGTTTTACATTAACACTACTGACATTATTATTATTACTGTTATTATAATTATTATCATCAAAATAATACTATTTATCATGTAGTAACTGAAGTTATCACATTGGCACGCTATTTTCAATTACCTCTATTCTTGTTATTTACCGTAATCAGGATTGGTGGCTATCCATCAATCTTCCTGTAGCGATTGTGTCTTGCACAAGCGTCACCTGCCTAAACGGTGCCACATGTCTCGACCTCATCTATGGCGCCATGTGCATTTGCCCGGCTGGCTTCGAGGGGCCGCGATGTGGTAGGACAAAAACTACTGACGGCATTGAGGACAACATATCAACAACAACCTTTGGCGGCAAAATGGCAACAACCACGAATGGCACTTCGATTAAATCAGGTCGGATATTAAAGGTGTAAAAATACATCGAACAAATGATGCATTACAGATATTGTGAAGGGAATGGAGATGGGAATTAGCAAGGAGGCAGGTCGAATGGAAAGAGACGACAGGGAGAGAGGTGAGGATACTGCAAGACTGAAGGAGAATAGCAGTGGCAAGAAAACTGTGGAAAGGAGATTGAGAGGAGAGAAGGTGATTGAAGGGGAAGAAATTGGAAAATCGACAACAGAAAACGTGACAAGCGTGAAGGTGACAGGGAAGAAAATGACTGTAGAGAAGGAGGGAACGGGAGAGGAGAGAGGAAAATGAGACGGGACGAAAGAAGGAAGTGAGAGCAAATGTGATAGAAGAGAAGTCGATAAAAGGGACGCTGACAGGAGGAAAGGTGACAAGAGAAAAAGCGACAGGAAAGAATGGATCGGAAGAGAATGTGACAGGAGTGAAGACGGCAGGGGGGAAAGACAACAACCAGACAGATGCAAACCGAAGAAGGAGCTATTCTAAGGCAGTGATTGGGGGGGCAATGAGGAAAGAGAGGGTGTTTATGGGTGACTCCATTATGAGAAAGACGGACAAGACACTGAGCGAGGGGAAGGACATCGTTGTTTGTTTACCGGGGGCTAGGATTGAACATGTAACTGACAGGGTAGAGAAGGTATTGGGACATGGCAAGGGGGGGTCTATACTGGTACACGTAGGAACAAATAATGCAGACAGCGAGGGAACAACTACGATAGTACAGAAGTATAGACAGTTAGTGAGGAAGCTAAAGAAGACGTACATGAGAGATGGCCTCCATCTTAGTGGAAAGGGGGCAGCAGTTTTCTCAGAGAATCTGCTGCAATCTGTTGACAGTGGGACAGGTTGCATCTATTTAAACTAGATTCGCAGGGGGGACTCACAGAAAAGCCTGAAAATTGAGGCATAGATAAAGACAGCACAAATAAATCAACAAATAACAGTCTGGAAAACTCTTCTGAAGCTGAATATAAATGTGTTTGTTTAAATGCAAGGAGTATAGTAAACAAAAGAAATGAACTAAACATTATGGTAGAAGATACATACCCTCATATAATAGGTATAACCGAATCCTGGACCACCACCGATATATCAGATGCTGAATTGGGACTGACAGGATATGTAATGTTTAGAAAAGATAGAATAGGAAGAAAGGGAGGTGGAGTTATTTTATATATTAAAGAATCTATTCAGGCTTATGAAATAAAATTAGAATGAGAAGCAGATTGCGAAGAAGCTGTTTGGTGTAACATAGTTACAGGAAACTCAACGTTAACAGTTGGGTTAGTTTATCGAAGTCCAAACATAAGCATAGAAGAGAATGAAAAAATACAAAATGCTATAAGGGAAGTAAGCAAACGGGACTGTATTATTATGGGGGATTTTAACCATGGGCATATACAATGGAAATCTCTACAGAGTATGGGGAGAGAGGACCACAAGTTTTTAGTTCAAGATACATTCCTTTCTCAACATGTGCTAGAACCAACCAGGGGTGAGAATGTGTTAGACATAGTGTTGTCCTCACAGAATGAATTAGTTGACAATGTCAATATATGTGAGCCACTGGGGAGTATCGATCACAACCAGATACATTTTACCATCAAAGTAAAATCAGAAAGGAATAGCAAAAAGCAGTATAGGAGAAATTTCCACAAAGGAAGGTATAAGGACATGATGAAATATTTAGCAAAGATAGACTGGAATAAGACACTGAAAAATAAGACGGCAACAGAATGCTGGAATATATTAAAGAGTGAAATTAAGTGCATAATCGATAAATTTGTACCCTTCAAAAAACAAGGAAAACGGTCCAAAAAGAAACACTTATCGAAAGAAGCCATTAGAAAAATTAAGTATAAACAAATGATGTGGAAGTCATATAGATGTACTGGAAATGATGAAGACTACAACAATTATAAAGAAGCACTTAACCAAGCTACAGCTGAAATTAGAAATTCAAAGAGAAGCTATGAACAACAATTAGCTAGTAATATAAAACATGACAGCAAGAGTTTTTATGCGTATGTTCGAAGCAAACAGAAACTTCAAGATAAGGTCGGTCCTCTAGAAGATAGTGCTGGAAATATAATATCAGAGGGATTCATAATGGCAGAAGACCTGAATGAGTACTTTAGTTCAGTGTTTACCAGGGAAGATATTAGTTCACTGCCAATACCAGAGGCTAAGTTCAAGGGGGCAGATTCAGACTATTTAGGACAATTAATTGTAACCCCGGAAATGGTAGCTAAGAAAATAAGGGCTATGAAGGAGAATAAATCACCTGGAGTGGATGGTATTCCACCCAAACTACTATTGGAAATTGTAGAACAAATTAGCATACCACTTGCAACAGTTTTCAACTACTTGTCATTAGAAGAGGGAGTGGTTCCTTTAGAATGGAAAGAAGCAAACATTATACCGTTATTCAAAAAAGTTTCGAGAAACAAGTCAGAGAACTATAGACCAGTGAGTTTAACATCAGTGATTTGTAAATTATTAGAAAGACTAATTAAAGATCACATGGTGGATTTTCTTGTTAAACAAAACTTGATAAACCCATCTCAACATGGTTTTTTTAAAGCGAGGTCATGCTTAGTAAATATGTTATGTTTTTTGGAAGACATCACTAAGTGGGTAGATGAGGGATCACCAGTAGATATCGTCTACTTAGATTTTCAAAAACCTTTTGACAAAGTACCACATAAAAGATTACTGCTTAAACTAAAGGCCCATGGCATAGGAAATGGTATAATAAACTGGATAGAACAATGGCTGATTGACAGAAGACAACAAGTAGTAGTTGATGGGGAGGCTTCAAACTGGAAATCGGTATTGAGTGGGGTACCACAGGGATCAGTATTAGGTCCTATATTATTCTTAATATACATCAACGATTTGGATGATGAAATAACAAGCAAGGTGTTGAAATTTGCGGATGATACAAAAGTGTTTAGAAGGATTAAAAGTGATGGAGATAGACAGCATTTACAAGATGATCTTGACAGGTTGATCAAATGGTCTGAAAAGTGGCAAATGATGTTCAATTTTGGGAAATGTAAATGCCTCCACATAGGACATGGGAACGAAGAGGTAGAATATACAATGGGGGGTACTGTACTAAGTACTACTGTAAAAGAAAATGACTGAGGGTTAACCGTTAGTGCTGATATGAAGATTTCAGAGCAGTGCGGAATTGCAGCTTCAAAGGGAAATCAAATCCTTGGATTAATTAGGCCAAAAATAACGTATAAGGAAAAAGAGCTAATAATACCGCTGTACAAAACAATAGTTAGGCCTCATTTAGAATATTGTATTCAAGCGTGGAGGCCATATCGCAGGAAGGATATAGATATGCTAGAAAGAGTGCCGAGGAGAGCAACTAAAATGATACCAAATCTGAGGGATCTTAGTTATGAAATACGCCTAAAGAAATGCGGTTTAACAACACTAGAGACCAGGAGATTGAGAGGAGATCAGATAGAAGTGTTTAAAATATTGAAGGGTTATGAAAATATTGATAGAAATATGTTTTTCTCAGTTAAGAAAGATAGAAGGACTAGAGGACATGATCTTGCATTAGCAAAGGAGCAGAGTAGATTGGATATAAGAAAGTTTTCATTTTCACAAAGGACTGTAAATGAATGGAACAGATTACCTGCTGATTGTGTGGGTGCTAGTAGCGTGAATATGTTTAACAATAAAATCGACACATACCTCAGACGGGCGGGATACACATAGATAAAAAGGTCGGACTCTCGATAAGCCAAGGGCTTCCTTGTCCACCTGCTACCTATAGAGTTAATTCTCTGGGTGGCAATCTTGTTAAATCTTGATAGTCGATGGGGCGATAGTCTTAATGTCGGCAGTCAATTGAACTATCAATAATCATTCTAATAAGCCTAATAATAGTTTAATGTTGCTAAAACAAATCAGCATAATTACTAGTGCCACACTCTGGTGTGATGCGGTGTGTGGTGTTTAATGTGTTGTGATGTGGTGTGGTATTGCGTTTGATGTGGTTTGTGCGGTGTGTGGTATGTTGTGTGGTGTTGCGTGTGGTGTAGTGTGGTGTGGTGTTGCGTGTGGTGAGGTGTGGAGTAGTGCAGTTTGTGCGGTGTGTGTTGTGGTGTTGCGTGTGGTGTAGTGTGGTGTGATATGTGTGGTGTGGTGTGGTGTAGTGCAGTGTGTTTTGTGCGGTGTGGTATGTGGTGTGGTGTTGCATGTGATGTAGTGCAGTGTGGTTTTGTGTGGTGTGGTGTGTCGTATGTGGTGTGGTTTTGTATGAGGTGTGGTGTGGCGAGGTGTGGTGTGGTGTGGTGTGGTGAGTTCTGAGTTCAAAGTCAAATAGCACAAGCCGTGTCTGCTTCATGTAGACTAGAATGAGACACAAGGGAAATCCCTTGATGAGTGATGCTTGTCAAGACGTTCCCTTTAATGTGATATCAAAAAGTAAAACATTTTATATTAAGTTTTGATTCATATTTGTGGTAACGCAGACAGGTGTATGAAGGGAATTACTGGTGGCTATTGTCGATAAAGGCAGCCTTCCGTAGCGATCTATAAATGTCGGTAATTTTCGTTGAATTGTTTGCACGGTAGTTTTACATTCATAGTTGAGAAATAATGAGGGGTATATCGCAAGAAAGAAATTGGTATAAAATGGACATTCTATTAATACTCCCAAGATAATGTTGTACTGATTAATACGGAATTTCCAGATGTCACATATTTGAGCTGCCGTCAAAAACATACATTATTGAGATGACGGGTGTGATTTAATGTGTCAGCCAGTTTTGATTTGTAGTTATTCTAAGTGACATTCTTTGCGCAACTTTCATATCAGTCAAGAGGATGGACAAAAATACTGACTGTCGGGATATCAATTGTTGTGATAATCGTGATGATATCCGCCGTTTTAGGCACATTTCTGTGGAATCAGTATGTGTTTTACAGCTTTTGTCATTGACAACTCGCAAATTTCCCATCACACTTTGCCGCAGACTAAATGTGAGTAATTACAAATATACAAACATCCGTACAGGTGCTACACTCACACACACACACACACACACACACACACACACACACACACACACACACACACACACACACACACACACACACACACACACACACACACACACACACACACACACAGGCCCCACAATATAGTTTTATGGGGCGTCCACAAAATGTTTTTTTGTTAATTTGGTGTCGAAACATTTGCAATATACTATGGTTTATTATAATCCACCATGATTTACTATGGATGTATCATGATTTACCATAATAAACTGTAGTACATTTTAGCAGGGATGTGGTGGTTCGGATACATGTAGTGGTGGTTTGCACATTTCTAGTTATTATGTTAAGATGACCAGGTATGATCTGGAAATTAGGGAACACAGTGACAAAAGCTGTGTCTATTTATTGTTCTACGTTACACCCACCCATGGAACAAGACACAGTTAACAGCAGTATTTTCAATAGAGTAGTAACCTTTTAAAACTCCTTCCCATAGTGTCAGTCTCTGGTTTACACAATATAGACTTCACAAATTGTAGTGATTTTCCTTGCAATATTACACCTGTCCAATTGACAGAAATAAAGAGTACACACGACCCACCATTGGTCATATACACGTATAAACAACGAAATGACAGATTGTGCAAAGGAAAAGAAACGATAATAATGTGGAATGAGTCATCCCAAAGACGCGGAGGGGAGGCTGTTGGAGATTGTTTGCTGGAAATTCAGCGGTTCAGTACGTCTGAATACATATCCTGTGGTGTCGCCCTGTCTTGTTTAATGTTCTTCTTCTGAGGTAAATTCCTCCCCAAACTCTTGAAGAAGTCGTGCTTCTCAGGTCCAGCTATCATCCACTTCCTGGAAGCTGAAAGATTCTCTGTCAGTCCCACGGCACCACTGTACCCTTCACCAGGTCATTATTTTGCTTGTGAACCTGGTCGATTGATATGGATGAGAATCGCCTAGATGTCTTCGAAACAACCCTGTGGTCTTTGGATTCATCTTGGATTGCTGGAGGTAGGCTCTCAATGTCTCGTATAATCAAGGGAAAAGAAACAACTCGCCAAAGCCTTCAGTGATTCCACATACAAGGGGAAGTCTTGTTCGTTCTCGGTTTTCCGCACGAAAATCAGACTATGTATTTCCATCTTGAGGATGGTATCCCAATACTGAAATGTTGGGCTCTTGCTGATCATATGTCTCCACGCTTCTTTGGCCCTCTCACCGTGTAATTATTCAGTCATAATGTGTGTGAAGGCATCGTGCTGGAGTTTCGCCAGTGTCAGAGCACTCACTTGGTGGGCATGTCTAGTCCTGGTGAGGTGTGATGCCTTGTGTAAGGAGACAGCTGTTCCACAGGAGGCGATTCCTGCTTGGGTCAGTGCAGTTGTCCATCCAGCGGCCTTCAAGTAGTCCCCGAATGATTTCCACATTGCCATTTCAATATGGAGACCACCGAATATGCTTACACACTTGTCTTCGCCATGTGTCTGAGGCCAGTTCCACTGGTCAAACTTGGCCCGTGCATACAGTGGTGCATCTAAAGTAATCACTGGAATCCTTGTATAGATTATTGTATTTCAGCAAGCTACCAAACACTAGCAACGTTATCTTGATTAGTTTGTTGGCAAGTCAGCCAGTTCTAAGTACTACATATCATTTAAAACCATCGAGCACCCGGTGGCGAACTGGCTAAATTGAAGCAAAATATATTTTTTTTAACCTCTGGTGACCCAAATATGGCTCGGAATGGAAAGCCGATAGAAGATTCGTGATTAACGTGCAAAGGTATATATAGATCCCGAATTACACGACAATTGGAGCATTTAACTGAAAAACATAACTGTTCAATGTTTTCTTAAACAAAATTGTTTTAAATGGCTGAAACAGGCTCCAGAAAGGTCACATGACTTGGTTCCAATAAAATTATAAAAAGAGGTATGGCACATAGATTGTAAGGAAAAAATGTGGTCCTTTTGTCCAGCATGTCCTGATAATATCAAAATTAGGTCCTAAGCTGCCCCACTATATTGAAATGTTCAAGTTATAAGATCAATACACTTAAGTGTATGTGTATAATTTGGTCTGATTATTTGAAAACACCCACAATCCACACATTTAGCAAAATTAGACACAGTCGGTATATGAGCTGCTAACCATCGGCAGAATACCGGCGTCCGGTTATCAGCCGCCCTCGGCCCGAAGGCGACCCGCCGAACCAAAATCCCTCGGCCCGCAGGCAAATGCCGACAGCGCGTCGATGAATTGCCCCCCAAATGTGAATAATTACAAATATACAAACATCCGTATAGGTGCTACACTCACACGCACACACATACACACAGGCCCCACAATATAGTGTTATGGGGCGTCCACAAAATGTTTTTTTGTTAATTTGGTGTGGAAACATTTCCAATATATTATGATTTACTATAATTCACCATGATTTACTATGGATGTATCATGGTTTACCATTATAAACTCTAGTACATTTTAGCAGAGATGTGGTGGTTCGGATACATTTAGGGGTCGTTCGCACATTTCTAGTTATTCTGTTAAGCAAGATGACCAGGTGTGATGGGAATTTAGGGAACACAATGACAAAAGCTGAGTCTATTTATTGTTCTACGTTACACCCACCCATGGAACAAGACACAGTTAACAGCAGTATTTTCAATAGAGTATAGTGACCTTTTAAAACTCCTTCAGTGTCAGTCTCTGCTTTACACAGCATGGACAACACAAATTGTAGTGATTTTCCTTGCAATATTACACCTGTCCAATTGACAGAAATAAAGAGTACACACGACCCACCATTGGTCATATACACGTATAAACAACGAAATGACAGATTGTGCAAAGGAAAAGAAACGATAATAATGTGGAATGAGACAGCCCAAAGAGGCGGGGAGGGGGGCTGTAGGAGATTGTTTGCTGGAAATTCAGCAGTTCAGTGCGTCTGAATACATATCTCGTGGTGTCGTCTTGTCTCAGTGGTGATTTTCAGAGAGAATCCGGGAGGACTGCTTCTGTTCCGGGAGACCGGGAGATACACAAAAAATCCGGACGTATCCCAGATTTCACTGGATAATTGGCACGTATATAGATGCCACATCTAAAAGCAATAATGAAATGCAAATGACAAAACAAAAAATCGCACATTCAATAACAGATTAAAGTGCGCAAGAAAGCTCTCAGTGAGACTTGCCAGGGTGAAACTATTTTTATTTTCCCAATCCAAATACTTTTACATAACAATTCAGAGATGATAGATGCCAAAATCCTAAATGTTTCCATTTTGAAGAATTAGCTATTTGTATTTGGCTTGATGCTTTGTAGAACTTAGTCGACCATTGTAAGAACGAGTTTAATAGGTCACTATACTATATTGGTAATACTGTTGTCGCTATACTATATTGGTAATACTGTTGTCACTGTACTATATTGGTAATACTGTTGTCACTATACTATATTGGTAATACTGTTGTCACTATACTATATTGGTAATACTCTTGTCACTATACTATATTGGTAATACTGTTGTCACTGTACTATATTGGTAATACTGTTGTCACTGTACTATATTGGTAATACTGTTGTCACTATACTATATTGGTAATACTGTTGTCACTATACTATATTGGTAATACTGTTGTCACAATACTATATTGGTAATACTGTTGTCACTATACTATATTGGTAATACTGTTGTCACTATACTATATTGGTAATACTGTTGTCACTGTACTATATTGGTAATACTGTTGTCACTGTACTATATTGGTAATACTGTTGTCACTGTATTATATTGGTAATACTGTTGTCACTGTACTATATTGGTAATACTGTTGTCATTATACTATATTGGTAATACTGTTGTCACTATACTATGTTGGTAATACTGTTGTCACTATACTATGTTGGTAATACTGTTGTCACTATACTATGTTGGTAATACTGTTGTCACTATACTATATTGGTAATACTGTTGTCACTATACTATATTGGTAATACTGTTGTCACTATACTATATTGGTAATACTGTTGTCACTATACTATATTGGTAATATTGTTGTCACTATACTATATTGGTAATACTGTTGTCACTGTACTATATTGGTAATACTGTTGTCACTATACTATATTGGTAATACTGTTGTCACTATACTATATTTGTAATACTGTTGTCACTATACTATATTGGTAATACTGTTGTCACTATACTATGTTGGTAATACTGTTGTCACTATACTATGTTGGTAATACTGTTGTCACTGTACTATATTGGTAATACTGTTGTCACTATACTATATTGGTAATACTGTTGTCAATATACTATATTGGTAATACTGTTGTCACTAAACTATATTGGTAATACTGTTGTCACTGTACTATATTGGTAATACTGTTGTCACTGTACTATATTGGTAATACTGTTGTCACTATACTATATTGGTAATACTGTTGTCACTATACTATATTGGTAATACTGTTGTCACTATAATATGTTGGTAATACTGTTGTCACTATACTATGTTGGTAATACTGTTGTCACTTTACTATGTTGGTAATACTGTTGTCACTATACTATATTGGTAATACTGTTGTCACTATACTATTTTTGTGTTACTGTTGTCAATATACTGTATTGGTAATACTGTTGTCAATATACTATATTGGTAATACTGTTGTCACTATACTATATTGGTAATACTGTTGTCACTATACTATTTTTGTGTTACTGTTGTCAATATACTATATTGGTAATACTGTTGTCAATATACTATATTGGTAATACTGTTGTCACTATACTATATTGGTAATACAGTTGCCAATTGTTTGTTGTTTCGTGAGTGGATGTAATGTAGTCAATAAAAATTGATGCTGCTACAGCTTTTAATAACGTGAAATCCCAAATGTCCTATCACACTTGGCCCCCAGGCTAAATGTGAATAATTACAACTATACGAGCATCCGTATAGGCCCTTCATTGACACCCCTACACGTGCACACACACAGAGGCCCCACAATATATTTTATGGGGGCGTCGCCAAAATGGTTTTTAGGTAATTTGGTTTTGAAACATTTTTAGACGTAACTTGAGTGCTTCAGTAGGATGCAGACTAGTGTTCTAAATGTACAAAAGTACACAAATGCACACACAGACACACACACTCGCACACACAGATACACACACATATACACACACTCACATATACACAGACATACACACACACACATATACACAGACACACACACAGACACACACAGACACACACAGACACACAGACACACACAGACACAGACACACACAGACACACACAGACACACACAGACACACACAGACACACACAGACACACACAGACACACACAGACACACACACACAGATACACAGACACACACAGACACACACAGACACACACAGACACACACACATCCGATGTCTCTTAGTAATATTATCATAGTTGAAATCACGTGTACTGTACAGTTGTACCTAATTGTAGGTAATTGTGTAGGGGAATGCAAATATTTAAAATTGCTATCGCTATGCCCCACCCCCTGTTCCTTCTTCCTACCAACAACACTGTGCAAAACGTTAATTTTATGTTAAGCTGCTTCGGAATTGGTCATTTGAACCTGCGTATAAAAAATAGTTAATTGGCGGTCGTCAGTACAAATTTCACAATATCTTGACAATTGTGTCACATAGAGCCATCATGTCTATGTCAGTGTGTAGAATTGTGGTAAGTGATTTCAAATATGCTACAAATGCCATTTGCTGTCATTCATGTATGCGACATTTTTTTTAGATGGCGCCCGTCAAAACCATTTATCGCTATAACTAAAACACTGCATCACCTGGAGCCATTATGTTGATGCCGAAATATAGATCTTCAGGTGCGATGATTTCAAATATGTTACCTCTCATTTTTTTAAAGACGGCGCCCACTAAAGCTATTCGTCGCAATATCGAAACAACTACATCACCTAGAGCTATAATGCCGATGTCAAAATAGAGGTTTTCATGTAGAATTATTATAAATATGTTACTTTTTACCTCACCGAATTCAAATATCTACCTTTTTTAAAGATGGCGCCTGTCAGCGCTTAATACCCCTATATAATAAGAACTACATCACCTAGAGCGATAACATTGAAGTATAACTATAGGTTTTTTGGTGCGACGATTTCAAATATGTACCTGTTATCCCTCTCCGATTTTTCATATCTATAATTTTCAGCATACCATGTGGCCGCCAGATTTTCGGCGGTGTGAGACCATGAGCAAAGTCAATTTAAACGTACGTTTGATTGACTTAATGGTGATACCTACCCTTTAAATACACAACTATGATTTCTAAACGTTTCACAAATCTTGCTCACACCCGCTAACGGTCATCTGCGTATCGGATTGATTTATCTATGCCGATCGCTATCGCTAGACTTGTGCAGTAAAGTTCGCAGGCTAAGCTGACACAGCAACGTCAGTGTTGACAGTTTCAATTACTTTGTCCCTATTCGATATTATCCGCGGCGCTTAAAAGCTTCCGAGAGGCAGTCTGTTTGTGTGTCCACAGTGACAGCCAGTCCAACCCTGCCAGCACGCCACCCTCGGCCCGAGGGCGGATCTGAGGGGCTGGGAAGCGGCACACGACAGCCGTCTGTCAGCCGCTGTTGATCCAGTGACAAATCCGTTAATCATTTATCAGCAGTCGGGCCTCCCTCTGCTGGAGCACTGAGATAGTGACATTTGGGGTCAATACAGAGTTGGTTTTCCCATTGCGACCATGTTAACGTTTTGTCTGATTATAAGAAAACGTGACCTGTAAAATGTCTTAAACTTCTTACCTGCTGTTACCATCATCTCATTAACATGCTGATAGATTTTAACAAAAATTGCTACTTCTACCTCTCGTAAAATGCCTGTATGTGAGACACCCGTTAATATTTACAATTGCCAGCAAGCATTACTCCACAAACAGGTCACACAGGCAAATTGCTGCCAAATATCCTTCCGCTTATTCAAATCATCTAGACATCCACCATTTTACAGTCGACACCTTCTACAATCACACATGAAAATATGCATACGCATATACACATATATCGTATATTGCACGCATGACATAATTGTTTTCATCAAATACATTATTTTGAGATTTTACATCATATAACATTAGAGGGACCTACTCCGATTATGAAAGTCACATCTAGATTAAATTGACTATATGCGATGCCCATATTGCTGCTATGTAATGTCAAGTTGCATTTATTTAGCCTCGAAATGTAAATATGTGATATTGGAATAATTGCTAATAGTTGCTACATCATATATATTTAAAATATTTGGAGATTAACGTTAAACCGTTGCATGGCAATTTAATACATTCAATACTCAAAAACGAATATATAATAATCCTGTCATAGCTATGTATTCAGTGTTGTGAACTTCAACCATTGTCATCAAATAAATTATTCGGAGATATTACATCATATAACTTTAAAGGATCTACTCCAATAATTAAAACCATATCTAGATCAAATATGTTATATAATTCGATCGATGCCTATGACAAGTCAGAACGTTACTGTTATAATGTGAAGCTACAATGTTAATATATAATGCAAAGCTGACAGTCCGCTCCTGGTGCGATCAGCCACAGCCAAAGCTTGCGCCCGAGAAAATACCTCACCGGGTCTTCCGGGTAAAACAATATGGAACCACCCTACTGAGCGTGTTAGCGCGTCTGATGAAGTTCAGCGAACTTGACGGAGATGTGCTCGGATATACGTAACGAGAGTTATCTACATGTTAGAAATCGTCTGATCGCAGGATCCAATTGTTTTGTTAATTATCAGACTATCGTCTTTAGATTCTAATATTAAGAATGTAGGTGATTTTACTTTGTGACCTAAGTTCTACCATGATAACGACCACCTAGGCTAGGCTATAGACTGCTGTATACTATAATCTATAAAATTATAGTATAATATAGGCTAGCCACCAAACTTCTTCTTCATTTTAAATATAGTATACTTTTCGTAAAATTACTATTGCATCATAAGTATAGACAGTATAGTCTTTATAGTCTAGATACATATGAACACTACGTTATCAAACAATTACTTTTACATTCCTGCGACATTCAAGTCACACCAAGTCTAATTTAATTAAAAAAGCTTAAGCTCGACATCTCCGTTGGTTGTTCCTGGCTACCACGTCAGGGCATTGCGCATGCACACGCACGGCATTTGTAATTAAAAATTTACCTGTTTGTATACACACACACCTATAATTATAAATATACCTACGTGCACATATAAACACCTATAATTAAAAATTATTATATATATATGCTCACACACATAAAATTACGAGTCTTCGGTTATAGTAATGACACAGGATACAGTATCTATGAACGTTATTTGTACTGCGACACCTCGAAACAATATTGATTTTACCGTAGCTGCGGAGTTACAGGTTGCTACCGACAGAGATGTCAAGTTTTAATTTAGTTTGTTTTGTGAATTTTGATCTTTATGGACATGTGTGCATACATTTGTGATAAAGAAGTTCGAAAGTTAAAGATCGCAAGATTTTATATAGTTTCTGGTTCCAGCAGTTAGTGCAATGAAGCTTCGAAGTCATAATATCAGTAATCACCTGGGTATTTAAGAATTTGTTTTGTGAATTTTGACCACTTAGTCCAGTGTCCTCTTGGTGTATTCATAAAAAATATATATACAAACTTGAGTGCTGTACATTGGCTAGAACTTGTAAAATCCTCAATATATCCAGATAGCATCTATAGGTGCAGCCACATAGGCGCAGACCAATCATATATTAAACTATTCGTAAAATTACCATTGTATAAGTATAGACAGTAAAGACTTTATGGTCTAGATACATATTTTGCATTATATATGAAAACCACATTATCAAACAATTATATTTACATTCCTGTAACATTCAAGTCGCACAAAGTCTAATTTATTTAAGAAACTAAAACTCGACATCTCTGGTGGCATACACACCTATAATTATCAATATGCCTGCATGCACGTATAAACACTTATAATTAAAAATTATTATATATATATACATGCTCACACACACAAAATTACGAGTATATACATATATAATTATCAATATACCTACATATAAGCATATATATAATTAAAATTATACATATATACATGCTCACAAAAGTCTTCGGTTATAGTAATGACACTGGACACAGTTTCTATAAACGTTATTTGTACTGCGACATCTCGAAACAATATTGATTTTACATTAGCTGCGGAGCTACAGGTTGCCACCGCCAGAGATGTCGAGTTTTAGTTTAGTTCGTTTTGTGAATTTTGCTCTTTATCGACATGTGTGTGTACATATTTTTATAATGTAAGACAGAAGTTAAAGATCGCCCGAATTGATATAGTGTCTGGTTTCGGTAGTTAGTGTAATGAAGCTTCAACATCATAATATCAATAATCACGTGGTTAGTTCAGAATTTGTCAAGTCTCAAGATGGATTTTTAAACAAAGTTATGAATGTACCTTGTATTACTGATTCAATTAGACCATTCCTTTGTTCAGGCACACGAAGAGGGAATGCGTTTTCATAGATTTAATTTTGCTTTTTACATAAATAATGTAAGACTCTCTTCTTGATTTTAGTGACACATCCTTCCATTTCAGGGTGTCTAGTGTGGATTCATCATCATACATTAATAATATTTGGTGCATTGTTTTACTGACTTCTGCCGTGTCTCCTTTTAGCCTTCGTTATACTAATGTGCGACTTTCTATGTAGTTATAGTTTACAATACGATATATAGAATGGATATAATTTGTTAGAATAGAAATAATCACATTTTCTGCAATTTACCTGACTGCTGGTATCTCTAATATTACCTACATCTACAGTGCTGACATATCTTGTTTTAGTCGACTGTGGTGCTATCAAAGGCTGTACGTGTCAGAAGTGTCTACAGTGACCTGATCAAGTTGCACAAACACATTCGCATTGATAACAACAACTGGTGAGTTGTCTGCTCCAAAACAGCATAGGACATTGAGCCAAGTCACTGAATGTCCACATGTTTGCCTACAGCATCAAGAGAAAACATGTGATAGTGTCTCCCGTGGAACAATACTTACATGTAAGCAGACACCAACTCCCTCTCGGTGAAGGCAACCATTCAAGTGTGACTGTTATGGAGTGAACATTTAACGACTCATCTGGACTTGTGGAAAAAGTGAAATTGTGGCAAATCTTCTTCTCAGAGTAGAACTTTGAAACTGCACATATAAAGACCTTCATACCGTGGAGAAACCTGTAAATGTGACACCTCTGCACACTTTCTTGTAGTGTGTGGCTAAAATCTATTCGTGTTCACCCGGACTAAAGAAAACCCTTCAAATATCAATATTGTAACATACATGTGCACCGGCACTTGTGATCAGAATGTTTACATTCTGTAATAATATTTCTAATTTCTGGTGAAACGTTACACGCGGGATGTATATGAAAACACAATAGAACTGGAACTATTATCAACATGTCTGCGAATTTGCACACTCGTATTATTGAGAAGAGATTTGTAAGTGACACTTGTGGAAAACATTTTGTAAACAACAGTGGCTTAACGGTACATGTGTTCAGTCACACTGGGGAGAAACCCTTCAAATGTGATACATGTGGTGCACAATTCTCACGATATAGTACTTTGAAGAAACATTTCCGTATCCACACTGGGGAGAAACCCTACAAATGTGATACATGTGGTGCACAATTCTCAGAGAATAGTTCCTTGAAGGCACATATCCGTATCCACACTGGGGAGAAACCCTACAAATGTGATACATGTGGTGCACAATTCTCAGAGAATAGTGCCTTGAAGAAACATATCCGTATCCACACTGGGGAGAAACCCTACAAATGTGATACATGTGGTGCACAATTCTCAGAGAATAGTTCCTTGAAGGCACATATCCGTATCCACACTGGGGAGAAACCCTACAAGTGTGATACATGTGGTGCACAATTCTCACAAAATAGTCACTTGAAGGCACATATCCGTATCCACACTGGAGAGAAACCCTACAAATGTGATACATGTGTTGCACAATTCCCACAATATAGTAATTTGAAGAAACATGTCCGTATCCACACTGGGGAGAAACCCTACAAATGTGATACATGTGGTGCACAATTCTCAGAGAAAGGTTACTTGAAGGCACATATCCGTATGCACACTGGGGAGAAACCCTACAAATGTGATACATGTGGTGCACAATTCTCATAGAATAGTGCCTTGAAGAAACATATCCGTATCCACACTGGGGAGAAACCCTACAAATGTGATACATGTGGTGCACAATTCTCACAAAATAGTATTTTGAAGAAACATATCCGTATCCACACTGGGGAGAAACCCTACAAATGTGATACATGTGGTGCACAATTCTCAGAGAAAGGTTACTTGAAGGCACATATCCGTATGCACACTGGGGAGAAACCCTACAAATGTGATACATGTGGTGCACAATTCTCACAAAATAGTACTTTGAAGAAACATATCCGTATCCACACTGGGGAGAAACCCTACAAATGTGATACATGTGGTACACAATTCTCAGTGAATAGTCACTTGAAGGCACATATTCGTATCCACACTGGGGACAAACCCTACAAATGTGATACATGTGGTGCACAATTCTCAGAGAATAGTCACTTGAAGGCACATATCCGTATCCACACTGGGGAGAAACCCTACAAATGTGATACATGTGGTGCACAATTCTCACACAATAGTACTTTGAAGAAACATATCCGTATCCACACTGGGGAGAAACCCTACAAATGTGATACACGTGGTACACAATTCTCAGTGAATAGTCACTTGAAGGCACATATTCGTATCCACACTGGGGACAAACCCTACAAATGTGATACATGTGGTGCACAATTCTCAGAGAATAGTCACTTGAAGAAACATATCCGTATCCACACTGGGGAGAAACCCTACAAGTGTGAGACATGTGGTGCTCAATTCTCAGCAAGTGGTGCTTTGAAGACACATTTCCGTATTCACACTGGGGAGAAACCTTACAAATGTGATAGCTGTGGGGCACAGTTTTCCAGGAGTGATTTGCTAAAGACGCATGTAAAGCGCATTCACACCGGCAAACTCCTTCAGATGTGACATCCGCGGACCACTGTTTAAAAACTAGAAGTACTAATAGTGATACTTTATACACACATGCAGTGTTAAGAAAGGAATAACGGAAGGTATAACAGCTATCGTAAGACAAATAACTATTTGGGAATTAAAAATATATGTGTGACGCATCACAGAGTTTCTGAGAGCTGTGTCATGTCCAGTCTGAATGTTGCCTTGTCAACCACAGCCACAGCAGGAATATAACATTGATATAAATGTAGACTTTATACGAGACTCACTGCAGAGTATCATTGTTTCTGTTGCACTGCACAAATTGTGAAGTCATTGCTTATACTTGTATACGACCAGTGCAGGATTTGTTGGTTTTACCTAAATATCTTATTACTGAATAGTCCTAGTATGAAATTGTCCTATTACAAAAACATCCCATGTCCCAGTACCGAAATGTCTGTTACCAACTGTTCATGGCCAAATTGACCTTTACTAAACTGTCTGGCTATCATCTGAGCCGCTACAGAGTATCATTGTTTCTGTTGGATTGCACAGTTTCTCAAGTCATTGTTTAATCTTGTGTATATGACCAGTGCAGCATGTAGGGCGTGGAAGTCGCGGCAATCCCCACAATATAACTTATGCGTGCGTCCACGAAATGCTTCTTGTGTAATTTATTTGGTGTTGAAACGTTTTTAGACATAACTCGAGTGCTTCAGTCTGATGCAAACTAGTGTTCTAAATATACAGTATTTGTATTTTGCCCTAAGTCCCTAGTGTAGAAGAGAGGGACGAGTGAGAACTATAATGATATGATATCTTCTCAGCGACTGGTTTGAGGAGTCCACAGTCTTAAATCCGACGCTGTGTATGACGAAAGATGGTCGTATCCTTTGTTTAACTAAGCTACACTACTGAATTGCTGTGTTGAAGTTGTGTTGTATTTGGCTTCAAGCTTTATAGAACATAGTTGACCACTGTAAGAACGAGTTTGAAAAGGTCACTATACTCTATTGGTAATACTGTTGTCACTATACTATATTGGTAATACTGTTGCTAACTGTTGGTTGTTCCGAGGGTTGATGTAAAGGAGTCAATAAAAACGGATGCAGCTACAGCTTTTTTCATTGTCAACTCCCAACAAGTGCTACAATCACGCACACACACATACACACACGCCCCACAATATATTTTTATGGGGCGTCCACAAAATGTTTTTTTTGTTAATTTGGTGTGGAAACATTTGTAATATATTGCTTATGCTTGTATACGACCAGTGCAGGATTTGTTGGTTTTACCAAAATGTCTTATTACTGAATAGTCCTAGTATGAAATTGTCCTATTACAAAAACATCCCGTGATAGAAATGTCCTAGTACCGAAATGTCTGTTACCAACTGTTCATGGCCAAATTGACCTTTACTAAACTGTCTGGCTATCATCTGAGCCGCTACAGAGTATCATTGTTTCTGTTGGATTGCACAGTTTCTCAAGTCATTGTTTAATCTTGTGTATATGTATGACCTGTGCAGCATGTAGGGCGTGGAAGTCACGGCAATCCCCACAATATAACTTATGCGTTTGTCCACGAAATGCTTCTTGTGTAATTTATTTTGTGTTGAAACGTTTTTAGACGTAACTTGAATTGCTTCAGTCTGATGCAAACTAGTGTTCTAAATGTACAATATTTGTATTTTGCCCTAAGTTCCTAGTGTAGAAGAGAGGGACGAGTGACAAATATAATGATATGATATCCACTCAGTGACTGGCTTGAGACCCCCACAGTCTTAAATCCGACGCTGTGTATGACGAAAGATGGTCGTATCCTTTGTTTAACTAAGCTACACTTCTGAATTGCTGTGTTGAATGTGTGTTGTATTTGGCTTCAAGCTTTGTACAACATAGTTGACCACTGTAAGAACGAGTTTGAAAAGGTCACTATACTATATTGCAGACCTGCCTACCATTCGGGATTGTCCGGAATCATTCCGGAAAGTCACCTCAAATTACGGTATTACGGCGAGGGTTGAAAATATTACGGACTGTCACCATGTTTGCCAATCCACTATATTCAACAGGTGGCAGCATATGTATGCAGCATGTTGTGACATGGTTTTTCATTCGTTGAGTCTGGTCGTAATCTAACCAATAGGAAACAACGTTATGACAAATTGGCATTTCCGCGATCAAACAAAATGAAGTCACGCTGCACGAAATTATGGATGACAGCGAAACGACGCCACCGCCAACCGAAAAGAAACGTGTAATGCAAAAAATTTGTGAGTGTTGTACTTGTAGTGTTAGGCCAACTGACTATACTAAGACTAAATGAGTGTATTTATTGAGGAGTTTAGTCTATCATTGACAGTCACTAGAGTGTAGGCGATGTCGATGACAGTGTGATGTACTACTACTAATGGTTTTGGTCGGTCGCTACCCCCCCCCCCCCGGTGACAATATCTGACATGGTGGTTTTGCATTACTGACAGGAAGCGTATATTCCTGAAAATCAGTGTGAATGGGAAGATGGATTACTGACAGGAAGTTTCTGGGGTAGGCAGGTCTAATATTGGTAATACTGTTGTCACTATACTATATTGGTAATACTGCTGTCACTATACTATATTGGTAATACAGTTGTCACTATACTATATTGGTAATGCTGTTGTCACTATACTATTTTGGTAATACTGTTGCTAACTGTTGGTTGTTCCGAGGGTTGATGTAACGGAGTCAATAAAAACGGATGCAGCTACAGCTTTTGTCATTGTCAACTCCCAAATTTCCCATCACACTTGGCCCCCAGGCTAAATGTGAATAATTACAAATATACAAACATCAGTATAGGTGCTACACTCACACGCACACACATACACACAGGCCCCACAATATAGTTTTATGGGGCGTCCACAAAATGTTTTTTTGTTAATTTGGTGTGGAAACATTTGCAATATATTATGGTTTACTATAATTCACCATGATTTACTATGGATGTATCATGGTTTACCATTATAAACTCTAGTACATTTTAGCAGAGTTGTGGTGGTTCGGATACATTTAGGGGTCGTTCGCACATTTCTAGTTATTCTGTTAAGCAAGATGACCAGGTGTGATGGGAATTTAGGGAACACAATGACAAAAGCTGTATCTATTTATTGTTCTACGTTACACCCACCCATGGAACAAGACACAGTTAACAGCAGTATTTTCAACAGAGTATAGAGACCTTTTAAAACTCCTTCCCATAGTGTCAGTCTCTGCTTTACACAGCATGGACAACACAAATTGTAGTGATTTTCCTTGCAATATTACACCTGTCCAATTGACAGAAATAAAGAGTACACACGACCCACCATTGGTCATATACACGTATAAACAACGAAATGACAGATTGTGCAAAGGAAAAGAAACGATAATAATGTGGAATGAGACAGCCCAAAGAGGCGGGGAGGGGAGGCTGTAGGAGATTGTTTGCTGGAAATTCAGCAGTTCAGTGCGTCTGAATACATATCCCGTGGTGTCGTCTTGTCTCAGGGGTGATTTTCAGAGAGAATCCGGGAGGACTGCTTCTGTTCCGGGAGACCGGGAGATACACCAAAAATCCGGGAGTGTCCCAGATTTCACTGGATAATTGGCACGTATACAGATGCCACATCTAAAAGCAATAATGAAATGCAAAAGACAAAACAAAAAATCGCACTTTCAGTAACAGATTAAAGTGCGCAAGAAAGCTCTCAGTGAGACTTGCCAGGGTAAAACCATTTTTATTATCCCAAAACAAATAGTTTTACATAACAATGTAGAGTTGACAGATGCAAAAATTCAAAATGTTTCCATTTTTGAGAATTAGCTATTTGTATTTGTTTACATTTTTGGGAATTAGCTATTTGTATTTGTTTACATTTTTGAGAATTAGCTATTTGTATTTGTTTACATTTTTTTGAATTAGCTATTTGTATTTGGCTTAATGCTTTGTAGAACATAGTCGACCACTGTAAGAACGAGTTTTAAAAGGTCACTATACTATACTGGTAATACTGTTGTCACTATACTATATTGGTAATACTGTTGTCACTATACTATATTGGTAATACTGTTGTCACTGTACTATATTGGTAATACTGTTCTCACTATACTATATTCGTAATACAGTTGCCAACTGTTTGTTGTTTCGTGAGTGGATGTAATGTAGTCAATAAAAATTGATGCTGCTACAGCTTTTAATAATGTGAAATCCCAAATTTCTTATCACACTTGACCCCCACGCTAAATGTGAATAATTACAACTATACGAGCATCGGTATAGGCCCTTTATTTACACACACCCCCCTACACATGCACATACACTGACGCCCCACAATATATTTTATGGGGGCGTCGCCAAAATGGTTTTTAGGTAATTTGGTTTTGAAACATTTTTAGACGTAACTTGAGTGCTTCAGTATGATGCAAACTTGTGTTCTAAATGTAAAAAAGTACCCAAATGCAGACACACACACGCAGACGCACACGCATACAGACACACACACACAAATACACACACACAGACAGACAGACACACATCATATGTCTCTTAGTAATAGTATCATGGTTGAAATCACGTGTACTGTACAGTTGTACCTAACTGTAGGTAATTGTGTAGGGGAATGCAAATATTTAAAATTGCTACCGCTAAGCCTGTGCAAAACGTAAATTTTATGATAAGCTGCTTCGGAATTGTTCAGTTGAACCTGCGGATACAAAATAGTTCATTGGCGGTCGTCAGTACAAATTTCACAATATCTTGATAAGTATGTCACATAGAGCCAACATGTCTATGTCAGTGTGTAGAATTGTTGTAAGTGATCTCAAATATGCTACAAGTGCCATTTGCTGACATTCATATATCCGACATTTTTTAAGATGGCGCCCGTCAAAACCATTTATCGCCGTAAGTAAAGAACTGCATCACCTGCCATTATATTGATGCCAAAATATAGATGTTCAGGTGCGATGATTTCAAATATGTTACCTTTGACCTTCGCCAACATTCAAATATCCGGCATTTTTTAAAGACAGCGCCCACTAAAGCTATTTGTCGCAATATCGAAACAACTACATCACCTAGAGCTATAATGCCGATGTCACAATAAAGGTTTTCATGTAGAATTATTATAAATATGTTACTTTTTACCTCACCGAATTCAAATATCTACCTTTTTTAAAGATGGCGCCTGTCAGCGCTTAATACCCCTATATAATAAGAACTACATCACCTGGAGCGATAACATTGATGTATAACTATAGGTTTTCAGGTGCGACGATTTCAAATATGTTCCTGTTGTCCTTCTCCGATTTTTCATATCTATCATTTTCAGCACACCATGTGGCCGCCAGATTTTCGGCGGTGTGAGACCATGAGCAAAGTCAATTAAAACGTACGTTTGGTTGACTTAATGGTGATACCTACCCTTTAAATACACAATTATGATTTCTAAACGTTTCACAAATCTTGCTCACACCCGCTAACGGTCATCTGCGTATCGAATTGATTTATCTATGCCGATCGCTATCGCTAGACTAGACTAGTTCGCAGGCTAAGCTGACACAACAACGTCAGTGTTGACAGTTTCAATTACTTTGTCCCTATTCGACATTATCCGCGGCGCTTAAAAGCTTCCGAGAGGCAGTCTGTTTGTGTGTCCACAGTGACAGCCAGTCCAACCCTGCCAGCACGCCACCCTCGGCCCGAGGGCGAATCTGAGCGGCTGGGAAGCGGCACACGACAGCCGTCTGTCAGCGGCTGTTGATCCAGTGACAAATCCGTTAATCATTTATCAGCAGTCGGGCCTCCCTCTGCTGGAGCACTGAGGTAGTGACATTTGGGGTCAATACAGAGTTGGTTTTCCCATTGCGACCATGTTAACGTATTGTCTGATTATAAGAAAACGTGACCTGTAAAATGTCTTAAACTTCTTACCTGCTGTTACCATCATCTCATTAACATGCTGATAGATTTTAACAAAAATTGCTACTTCTACCTCTCGTAAAATGCCTGTATGTGAGACACCCGTTAATATTTACAATTGCCAGCAAGCATTACTCCACAAACAGGTCACACAGGCAAATTGCTGCCAAATATCCTTCCGCTTATTCAAATCATCTAGACATCCACCATTTTACAGTCGACACCTTCTACAATCACACATGAAAATATGCATACGCATATACACATATATCGTATATTGCACGCATGACATAATTGTTTTCATCAAATACATTATTTGGAGATGTTACATCATATAACATTAGAGGGACCTACTCCGATTATGAAAGTCACATCTAGATTAAATAGACTATATGCGATGCCCATATTGCTACTATGTAATGCCAAGCTGCATTTATTTAGCCTCGAAATGTAAATATGTGATATTGGAATAATTGCTAATAGTTGCTACATCATATATATTTAAAATATTTGGAGATTAACGTTAAACCGTTGCATGGCAATTTAATACATTCAATACTCAAAAACGAATATATAAGAATCCTGTCATAGCTATGTATTCAGTGTTGTGAACTTCAACCATTGTCATCAAATAAATTATTCGGAGATATTACATCATATAACTTTAAAGGATCTACTCCAATAATTAAAACCATATCTAGATCAAATATGTTATATAATTCGATGCCTATGACAAGTCAGAACGTTACTGTTATAATGTGAAGCTACAATGTTAATATATAATGCAAAGCTGGCAGTCCGCTCCTGGTGCGATCAGCCACAGCCAAAGCTTGCGCCCGAGAAAATACCTCACCGGGTCTTCCGGGTAAAACAATATGGAACCACCCTACGGAGCGTGTTAGCGCGTCTGATGAAGTTCAGCGAACTTGACGGAGATGTGCTCGGATATACGTAACGAGATTATGACAGATAAACGGCACAGATCTGACTACGTATTACAATAGACATTTAGGTTAATTTACTGTCTTACAAAACTGTCACTACCGCAGTTATTATTATTATTATTTATATGTGTGTGTAGACTGATTTGTTGATTTTACATTAACACTACTGACATTATTATTATAATTATTATCATCAAAATAATACTATTGATCGTGTAGTAACTGAAGTTATCACATTGGCGCGCTATTTTCAATTACCACTATTCTTGTTATTTACCGTAATCAGGGTTGGTGGCTATCCATCAATCTTCTTGTAGCGATTGTGTCCTGCACAAGCGTCACCTGCCTAAACGGTGTCACATGTCGTAACCTTATCTGTGGCGCCATGTGCATTTGCCCGGCTGGCTTCGAGGGGCCGCGATGTGGTAGGACAGAAACTACTGACGGCATTGAGGACAACATATCAACAACAACCTTTGACGGCACTCCAGGCAAAATGGCAACAACCACGATTGGCACTTCGATTAAATCAGGTCGGATATTAAAGGTGTAAAAATACATCGAACGAATGATGCATCGCCATAGTCGATGGGGCGATAGTCTTAATGTCGACAGTCAATTGAACTATAAATAATCATCCTAATAAGCCTAATAATAGTTTAATGTTGCTAAAACAAATCAGCATAGCTACTAGTGCCACACTCTGGTGTGGTGTGTGATTTGTGATGCGGTGTGTGATGTGGTGTGGTATTGCGTGTAGTGTGGTGTAGTGTGGTGAGGTGTGTATCGTGTGTTTGGTGTTGCATGTGGTGTGGTGTAGTTGAGTGTGGTTTGTGCGGTGTGTGGTATTTGGTGTGGTGTACTGTTGTGAGGTGTGTGTTGTGTTGCGTGTGGTGTGGTGAGGTGCAGTGTGGTTTGTGCGGTGTGTGGTATGTTGTGTGGTGTGGTGTAGTGTAGTTTGTGGTGTGGTGTTGCGTGTGGTGTGGTGTGGTGTAGTGCAGTTTGTGTGGTGTGGTGTGGTGTGGTGTAATGTGGTGTGGTATGGTGTAATGCAATGTGGTTTGTGCGGTGTGTTGTGTGGTGTGGTGTTGCATGTGATGTAGTGTAGTGTGGTGTGTGGTGTTGTGTGTCGTATGTGGTGTGGTGTTGTGTGGTGGTGTGGTGTGTTGCGGTGCGGTGCGGCGCGGCGAGGCGCGGCGTGGTGTGGCGTAGTGAGTTCTGAGTTCAAAGTCAAATAGCACAAGCCGTGTTTGCTTCATGTAGACTAGAAGGAGACAAAAGTGAAATCCCTTGATGAGTGATGCTTGTCAAGACGTTCCCTTTAATGTGATATCAAAAAGTTAAAATTGTTACATTAAGTTTTGATTCATATTTGTGGTAACGCTGACAGGTGTATGAAAAGAATTACGGGTGGCTATTGTCGAGAAAGTCAGCCTTCCGTAGCGATCTATAAATGTCGATAATTTTCGTTGAATTGTTTGTATGGTAGTTTTGCATTATAGTTGAGAAATAATGAGGGGTATATCGCAAGAAAGAAATTTGTATAAAAATGGACATTCTATTAATACTCCCAAGATAAAGTTTTACTGATTAATACGGAATTTCCAGATGTCACATATTTGAGCTGCCGTCAAACATATACATTATTGAGATGACGGGTGTGATTTAATGTGTCAGCCAGTTTTGATTTGTAACTATTCCAAGTGACATTTTTTGCAAAACTTTCAGATCAGTCAAGAGGATGGACAAAAATACTGACTGTCGGGATATCAATTGTGATGATATCCGCTGTTGTTGGCACATTTCTATGGAATCAGTATGTGTCCTTGTTACTTCCCTTTGTTACAATCAGTTCGGTTATCTCGATTGCCAAAGTGTTCTGCCTGTCAGCGTTACACCCACAATTCACTGAAGTTACGTTTTATGTTAAGATGTCGCTAGGGGCGCTGCATGGGAGAAATATAGGTGACGTTACGACATACATACATATTTACAAACAAGCAAACAAACAAACAACGAAACAAACAAACACATACACAAGTACGTACATAAATACATAGATACATACTACATACACACGTACATACATGCATACATATATACATGCACACATACATACATTCACAAACATGTATACACACACACATACATGCATACACACAAACAAACACACACGCACGCAGGCACATACGCATACACACACATATATATATGCATACATACACACACACACTCATACGCACATACACACACAGAGACAAATGCACTCTCACACATGCGCACACAATAATGCGCGCACACGCACACAAACACCACCCAGCCACGCGCCCACCCATCCACCTCAAGCACATGCGCGCGCACACACTATCACACGCATACACATTCACACACACACACACACACCACACCCATTACACAATAGTGGAGATATGTATCACAAGTGCAATTTTCGTCATTGGAGACACTGCTCAATGTCTACGATGATGAAAGTCGGACTTGTGATACAGACGCCAACATGGACAGGTGGATGATGAGACAAGACGGGCGGAGACGAAACAACCGGAGGAAGCACGACTGGAAAATACTGCGAAGGATGAGCAGGAGAAAGAGAAGGGGAATAAGAATGAGAAGTTGCAGGAGAAGGAGTTGGAAGGACAATCTAGTTGGTTCTCAATTTTACTTTAATTGCCGGTTAAAGGTGTCCTATCAATTGTGTCTTGGTGTTTGTTTTATACTCATTAAAAGGGGAAGCAAAATACATGTTTATGGGCCTATGTATCTAAAGAGAGTTAATAAAAATTAACATTTTGAACTACAAACCACGTAGCTAGATCATTAACACATTGATGCGGTGCATGCCGCAGAATATTTAAACGCATTACATTCATCCCTCGGTTTGTGTTATTCACCACGCTGTTATTGAGACGGATGACTTAAGTAAATATGTCGATGGTATGCTGCTAGCTAGATTGTGTTTAATAAGCCCACAAACAGTGTTCGCAATTTGAATTGTTATCCTCCCAAATAGCAAACAAAACGCTCAGATCACAACAAATCTACTGGCAGTATTGTCTTCAGCGGCTGGTTTAGCCACAAAAGCGAACAGTGAGAATGTCCGAAACACCAACACAAAATCACAGTCAAGCGAACTTTTTGTTAACATTTACCATCTGGGATGATTCCGGACCAAGGAATAACCAACCAGCCAATGAACCAACCAACCAACCAACTAACCAACCGACTAACCAATCAACCAACCAACCAATCAACAAACCAAACAACCAACAACCGTTAGTGTGTAATTGTGTTGTCCCACATCAGAGGAAACTTCCGTTCGACTAGCAGGAGGGATATACACAAAAGGCAATTTTCTACAGCAACGTCCCATGGCGTCCCCTGTCACAGTAGCCAGCAGTGACGTACTAAGGCTCAGGCTCTGCCCCCATTAGCCACCCAATTCCGCCGTCTATGCACACTACAGGAACGCAGTTAAATAGTTGCGGCAAGCCAGTTTTGATCATAATAGTTCGACGTCTCTCACCAAGAAGTGAAACTCGGCGTTCGAAATATAGTCACTTACCACCTACTTTGCCGTCGGATCAGTAACTCTTTTGAGTTATTGGTCCATATGACCGCCTATATTTCTGTAGAAATCACAACGTTGTGCAGCAGTATACATAAGCTTATAGTTACAACTGGACCAGTTACAATCCTGTGCTACTGATCTAAGTGATGGAGTTGACGCAACCAGTCATAGTGGTGACAGCGTTTCTGACTTGTCTGGCATTAGTTATGAATCTCTGACTCTTGCACTGATGATATCATTGCTGTGGTCGCTGGCCTTGCCTGCGATTCTTAATGATCTTTCCTAACAGAACGTTCATGAATGGTCGCCTGCCGCTTGTTTTAAATAAGTAAAATGAAGAAACAATTACCAAGTTTCTTTGTTTCGTAATTATTTTAGAGAATTTATAGAAGTAAGTTATAAAACCAGTTACCAGAATATTAACAGTCTACTGATACATCAAACAGCGTTGTAAGCATTGAGGAGACATGGGTACCATACACAACAAGGCGCCATACCCATAATGCAATATGTTGTTCCACGTTCTATGTTGTGTACATCGCTTGACCGATCTCATTTTAGTTTGTATAAAGTTATCGAGTTTATTAAAAATTTGGAACACCAAAAGTAATTACGATGGCTGATAGTGTAGTTCATAACTTGCGTGACTCTAGCAAATTCAGTGGTAACACCAAACCACATTACACAATTTATTAAATTATACAATGATAGCAAGCCTTCTTAGAATGATTTATAACATAGTTAGTCCACATTACTGAATTACAAAAAAATGAGCATAGGTACCCATTACTGAGCATGGTGCCACATATTTTGTTTAACGAAAACAATTTCTTTTTCAATGTTCTTGAGACTTTTGAAAATTGTATTTCAATCAAATAGAGATATGTTTGAGGAGTTTAAAACACATATAGAGAGCGGGTCTATATTCATTTTATTAAATCGAAATATGTTTCGCCACAGGTGAATTGGGAAAATTGTGCATATGGCTATATAATTAACACGACAAACATCACACATTTGAGTGTTTCTAGCCACATGGAAGTAGAGGCGTAGTCGACACATTTGTGTCAAGCTTTAATGCGAGGTTAATTGTTTCGTTACCCGTAAGTCGGCGTTAATCATTATTAGCAGGAAGTGCAATAAATGATTATTCCTTAATGTGGAAACCAAAGCATACGTACCAAATATCAAAGGGTCTCGCAGTTAACCCAGCCGACCTACGCAATACTGTCCATAGAGGGTGTTTGTAATATGCATGGATGGTTTGAATTATCCAAACTGCGAATAGATTTTGGGTTTATTAAACACAATTTGGAGATCAACAAATAATTGGTATAGCTTTAACACACGCACACACACCACACACAGACACACACACATACATACATCTCTCGAGTCTGATTGGTGTATACGAATTTTCCTAAGCGGCTATGCTACAGATAGATAGATGGATGGATGGATGGATGGATGGTTGGATGGATGGATGGATGGATGGATGGATGGATGGATGGATGGATGGATGGATAGATAGATAGATAGATAGATAGATAGATAGATAGATAGATAGATAGATAGATAAGTTTATACATCGAGTCTGATTGATGGATACGTATTTTGTTAAATGGCCGTGTCATATTTGAAGTCTGATTGACGTATTCTATGTGGTTATTGTATATCTCTAGTATGATTGCTCGTGATGATTCTTTGAAGAGGTCCAGTCTGGCATTCCTCACCTGTCCTTGCACTGATGTGGTTGATGCAGTTCGAATGAAGCAAAAGGTTAATGCTGCGATTAGTAGACAACTCTTGCGTTATTTTCAAGATGTGGCAACTTTCAAACTTGATTTGTTTTAATGAAACTGCACAGAAATTATTTGAAAACACAATTGGTGATTGCTGTTTCTGAAGACAGTCATGTCACATTACGTGTGAATGTGTTAGTCCCAAATGCAGGGGCATGTTAACGTGACTTCATGTGTCAATATGACTTACTATAATATTATGAACATTACGTACAGTGTAAAGACGAGTTATTCTGTCAATGTGGCTTACTGTGTCAGTTTGACTTACAGTAAGTAATGTTGAGCAAGACTTAATGTGTCAGCATCACTTAAAGTGTCAACAATGTTAACGTGACATACTATGTCAAAACAACATTGTCTGTCAACATGACGTGATGTGACCAAATTACTTACTGTGTTAATATGACTTCCTGTCTCAACGTGGGCATAGCAACAGTAATAATACTAATCAAATTACATAGCGCCTCATCCTCATATCATCAGGAATCTGAGCTCAGAATTGCATCATTAGACAAAAATCATTAGGCAAGACCGTGATTAAGGACGCGTAGTAGTCATCATGAGAGCGAGGGAATGGGATTTCAGGCAAATATATGTTATTTTTTAACGAAAGATGACTATTGTTTCAGATGATTTCAAAGTGAAACGGAGGAGATTCCAGATTTGGGTGCAGTTACACTTACAGAGAAAGCGGTTTGCCAATGTTAAACTTAGATTTAGGAACGGAAAGTTGTTGTGAAACAGATGATCTTACTTTCCTGTGGATGTCTGAAAAAAGCACGATATATACATATATATATATATATATATATATATATATATATATATATACATACATACATATATATATATACATGTATGTATACATACATACATGTATATATATATATATATATATATTATATATATATATCATGCGTTTTTCAGACATTCACAGGAAAGTAAGATCATCTGTTTCACAACAGCTTTCCGTTCCTAAATCTAAGTTTAACATATAATATATATATATATGGTTGTTGCATAGTGCTGATTCAATCCGCAACCGGATGCCAGTGCAACTGCTTAAATAAAGTGGTGATGGTGAAAGACGTGTTAATTTACTGCGTCAACAGTCAACATGTCTTACAATGTTGGCAGAATACCTACATTTTGTTCGGCTGAGCTGTGGTCTATGATACACGCAGTCCGTGTATCTGTGATATTCTACTGTTCTCCCATCCGTGCTCTCCAGGATATCCGCGGTCCGTGTATCTACGATCTTCTATTTTTCTCCCATCCGTGCTCTCCAGGATATCCGCGGTCCATGTATCTACGATATTCTACTTGTCTTCATTCCGTGCTCTCCTGGTACAATGCTGTCAGTGGATTTAGGATATTGTACTTGTCCGTCCCGTATGTGCTCTCCAGGAGAACTTGTTTGAGTTTTGTCCGGTTGATCCTGCAACATGACACTATTTACATATTCCAAACTATGCAATTTTGCACTGGTATTTCAAGGTGATTTTGATGATATTAAGAGAAACACATGACACTAGTTATGATATAAAATATCTGGAAAGGTGATGACGATTATATTTCCGAATTGTTATACATAACATAACTGATAATGAATCAAAACAGACAGTTTATTTATTCTGGCACAAATTATTTTTATATAAAATAATATGACTACTTTGTGAACCTCCTTACGTGTATAGAATCGTATATTCATAAACAGCGTAGATACATGAAAGTTTTAAAACGACAGAACTCCTTATCATAGATAGTGGTCATCACACAACATGATATTGTCATGATCGCGCTTTGACCCACGTGTCCGGATGGGTTCCCCTCTATTGCTAGTTGGATCCTAAAACGATGACACGCTGTTCTCATTCAATTATTTATTACACAGGCACAAAGAAGAAGAAGACCCTGTAGCAATGACGTAAACAATATTACGCATGACACAACCATAAACCTAAAACAACATTACACACAATTACACACATTCCTGTCTTCGTGTAGGCTCGTTATCTAACGCTACAAGAAAATGTTTGGTCTCTCTTACAGTCCATCTTACCTGACCTTCTTAGTCCGCAATTGGCGTTAGTCGACGACTTTGTTGCAGCCATACTGCGCGGGTACTTCCCATACAGTAAGAGAAGCGGGTCTCGCAAGTTTCAAAACAGGCAAATAGAGAGCGACACGTGTCAGGACATATGTTTCTTTTATCGTATTTGTATCAGGACATGTTGAAATTGTGTCCTACTACATTGTACTTGTCAACTATGTTGATTCTCTTGAAGGTTTTAATTAAATTGATAAAGTCTCAAACGGTGTCGATATTTTGTATTGGTTAAATAAGACAATTTCAAACTACACTCCATCCATCCAGTTACCAATGCAAACATTACATGTCATTCTTAACAAAAATAAAATATACGTCAGTCATATTTCCCTCGGAATGTATCCTTTACACTTCGAACTTAACTATTGATCCCCTTAATGGTCATTGTTTAACTAATTTTACTTATTAGCATCCACACTTCCAAGTACTTATGACGCAAGCCAACTTGTAACTAAGGCCGTGTATTAGTGTTCGTGTATTTCTCAAACACACACGGCGGCAACCGTGTTTCAGGCCTGATTTTCTTGAAACTATCCTATTGTATATATTTACATTTATAAATTGTCCAAATTCCCTCTAGCGGTCGAAGTTGTAACTAACTTCACGTACTATATCACCCCGATTTCTGTCAAACTTACACACATAGTGCGAGCCGTGTGTCAGTCCTCGTACCTCTTGGAGGTATACTAACATCTACCTTTGCAGCTTAACATTCCTTCCAAGTACACATTTGGTCAATCGTTTTTTTCAGACCTAGTTCCCTTTGAAGATATTCTGACTGGTTCCATTTTTAGTTTTGGTGACGAATATGTGTTCTATACATGGAATACGTGGACTACTGCTCGCACTAGGACAACTACTCGAGCTGGTGCCGGGACAAGCCTGAACGTGTTTTGTTTATAACTCCAAATATTTAACATTAATCTTATGTTCATTACGCATGTGAAATGTGGTATATTACATAATATTAATACCACATATTATGTCATATAGGTTTGCAGTTAGAAATTTACTAAAATCCCCGTAGCACCTTTATTTGTAACTAACTTCACGAGTTAATACCCTGTAGTAATCCCTCTCCCTATAATTATATTAGTGAAAATGAACCCTCCCTGTAGTTGGGATGCTGACAAGACACATTTAACGTTTCAGCGCGGTAGACGTGTAACATTTTCATAGTGTAGTGTAGTGTATGACGGATAAGTATAAGCCATTATGTAAAATGTGTAATACATAAGTTATAGCCTGATGTTTGTCTTGTATATCTGCAGAACGTTTGATTTGTTCTATACGTTTGTCTTTTGAACGTCTCAACTTTGTCTCTTTGTCTTTGAGTGGTGTTTCGTCTTATATGTCTGTTTTTTCGTGTTTCATATCAGTTGAACGTTCGATTTTTCTGGATGTATGTTTTTTTAACTTTGGAGCCCTTATGCATAAATGTTAGTCTTACCCGTCATTCATGTCATAGTTTGACCTATTGACCTGAGCCACCTAGTGGTTGCTCCCCTTTTGCTCGTCTTTTTCTTTCTCCTCCCTTTTCCAAAATTTTCCCTCCATTTTCTCCCTTTCCTCCTTTTTTTTTGCTAATTTTTCCTCCCTTTTCTGCCAATGTCCTCTTTTTGCTCCCTTTCCCCTCTCTCTCTCTCTTTTCCCTTTTTACTCCCTTAGAGAGAGAGAGAGAGAGAGAGAGAGAGAGAGAGAGAGAGAGAGAGAGAGAGAGAGAGAGAGAGAGAGAGAGAGAGAGAGAGAGAGAGAGAGAGAGAGAGAGAGAGAGAGAGAGAGAGAGAGAGAGAGAGAGAGAGAGAGAGAGAGAGAGAGAGAGAGAGAGAGAGAGAGAGAGAGAGAGAGAGAGAGAGAGAGAGAGAGAGAGAGAGAGAGAGAGAGAGAGAGAGAGAGAGAGAGAGAGAGAGAGAGAGAGAGAGAGAGAGAGAGAAGAAAGTAGAAAGAGAAGAGAGAGATAAGGAGAGAGAGAGACGGACATACAGACACAGAGTGAGGAGAGAGAGAGATTGAAGAGAGAAAAATAGACAGAGAGAGGGTGAGAGATAGATATACACAGAGAGAGGGA
>OZ023207.1:46412565-46512565 GCA_963995525.1 Escarpia spicata
GAGAGGGAGAGAGAAGGGGGAGGGAGTGAGAGAGAAGAAATACAGACTGTCTACCTCCCACTGGGCTGTCTCCCTCTTTGTTCAACATCAAATAGCCACAGCTGCACAAGTTGTGACGCAAGAAATGTAGGTTTGGCCGAGTTAAGGGACATTTAATTAAAATCGTTACATAAAACTAGAGAACGCTGTGCTTTCATGGACACCGAGTCGGTTGTTAAAAACAAAAATGTATAATTCATTAGTACCTTAATTTTGTATCCACTCGTATGGAGAGAAATCCCATAACGGAGGTCCGGGTTATATCGCCATTGTTACAGAGACAGCCATGCAAATACACACATGTATACGCACGCTTGCACGTACGCATACATAATGTTCAAAAAGACACACCATAGGTGCGGGAACAAGGGGCATCTGACCGCGTTGGAATTTCGGTGGAGGGGCAGACAAAATTGTAAGGCAGACAAAAATATTTCAATATTAATTATTATACATAATTGTGCTACAAATATCTGTGCAATGCTGGTCAACAAATTGTTTTAACTGACAACAATACAGTTAAAAAGTGCATTTATTCTACAAAGAGCAATCGATTATGTGTACATAATCATAAGTGCAATAATTCTATACATGGCTTCACGATTCAAACATTTCATACACAATTGTTGGCTAGAAAAACTAAGGAAATTATGTCATAATTTTAGTCATTTTGAAATTTGCAAAACAGTATTGTGATGTGCACAGTATTGGCTACACTTTTCAAGGTACTGCAAATAATGGTCTCCACAATGCTGTATTACAAATTAATCTATGTCAATTTAGATAATATCATTATATGCCAGTGTGATTGATTTGTTTTGTGCCATTTGTCTACATGATAGAGAATGTATGTGTTGAAAATGAAATGAATAACACTTCTAAAATATTCTCATTATTAAATATTGCAATAAACGTTTACATGTATTTGCAATATTTTAGGACACTGCAATATTATATTGCAAGTACTGCAGTACTTTTAAAAGGATTACAAACCCTTGCAGTACTTTTAAAACAGTTACAAGTACTTGCAGTAATTTTAAAAGTATTGCGCCAATCCCAGCTAGACAACAGATAGACATGTTGTCACGCATAGTCTGGAAGCATACATATATTGTGACATTTACTTCTCAAATTAGACGAAACAATCACAGTTCATAAAAATTCACCATTGTCATGATGATTTTCAAAACATTTCCGCAGTATCTTCTAAGATAACAAGCAGGGTAATGATTGTGAAACTGCACGGATTACAATAGTTGACCTTGTGTCATGGCTTGAAGTGGTGTACCCCCTGGCAAGATTAACATAACCTTGGCAAGTGGTATCATAAACAAGGCTTGTGGAGAAACATTATGGGCAAGAATGCTGGGAGCACGTCTAACGACGACATCAACCAACATAAGTAAACAGATCGACAATCATAGTAGTGGGAAACAAGTGAACACGCTCCGGCGATCTGGTGACTGCATCAAGCACTTTTGGCGCCACCTACCAGCCATTGGTCACACCAGATGGCGTCAATCACCTGCGACCAGAATACAACAGAGAGGGAGGCCAGAGATGAGAGGAAAAGCCTGTGGAGGTTCATAAAATCGTCGCACAATCACCCTGTGTTGAGGTATTACCTACTTTATCACACCCGATACAAGCTGTCTAGCCATATTCGCACTGAGGCAGACAATTTTGTCCACGATGAGACGCGGTCCACATGACATATCACCCACAATGCAACAGTGCGTGGTCCAGACAGCGTATACGTCACCATGACAACACTCAGTCTGGCTACACTTCTGTGAACAATCACTATCTGTAAGCAACAATGAATACAGTGGTGTGAAGAATGTCCCTATTCATCCAGAGGCTGACCAAAATACACTATCAACACCTCCATGTTGGCATGGAGCTGGTCCCCTATCCATCAAGGGGCTGACCAAGGTAGACCATCGACACTTCTGTGTTGCCATAGACCGCTGACACAGCAGGGTAGAGATTCACATTCGGCAGACCGCGGAAAGCGACTCCTGAAACAAAAAAGTAAAGGTATGTTTTTAGATAGTGCAGTATCCAGTCCTCGGGACTGCTCAAAGCAGTTAACACTGTACTCCCTGGCAGATCTGTTCAATCAAACACCATCTTAACTTCTCTGGAAAGCATTCAGCCACGCTGCAACGATTGCACAAACTATTTGTACACAAATATTCACCACTGTCTATTGCCAGGTACTCAGTCGTACAGCTGAGTGAACTGGAGCAACGTAAATAAAATGAATCAGTGAAAGTTTGATCGTGTGCATTTGAATACTTTACGAGTTATGCAATGTTAAACGCATTTCTTATGTCACTTTAATGCTGTAATATGGGAACTTAGTACAGTTATAATGCTCTGTCAGTATGGAAATAGAGGCTGCCTTCCTAGAATTTGCTGTGTTTTGTTATCTCCAATATTCTCTACCGATTTAGATCATTATTCACATGTGTTGGTGTGTGGATATATATACACAAGTGCTGCTAAGACAACTGTTTCATATTAGAAATATATATAGCAAAATGATGGAATATAAATCACTGTAAGTAGAAGTTAGATTAAGAGTTTAACAGTGCACATACTAATCAAGGTATCACGTACATCAGCAGTTCCCATGTTGGTGTTACATCCTTACATTACATATCAAAATAACCTTGACCTTTGACTTGACCTTGTAACCCCATTATGATCATATGACCTCAGATGTTGTTGATGTTTTATGTTGAAACATACACATTTGGCTAAAATCACTGAAACAGTATGAAAATGGAAGCGGTCTCATAGAATTTCTGTATTTTGCTCTCTGCATATTCTCTGCACATAAGGTAATCATCTGTATGACTGTGTCCCTTGGTATACTTAATATAATTGTATTTAAATAATATGATGACCTGTAGCTAGCAGATACATCAGAATAACATTTTATACATGTGGTTTTTATGGTAAATCACATACATTTACATCAGCTGTTCCCAATTTTTTTCTCCCCATGTACCCCCTAAGATTTTTGACAATCATCAGGATACCCCGATCAATTTAACATAAAATATATATACTCCATAAAAAAACAATATTCTACTCAGTTCAACGAAAACACATAATCGTATTAATGCGATAAAAGTATACATCAAATTTATAGTAGAATATAAAAACTAGAGGTGAGATACCCTTTTCAAAATCAGGGACTCAATTCAGGGAGCAGTTTCGGACAGGAGGATTCGGAGATCATCCATGACACAAAGTAGGACTCGAGGTTTCGTCTTTGTGCAGAATAACACTGAGAATTCGTGTTCACATAAATACATGAATGGACTTGGCTAGGAGATGTTCAAGCGCATCGTGGTAAACGGTCGAGTCATTCACGAGTTTCAAAAAATTCCTCAGATCTCTGAACAAATTTGCATCCTTTCCATGGGAAGTTAGTTTGGAATTACATTTGACATCGCCGACAGGTACATTGCTGACCGGTACACGCTCCTGCACAAGTTGCTCCCTGTTTCTTCATCAACAAATGCTGCGTTGAGATAATCAGACATGTTGAAGTTTCCGTAGTGACGTTGTCCTCCGACAGCCCCAGCTTCACGATGACACCTCGTATTTTAACTTAGTCAGCTTCAAGATTTAGCCTTCTTCCTATAGTTTCTCGACGAACTGATCCTTAACTTAACCGAGATTTATCCTTACACAGACCTGCCTACCCCAAAAACTTCCTCTCAGTAATATAATAATAATAATAGACGGAGGGGGGGGGGGTAGTGACCGACCAAAACCATTACATCACACTGTCATCGACCTCGCCTACACTCTAGTGACTGTATCATAGGCTGTCAATGATAGACTAAACTCCTCAATAAATACACTAACTTAGTCTTAGTACAGTCAGTTGGCCTAACACTACAAGTACAACACTCACTAAATTTTTGCATTACACATTTCTTTTCGGTTGGCGGTGGCGTCGTTTCGCTGTCATCCATCATTTCGTGCAGCGTTACTTCGTTTTGTTTGATCGCGAAAATGCCAATTTGTCATAACGTTGTTTCCTATTGGTTAGATTACGACCAGACTCAGCGAATGAAAAGCCATGTCACAACATATGCTGCCACCTGTTGAATATAGTGGAAACTAAATTTTTTTGATTGGCAAACATGGTGACAGTCCGTAATATTTTCATCCCTCGCCGTAATACCGTAATTTGAGGTGACTTTCCGGAATGATTCCGGACAATCCGGAATGGTAGGCAGGTCTGCTTACATAGGCCGGTTAATTAGTTACACATGCGCGCACATTGCCCCACAAAAACCCCTTGGCCTCAAGACATTTGGAGACCTCTTGGAAGTTGCCCTCACCTTCTTAGTGAATTCCAAGGGAATTATAGAACAAGAACTCCTCCTTAAACTAAGTCTCAGTCTTTGAAGCAAAGCGCGAGCATGAGTTGCACACAAGATGACGAAATCCTTTCAGCTAACCCTACGCATACCTCATGGAAAACCTATCGCGTACCCCAGGAGGTTATATGATCACGATGAGGTTACAAGGTCAAGTCAAAGGTCAAGGTTATTTTGATATGTAACACCAACATGGGAACTGCTGATGTACATGATACCTTGATTAGCATATGGCAGTGTGTGCACTGTTAAAATCTTAATCTAACTTCTACTTATAGTGATTTATATTCCATCATTTTGCTATACATATTTCTATATGAAACACTTGTCTTAGCAGCACTTGTGTATATATACCCAACCAACACATGTAGGTAATGATCTAAATCGGTAGAGAATATTGGAGATAACAGCAAATTCTAGGAAGGCAGCCTCTATTTCCATACTGACAGAGCATTATAACTGTACTAAGTTCCCATATTACAGCATTAAAGTGACGTAAGAAATGCATTTAAAATTGCATAACTCCTAAAGTATTCAAATGCGCAACATCAAACTTTCACTGATTATTGCTAAATATGTATGCTAAGGCCAGACACCCCAGGTGAAATGGTGTTTTTTAACAAAAAATACTGAAAATGGTTTTCTGCCAGATTATTATACCTTTGTATGTATACTATCAATAAAGTTCACTTCTATGACAATTACGTACCTCTAAATCAGTTTTAGTCATGAATCAAGCACATCGATATCATGTAATGAAATCCATTATGCAATCTTTGACAGCCATTTTCTCAAAAATATTTTTCTTAAAATTTCTGCATTTGGAAACGGGATATCTCTTAGAATAATTATGCTATATAAATAATGTTTTCAGTGTAGCATTCAGCATATTCTACTGTGCGCAATGATCAGACACTTTTTAAAAATCATGAATAGTTTGAAAGATATAGCCATATTTGTTGCCAAAAAACAAGATTTTGTTTCGTATTTTATATAAAAAAATATTTAAAAATAAATACATTTCAACAAATGCTCTGATCATTGCACAATATGATCTATAGAGAACATGGATTTACAAGAATTATAACTATATATAGATTCAATAAAAAATGGCAGTATTTCAAAATTTGCCAATATTTGCTAAAAAATTGTGGCCATTTTGTTCGTTACCATGGAAACAGGGGGTCTGGCTAAAAAAAGTACAATATATATTTTACTCAGTAAGACCCATTTCCTGCTTTGGGCAGAAAAAATTGAACTGTTTGCACAAATTAAAAAATAATCCTATCTACCTGCCGTGTCTGGCCTTAAACATATAAACAAATCAGCGAAATCGGAGGGTACATGTTTTTTGCTAGGTCAGGTCAAACAATTTTGTTTAATATGTTTATAAAATGTTGATGTGTGGTTCATTGCCTACACATATAGACGATTCTAAGACCTTTAAAATGACCTCTAGGAGAGGAGTTATGACACCTGGAAGGTCGTCAGGTATCAAGGTCAGGTCAAACTTTGCTGACCTCTATCTCTGGAAAGGAAGGTTAGAGTGACCTATAATTTGGTTTGTAACACAAACTCATGAACATAAACCAACACACCAAGTTTTGTCAAAATCGAAGACGGACATGTAAATTCTTGATTGATTTGATATGGAATGCCCCCATTGGTTGATTAGGGTTAGACAGCACTAAAAAATAGTAGACTTGACTTTAATGTGAGAAAAAGAATAGTTACACAATTTAGCTGTTATAGGCAAATGCAAGATCAGCGACGGAAGAAAAAAAAAGATAATTAAAATTGAGGAGTGGAATTGAGACCAAACTCACAAAATTTAACATATCGCACGATTGTCAAATTACATTAAAGTTCATGGTTCAATAAAACAGAATATGTATTTTTATTTATAAACTAAAAAATCAACATGATTTTATTACAAAATAATCAGATAACTTACCTAAAAATTCATAATTCTTTTCGAATGCTAATGTGTTGTCTTCACAGTCTAATATTACACGTATTCTTTCTCCGACCTGCAAACATAAAAGACCCAACAAATAATTGTATATATATGGAATATGAATTTGCAACAGACAGTTAAACTGAAGACCTGGCGGCTGACAGCATTTATATACTGGGTATGTCTGACTATATGTACCGTAGACAATATATACCATCAATGTTTGGTCACACCTGAGTAACAACCATTATGCAGCTTGAACAGTGTGGCTGAATTAATTTAATACCACATTTGGGGAATTTATTGCACACCATGATGTCTGATGCTAAATACAGCACTCGCCAGCATTGAGACAGTAATGCATCACATCTGCGTGACATCATCCTATTTTTAGTATGCGCGCGGAACTGCTGAAAACACGAACAAACAAATGCGCCCTACAACAGTAAACATGGCAGCTTCCGTGCTTTTCCCAACAAATAAACTATTAGTTATAAAGCCCTGCGGCAAAACTGTATTCTGCAATCGTAAAAAAGATATTCGAATACATAGTTAATACGATGGCTGTAATATTGTGGCTTTCCTTTGTTTGAAGTTTGTTTGAAACTGGCAGAAATGTGTTCGTCCTGTTTAGTTATGCTTGCAACATACAATATGACCAGCAATCTGTATTTCTGATAATTATGCCTGATACTTATAATACATACTGCCACGATGTCTTTTGCATTTTAATTATGTAGTGTTTTTGTATTACTTGATTATTTTTAAAGCAGTGACTGTCTGTACTTGTTATCTGTTTTGTTTTATGCACAGTACTACAAACATTAATGGACATCGCGCTGTATAAAGTAAATATTACACTGGTTAAATACCTACTTTAGTCAGTATATGCTTATTTATCCGATAATTTATTATTATTTATATAATTTTTTAAGTTCTTTCTTCACAATTGTATATTTTAAATTACATAGTATGGTTATGTTTTACCAATTATGTATTTTAAGTACCTGTAATGTATAAACATGTTTCACTCCCGGATACACAGCGCTATACAATTAGCAGCTATTTATTAGTATTATGTGTGTGTGTGTGTGTGTGTGTGTGTGTGTGTGTGTGTGTGTGTGTGTGTGTGTGTGTGTGTGTGTGTGTGTGTGTGTGTGTGTGTGTGTGTGTGTGCGCATTCGTGCCTGCGTGTGTTTGTACACAAATCTTAGGAAACCTTCGTGCGAAGAATCAATATTCTAAGTTACTAATAGCTATGTCATCAATTGAGTACAAACAAATTGTTAACAAAATGGTCTTAATTATGAAATAATTAACATTATCCAACTCAAATACATGTTATTAATAGTTTTGGTATTATGGCCAATAGTGAATCAATTATACATAATAAGGCTGTCAAGTTACATTACAATAATTAATATAATCAAAAGTAACTTTTTACAACCTCTATAATATTAATAAGTTGATAGCAACACATACAATACTTAATTAAGACCAAGTAGACAATCAATACATCATAGACAGTTTAGCAAATGTGCTCATTAATAGGCTACACTGTCATAGGAATGTCAACAAATGGAACAAAATTACATTATTTTACACCTTTTATTTTACATTGAGTGTGAAATAATATAATAAATATTTATTTGCAACATTAACGACTTATAATTAACGCCCATTGAAGTTACAACATCTCGTATCTCAGGCATTTGTATTTATGAAACAACGCAAAATTCATTTGCAACGCTGTATTGTGTCATTTTTTTCTCACACATAAGATGTGCACTGAATGATGGCACGCCAACCAGGTTTATTGGCAATTGTAGCTGTCAACTTAGCATACACATTCACCAAAGCAGTCAAACAAAAAAACGAGACAACATTCAAGGGAACATAAAATTGCACGGTGCACGAATTTAGGACGCGCAATGAAATGGATATGCAATCTGTCATTTTCGTCAACATCCCTAGCTGCAGTATGGTCAATAAATTGTTCCTAGGTTTCAGGAGCCCAGCATTGGTAGTAAGTCGGCAAAGCCTTCCCTTATGTATGTAGTGTTGGTAACCAAGCGGGCTGTTGGTGGCACGTAGAAGGTATGCATGTGCAGCTCGCCAAATTTCAGATATGTTCTTCACATTGGAGTAACAAAATTCGCAACTTTAATCATCGCTTGTGGTAACTCTACTATTCCATTTGCCAGATGGCGCTACTGTGCAAAGACTAAATACTCGTCCGGAAGATCGGATAAAATGCCGAAATTGTGTAACTCCTGTGTCAAATACAGACCTAAATTTTTTATAAATGCACACACAAACCATATATATACCATCAGCGGCCAAACTATCTACCAATATATTATATTACATGGTCGTGTGTGGTCGTTCATTAACTTCATGGTCGTACGCCTTTTAGTCAAACCCCTTTCGAGGTATGTGTGCTTTTGCCAGTTTGGGGAAGGGGAGAAATAAACACCCCGCATGTGCTGTCGGTGAGGTATCTTGAATCAATGTTGCTAGTCCCATAACTGCAAAGCGTGTTAACAATGCTGGACACTCAATGTTATACTGACATAGAATACAAGAATACAACAGCGTTTATCGCTAACAACCCAACATGTAAGCAATGCCAATGCTGAAACTGTCAAAGTTTGCCCATGTTTTCTGGTTTTTGTTAGCACCACACGTCATGTACTATAATTATATTAAGCGCTACGCATCAAAGCTGGCGAGTGCTATCGAAACTGGGGTGGGCGATAATGCGGCGACACACCGACCTGGTACTTGGAGGCGTTGTTAAGGAGAGGGTAGTTGCCCTGACTGTCGCCGTTATGACGGAGGTGGTTGTCGACGAGGTTCCAGCCCCAGCTCTGGTCGTCGCAGCCGAGCAGCGAGATGTAGCCGGGTTGTTGTAGCGGCGCCGTGCGCGTGCCAATGCCGATGACAGCGGCCGTGCCGAGCGGGCCCTGCCACCATACCTCCCAACAGTGTCTGCCCGTACGGAAACCTGTCCGGCCTCGGGCGCCGTCGGTGCTCTGCGCTACCGGATTACGGTGTATCGTGAAACCATCACGCTTCACGTAGATGTTCCGCGAGCAGTCGTCGGGGTTCCACGCGTGATAAAAGGCACGAAGTTTTGTTTTATACGTCGGGACGCTACTGAGAATGTCTGAGCGAAGCGCTTCTTCCGCAAGCCGCTTGATGCAGTGCAGACGCCAGACGTCGTTGTCTTCGTCGTTTAGTAGTGTATACCAATTCTTACACACGAGCGAACAGTTACGCAAATCATCAATGTCTAAATATGAAAACAGAACCTCAAGAATAGTCTGTGGCAGTTGCGACCAAATGGCCGTCGCCATTTTTCCCCTGTGACGATAGTGGCGACAGCAAAGCGCGAACGGCCACGACTCTATGTGTTGCTCCAGCTTCAGCTGTAAATTGATCTACATGCGTTTATGTGAAATGTTACCGTATATCGGTTATATTATTTATATTGGCAAAATTGTTATAAAGAATCTTTTGAAGCACAATATAAATAGAACCACTGGCCCCCAGCAGACGTACGATAACTATTTTCAATATCACTTTTTATGTTTTTATTGATGTCCTTTAGGATAAAATGCAATTTTTCGATTTTTGCAGCCATGTTTATTACGACATCGATAACTATTTTATGTACATCGTTACGATTTATTAATGTGACATGGACAGTCGACATCTGAAATAGCTTGATTCATGACGTACAGTATATTGGCATCAATTAACGAATAATAATTATTAGACTTGTGTGACGTGTGATGCCTGAATGAAATTTTTTCTGCATTATGCGTTTGTCTTGTTGGGGAAATATAGATCCATTCTTGTCTTGTTGGGGAAATATAGATCCATTGTCAATTTCGATACTTTCTAAAAAAATTACTTAGAATTACATATTTATATCTTTTATGAATTGCAATGTATATGTGTACGATATGAACGCACTTGGCGCAATATTATTTTGTATTCATATAGGATATTGTACATTTTGTAGCTGTTTAGAATTAGTAATAAACCCTTTTTAATTTATCATAAGTCATGTTCACATTACTTTGAATGTCTGTACAAAATATGTGAACATTTAGGCAACAATTAATATTTTATCAATAATTTATTATTGCAATATTCATCAAATTCCGTCTTGTGGCAATATACGTAGACCAAAGTACTCAGTGAAAGAATACACATACACAGCTACATTAGATTAGTAAACATTGACAATCAGTTGCGCTGTCTATTGCATTTTACGCTGTTATTGTTATTGTTATTGTAGTATATGTAACGGCTGCAAGATGGCGTATTTCTCTATCAATCTAATGTAGCCATTGATACACAGGAACTTTAAAAAATTACCTAATTATTTAATTATGGTGCCACACAGTCTTGACACAGTAGAAAATGTTAATGCAATATAATTTCAACTTTTATGACGACGCGGTACTGCAAATTAGATTAAATTGCCTTTGAATGCACCTTTTAAACGTTCATGAATGAGTTAATATAATATCACAACATCGATTTTTGTTAATATTGCTATCATAAATTATTTAAAAAACACCAATTGTTGCCTAAGTGTTTACATTTTGTATAGACATTCAATGCAATATGAACATGACTTGTGATAAAAACTGTTTATTCCTCCATCTAAATAGTGCATCTAAAAATGTATGAAAATATCCTATATTCATAATAAATAATAATGTTGTACCTAACGTGTTTATAATATCGTACATATATACATCACATGTACAAAAAAACATGTATAATTATAAGTCAACCTTAAAGAAACGTAGCGGAATATTTACAATGGGTTTATTTTTCCCAACAACACAAAATGAAGAAAAATTCGCATTATTAAGAAGTCACTTGGCTGTTCCAGACATCACACCTCACGCAAGTCTATTCATTATGGTCATTCCATGCCACTATACTCTACGCCACGAATCAAGCTATTTCATATGTCCAATGTCCATGTTATATTCGTAGATAGTAATTGTATAGATAAAATAGTTGTCGATGTCATATTCAACATGACTGCAAAATCTAAACATGGTATTTTATTCTAAATGACATCAAACTGTGTGTGTATGTGTGTCTGTGTATGCATGTGTGTGTTATCAAGAACGTTAAATTATGACATTTGCGCAATTTCAAAGCCATCACGCGTCGGCACAGACATGCCAATATTTCCGCGGCCTGGCAGTTCGAAATGTCGAAGGTCGGCCGTCGAGTGAATGTAACGCCCATAGACACGCGTGATAGTGTATGGAAATTGTTAGTTAATATATTATTGTTATGAACTGATCATATTCGTATTGCCTTCGAAATGACCTTCGGGTAGCAGTGCGTATTGGCCCTCGGCTTGCCGCCACGGGTCAGCAGACATTATTCTGACATGATGGCTTCGTACGAAGCGGGGAGGGAGGGTGTAGAGCATGTCTCATGGATTGCACCATTTATTCACCACGTGATATCCACCTGTGATCTCCTTGACAGCTAACATCACTGAGATACCAGTTATGCAAACTGTTGTTCAACTAATGGACTCTGTATGAGATAAAAAATATCATTTATTAGTTTGTTTACATTCATTTAACAATGTACTGACAACTGTTGTGTACATGCTAATCACATTTTATCTGATATAACAGGCATGCAAAATACAGTTGTACGATGTATTGGAAGAACTGCAACACACACACCAGCAAGGAAAATAAACACTCTTCACCTAGTTTTGACAGTATTTAAAATTGTACAGTGATCATTGTAAACTCCATTAAAGCTGTCAACACTTCATTGTAAAGTATCCCAGCAAACGCAACAATGTCTTAAAACATACAACAAAGGTTTTCTCACATGTGACGAGAACATATTATATCGATGTCAAAGTTTGGGATATTAGAAACATAAAAACAAAACGTTTTCAAGAACTTCCATTTTATATTAAGATCATATTTCTAAAACAATTTCACACGACCCTTCAGGAGACATTTAATTGCCTGCTGACTTTAAAACATCACTGTGTTTGCTGGGCAGTCAACAGTGCACTAATTGTTTATGTATATATATACACACACATATATATATGTAGTCAACAGAGCACTCATTGTATATATGTATATATATACTCACACACTGAAATATTGTTACATTTCCTCCTAAAGTGAAACGAAATACATACAATACAATATTCTCTTAGCTAAATGAATACACAACATATTATGTAACAGTATCAACATAACAACTTGTGTTAATTCCAGATGTCATTAGGCCGTGGCCAGTGAAAATGTTTATGACAGCAGTGAAAAATCGAAATTTTGTAGACATGCAAGTTGGAAGGTGTCTACCTATTTCGTCATGTCATTGCGGTGAGTTTTCTCGTGAGCTCTACGATGGTGTGGAAGAGTAAATGTCTGTCCACAAATAGTGCAGGCGTGTGGTTTCACACCACTGTGTGACTTTTCATGTGTCTTGATCTGACTTTGAGTCACAAATGATTTTCCACAAATACGACATGTGTACGGCCTCACGTTTGTGTGTATTCTCTTGTGAACATTGAGTGCAGGGCCCGCAGCAAAAGAAGTGCCGCACACGCTGCATGTATATGGTTTCTCGCCTGTGTGAGTTCTCGTGTGCAATTTAATGGATTCACGTGTCTTAAAAGCTTTGCCGCAAGTTTCACATGAGAAAGGTTTATCATCAGAGTGAACTCTCATGTGCCTAGCTAGACGAAAGGAGCAGCGAAATGACTTTCCACACGTACCACATAAATGGGATGATATTCTTGTGTGTAGTCTTTCGTGTGTGATGAGATACGCACGACAAACAAACGATTTATCACAAAGAGAACACGCGAATGTCTTTTCAGTTAGGTGTGAAGGTTTGTGTTGTTTCAGGTCACTGGGAAGCCTGAAAGACCTGCCGCACTTGTCACATATATGGGACCCTTTACCTGTATGCTTGAACATGTGGCATGCAAGACCGCCTCGCCTACCATACTGCTTTCCGCATATCTGGCAAGAGAATCGCTTTTCACCCGTGTGTATAACAATATGATTGTTACGATCCTTCAAAGCACGAAACAGTTTCCCGCAGATGTTACACGTGTGAAGTTGAGCGTGCACTTCCAGATGTGCAGAACTAGCAAACTCTTTGTTGCACGTTACACACCTGTGTTGATTTACCTGAGAGGGCAATAGTTTGTGACTGTTAGCGGTAATACCGGTATCCAGTCTAGTGTTCTGCGTGGCACACGTGTCCGGGTTTGCCTGGCAATACTTCCGTTCATGACGCTGCATTGTATCTCTCCTGGAGAATAATAGTCCGCACACAGAACACGAGTAAGGTTTAACACCAGTGTGCAATTTCTCGTGTATTTTCAGACCGTCTCGACGACTAAACGATTTGCCGCAAGTGTTGCACGCGTACTGCCTTGTATTATCTCTCAGTTGCTCAGCACGTTTATGCTGTTTGCGAACTGTGTTCATGTCGAGTTCATCTGATGCTGGAGCCTTCGAAGAACAGTTTATTTCTCCACGTGTTCCCGCATCAACATTACCTAAGTGAGTGACTTCTGGGTCGGGGACGTTGGCAAGGCTTTTTATCACGGCGTCATTATCACACAAACCTGTCGTGTCACGCAACTTAACTGTGAACTGAGTTGGTCGTTCTCCGCAAGTGTCGGCAAGCGGGACGGTATCCACTCCTACGTCGGTTAGTTCTGTCTGGTTCGCTATGGCAGCACTAGTGTCACATCCAACACCGGTGTGCAGTGCTGTACACTTGTTATGTTTCACCAGGCAATGATTCAGTTTATGACGCCTCATGCTATATAGCCTAGAGAACAACCGACCGCACCCGGAACACGAGTAGGGTTTAACACCAGTGTGCAATCTCTTATGTTGTTTCTGATTGTCTCGATGACTAAACGATTTGCAATACGTATGACACATGTGTTGCGTTTTACCATTTGTCAGATTTTTGTCACATTTATGGTAACTGTCATATTTGACAATGTCAAGGTCACTTGTTGCTGTATGTTTCTCAAGTGAAGTCAAAGAAAACGTCGGTTTTTCTGTGCATTTTTTCGCAACAACGTCTGATATGCCCCCCGTCTCGCATACTTTGTGTTTGTCTTTTTTTGCATCACTGCTGTAACCACAATCTCTTGTGTCACTACAATGTATTGTGTCTCCACAATCTCTTGTGTCATCACAATATTTTGTGTCATCACAATCTCTTGTGTCACCGCAATCTCCTATGTCACAACCATCTATCATGTCACTACAATCTCTTGTGTCATCACAATCTCTCGTTTCATCACAATCTCTCCCGTCACATAACTTCACAGTGAATTTAGTTTTCTCCTCTCCGCCATTATTCACCTGAGTTGCTAGTATTACAACTTTCTGCACATGGACCTTTGTTTTGTTACACGATGCATCCTCTTGAAGCAAACTGCCGAGGTCATTTCTCGGTGCACGAGTATCGATGCAGATCTCCTCTCTATTAAAGTCCGCTTGTTTCATATCACTCATTTCCTGTAGATTGGTCTCGCTGTAGCTCCGGTTCAGTTTCTTGTGGTCTTTGTGTGAATCGTTGCGTCGACTGGCGTCTGCTGTGTCACATAATTCCACAGTGTATTTAGTTGTCCGAATGTCGTCGTGTGTGGGAACTGTGACTACTTTCTGTGCCCTGGTTGTTCTGCAGCTACTGCTACAGGAGGGAAGATTATTGGCGGTGTCAGAACCACCTGGTTCATTTGTCTTTCCTGTATACCGAGACCCGCCTATTTTGAAGATGTCCTTCAGAACAACCGTGCATGCTTTCAGTTTCACTTTGTCTGTGTCTCCGTTGTGACCAGGAAGCATATTGTTGTTTGACTTTACTGTGCCTGCTTGAGTCATGGCATGTGTCTGTTCCTTGGTGTGTCTCATGCTGGTCTCACCATCTGGCTCTGCTCCCATCAACTACAATCAACAGAAACAATGGATATCACTTTCATTTGTCTGACTGATCATTGGTTATTGTAACACTGACTTAGACATGTCACTGTCACAACATAAAATACCTGTCATAATGGATACTAGATAGAGATACGTGTTCGCTAAATTATTCTGAAATGAGACGATTAAAAAGTAACATTAATATTACAAAAGTTTTTAAGTTGCATTTTGAGATTGCCCATTAAAAAAATATCCAGTTAGTTATCATGCCCCAAACACTCAGAATAAAAGACGAAAAATCATATCTGTGTGTGGATTAATTAAGTGTTATTCCATAGCCCAGTTTTTCATGCAAGAATACTCCGCCAACGCCTGTGTTGGTAACGGACGCATAGCATGACTGTGTTAGAATTCATCATTGTTACTAAGGGAGTGGTCTGCATTAGTGAGGCATAAAACGCTCCAATCTAATTTTTAGTATAAGTAATTGCTAGTATACATAGTATAGCCAAAATGGATTAACTTGCATGATTATATTCATGCACACAACTATTCTGTGTGATTTTGAGTTAATTTTTTTATTCTGGATCGTCAATTCAGGCTACAACAATATCCTTGTGATGCAACGATCTGTAATGATAAGCTGTGTATATGCACAGTCGCATTGTTCTTTTGTGCTAACTAAATAAATTGCAGCATGGCTAAACGCTTCCCAGAGAAGTCAAGATGGTCTGCCAAGCAACGTTGGCAAGCTTAACCCACCCCTCCTCCCGGGTGTAATCCGGGTTGGGCTAAACCTCCATTTTGGGCTAAACTGGGTTAAACTATTTTTCAGGGACATTTTATTACAATTTGAAAGAATCAAGTAGACACATTTTTTATATAGCTTTATTATCAATATGAAACAGAGAAGAATCACAGTTAACTAACATGGTACATAGAAATGCACATACATGTATGATTGTTTTCATGCTTCACTGCTTAGGCCTCACTCTGGACACTGTCACTCACAGTGTTGTGAATTCTCTTAGTTGGCGAGTTGAGCTAATCAACTTAACCATGGATTAGTAGAGGCACTGATAAATTTAGAGGATGGAGGATGAATCCAGTTGTTGGCAGTGAACACAAGTGCTGAGAGGGTAGATTACCACCTGCCAGTCTCCAGGACTCTATATCCTCCTGTTCCCTAACCTGCAAGCTGACACCAGCCTGTACTGGTGTAGGTTGTCTGACTGGAATCACTGCACTTCTTCAGAAGACTCAGCTAGTAATTAATGGCAGTGTCCAGTCTGAGAGAGACATGAATTTTATGGCTATGGCACACTGATAAAAGTCCCTTTTTATAGTGGACTTTCTGGCCTGATGTAAATATATAAAAGGATTATGGTCTGAACTGGTATCTAGTTCAAGTTGTTTGCATAAGTGGATATTAACTTGGGGTTTCTGGCTGGGGAAAATATTGACATCTGAAGGGAAACCTTTGTAACCTGTATGCAATCAGTGTGCAGAAAAATTATATCAGTCAGTAACGGAATACCCCAATAGCACGATTATCATCTGATTATCATAAAGTGATAACTTGACACACTGTCAGATTTATTTAAAGAGCATTTGTCATCTTTCATTACATCAATAATATTACAACAGTTTTAAACCACCATCAATGTACATACCAACTGTGTTAATTTTGAGAATATCCCTCTGATATCATCCCGAGATCTCAGATAGAGTAAAGCTTAGTTTAACCCAGGTTTAACCTGCCAGGCTGGGCAAAACCAGTTTAACCCGGGTTAAACCCCAACCCTGCTGCCAAAGAGTAAAGTGTAAAGCGCTTTGAGCAGCCCTGTGACCTGGATATTGCGCTCTATAAGAACTAACCTTTTTAAAATTGGCATTGGTAATCAATTAATGAGCAGAATTAGTTGTTCGACATAAGTTCCACTAGGACGGAAGTAGGTAAGGAAATGTTCAACAATTATTTTAACTCAACATGTTTTATAACAGCTGTGGTTTACAAAGTTTAACATTGCATGGTAACATTTGAGAACATAAAAAAATACATTTGTACGTTATTATATTTCTTTAAAAATGACCAACTTCCGACCAAAAAAAGTCAAAAAGGCATATCATGTATTGTCACAAAACTTGTTCTAGGTGTAAGGTTGTCCCTATAACACAAATAACTAATAACTCTCAATATCCATCCATGCTTCCTTCACAACAAAAATGGGATACGTCTGGGTGGCCAACATTTTTCAATAAATCACCTGCGATTCATGAGGGTTTTCAGGCATTGCTGGCGAGCTAAATATACAAGCCTTACTTAACTGTTGTAAATAGTTGGCATCTATGCATACCAGTGTGTATTATAAGAGAAATATGACATGTCTGGCTGCCTTAATTATGAATCTACACACACTCAAAGGTGCTATGTTATTATATTTCTATAAAATTAGCCAACTTCTGACCCTAAAAAGTCGATGTGGGGTAGAAGATATTGTTATGAAACTTTTACTCGACATAAACCAGTCCTATAACACAAATAACAAGTAACCCTTCCATGCTTCCTTCTCAAGAAGCATGTTGCCTCTTGGGTTCCCCAAATTTATCAATAAATCATTTGTGAGAGGGTTTCAAGCATTGATTGTGAGCTAAACGTACATGTTGTTTTTATGTGTATATATTTGTATCGATGCATACCAATGTACATTTTCAGGGTAACATGACTGAACAACAGTACAAATTTGATGACGCAACCAGAGAGGAGATTGGTGTTGATTTCGAAATCTTTCTTGAAAATGCATCAATGAGACATACTGTGTATATGTATGACTTTGTTGCTGGATGACATAAATCTTTGTTAAGCTTCAATTTGTTCAGTCTGACAGCAATTTGAAATGACCATGCTTTTAGAAGCTTATATCCTCCAATTATTAAACTCAAGTTATTATCAAGTTATTAAATTCCAAGCAATCAATGAGGTCCCTAAGATAGCTATTTTAAGTGAAGACACTGTTGAATGATATTATATGCTATTACTTGGTGTTATACAGTCACTTTCCATGGAATCGTCCTGTGATGCAAAGGAGGGATTATTGACCCTGGTCAGATTAGCTAGAAATACAACTTTGGGGATTTCTGATTATTTAACGTTGATAGTTATGTTGTAAACGGGAAAGTTTGTAGCAATAGTTTCTATCCCACATCCATTTTTTTTTCATAAGTTGGTTATTTTTAAGAGAAATATAACATTGTACCATCGTTGACATTCAAACAAGTCATATTACTCAGAGAATGTACACTGATATGCGTAGATACAGATATATATAAATATTAACAATGGTATGTATGTTTAGCTCACAATCAATACTTGAAAACCCTCTCGCTAGTGACTTATTGATAAATTTGGGGTACCCAAGGGTCACCATTCTTCTTGAGAAGGAAACATGGAAGGATATTGAGAGTTACTTGTTATTTGTGTTATAGGACTGGTTTGTGGCTAATAAAAGTTTCACAACAATATCTTCTACGCCACATTGACTTTTAGGGTCGGAAGTTGGCTAATTTGATAGAAATATAATAACATATACCTTTGAGTGTGTGTAGATTCATAATAAGCATAAGATTTTAAGCAATCAATGCCTGAAAACCATCATCAATCGCAAGTGATTTATTGAAAATGTTGGGGCACCCAGAAGCATCCTATTTTTGTTTTGAAGGAAGCACGTAAGGATATTGAGAGTTATTAGTTATTTGTTATAGGGACAAGCTTACACCTTGAAAAAAATTAGGGACAATACGTGCTAAGCCTCATTGACTTTTTTGGGTCGGAAGTTGGTTAATTTTTAAGAAATATAACAACATACCATTTTTGCATATGTACAGATTCACAATAATTAAGAAAACCAGCCATATTACTCTGATTTGAACACCTGAATGTGTATATACCAACTATATACAACTAGTTTCTGAGGTATGTGTATTTTGCTCACAATCAACGTCTGAAAACCCTCTTATGAGTGATTTATCGAATAAACTCAACTTGGTGCATATTAACCATACACTGTATTTATGTTCTAATTATACGTATGTGATATATACATTGTAGAGAACAATTCCAAAAAGTTCCATTGACACAGGTTAAATAGTTCATGAGATATTAACCTGTGAAATGTGAATAATTTTAGTCAAAAATTTCAAACTGCCATAACTCAAAAACTACTGCAGCTAGAACACTCAAATTTTGGATTCTTGCTTATCCTACCAAAAACTTTCACCAAACGGATTTATTCAAAAATCTAAGAGATGGGGGCAACGAATTTCAGGAATTTTGGTTGCATTACATGGAATGACGCTCCAGGCAATGCCAATGGGCATACAAGCCGACGAGGTTTTGCTGAGCTTCGACTCGTTTTCAGAATAATTATATCGATTGCAAACCACGGGAGATAATCTACACCAATAACCACAGGAAATATATATTGTACTCAGCTACAGAAAGTAACGTTACTTATATAATCTCATAATATCACTAGAATATAGATATATGAAGGAGTTGTAAAATTTAGTATAACAACTTAACATTTTTTCTTTAACTGTACACGGGGCAGTGATGTTTCTTACGAAAATTGCAAGTATTTCCTTATCTAAAACCAACATGTCTAACAATGTGTGTGTATAACATGAACTAAATAAGTGCCAGTGGTAGGAAGTTACAATATGTCTAACAATGTGTGTGTATAACATGAACTAAATAAGTGCCAGTGGTAGGAAGTTACAACATGTCTAACAATGTGTGTGTATAACATGAACTAAATAAGTGGCACTGGTAGGAAGTTACATGTCTAACAATGTGTGTGTATAACATGAACTAAATAAGTGCCAGTGGTAGGAAGTTACAACATGTCTAACAATGTGTGTGTATAACATGAACTAAATAAGTGCCAGTGGTAGGAAGTTACATGTCTAACAATGTGTGTGTATAACATGAACTAAATTAGTGGCACTGGTAGGAAGTTACATGTCTAACAATGTGTGTATAACATGAACTAAATAAGTGCCAGTGGTAGGAAGTTACAACATGTCTAACAATGTGTGTGTATAACATGAACTAAATATGTGCCAGTGGTAGGAAGTTACAACATGTCTAACAATGTATGTGTATAACATGAACTAAATAAGTGCCAGTGGTAGGAAGTTACAACATGACTAACAATGTGTGTGTATAACATGAACTAAATAAGTGCCAGTGGTAGGAAGTTACAATATGGATATATTTCGCAAAAAATTCTTCAGAATGTTTGGAAAATTGCATGTTTATATTAAGGGTCATAATCGTCAGTAACTTAAGTAAGTCCAGAGCCCCAGGCCCAGAGTAAACAATAATTGCACTGTGGCCAGGCAGTGTGACACTGTGACAGTGTGAGCGATAATAAGTTTATATTCAGTAACAGCAACGCAGCTAAGCAATTTATGTTATCTATTTAACATAACAACTATGTTACATTATTAAGAAGCACAAAACACGTTTTCCTGTACCAATTCAATGTAGATCGGCCGATGTCCGCAGTAACTACATACATATGTTTCTCATCACGTTACAGCGGGCGGACTTTCAACTTTAAGAATCAGTTGCGCCATCTATTGCATTTTACGCTGTTGTTGTAGTATGTGCAAAGGCCGCAAGATGGCGTGTTTCGGTACGAATCTAAACATTTAATATTACACGTTGCAATTATATTTAAAAAAATGTTGAATGTGGAAGGGGGTGAACAGAAGTACAATACTTATCAGTGGTTCACCCCCAACCATTTTAGGTGCTTGCTTAAAAATTATTGTATAGCTGGGTCTGTGTTCACTGAGTACCGGATACTTTGGAAAATCAAAATGACATATTATTATTTAATTACGGGTGCCACACAAAGTCTAGCAATTGAATTCCATACATATATATATATATATATATATATAAATATACACACATATATATATATATGTATATATATACATATATATATATATATGTGTGTATGTATATATATATATATATATATATATATATATATACACACACACACATATATATGTGTGTGTTTCAGAAAATACATATAAAATTGTGGCATGTGTATACATTACATTTAAGAGACCAAGTTATTTTGTTCACAGATTTGGTGTTTATTATACAACATTCAAGATAAATAAAATTAACATATCAAGAAGCATGATGTTAGAAGGACTTTGTTCCTGTGCATGATACAGGGTATGGTTATCTATGTAAGACAAATCATTTCTATACTACTTCCAACAACAAAATCATCAAATATGTTTGAAATCACTGGAATGTTGCGAAACTTTTAAGAAATGTTTATTACGACATCCGGTTTTTACTAATTAAACTATATAATACTCATCTTAGTTGTTACCATGCAGTACATATACCAACTAGATTATGCTACAAGAAGTCAAATAATACAAATCCTCTCGGCTCTGTACTGTTAATTTATGCCCATGTTTATTACGACATCGCCCTTTATTACGATGTCCGGAGCTCGTGGAAGACGCGTTGATGTCATAATACGGGTCGTTATGGCGGGGAGAGCTCTGTGTGTCTCTTAGGGGTACCTAGCTACCACAGTTGTTGTGTTTAAAAATAATGTTCTTCTCCTTCGTCTATCACTCTAGACGGGAATGCCTGTCTCCCTCACAAATGACACTCAATGTCCTGCTCAGTGCTTCATTAAAAAATAACCAACACCAATTTCAACAACAAAAATTGTAAATACAATTGTTTTGTTTTGTTATTATGTTAAATAATATGCACGACTGAATGTGAATGGACAGGAGATATATGAATTGAGATATGCCGATGACACATAACAACGTTAATATCTGATACAAAAGAAGGATTGTATATACTGATTGTGACACACTGCAATTGTGCTATGTAGTATCATGACGCTATGCCTATTACGTTCTATCATGATTGTCGTTTTATTAACCAATGACGTTCCTCCTTGTATTCGCCCCGTAATAAAAGATGTCGAATTCATACAAAGCGTGCTTGTGACATGGTGTCAGAAATATAAACAACTACGCCTACTCAAGTAAGTTGTACTTTTGCGCACAAATGCCGCACCCAATCTATAACTATGGAATCGCTTCGAAGGCCCGATACTATGCGTTTTGACGCGGCCAATCTAGCGGTAACTTGGCGAAGATGGAAAGCAAATTTCAATGTGTACCGACAAGCTGCGGAACTGAGAGATAAAGCAGCCGTTACGCAAGTCGCAATTCTACTGCACAGCATGGGGTTCGACGCGGTTGAAATTCATGAAACGTTCACGTATGGTACAGATGAAGACAAAACTGACATTGAAGTTGTGTTACGAAAATTCGACGACTATTGCATTCCACGCGAGAATAGCGTCTACGAGCGATACAAATTCTGGAGCAGAGACCAGAAAGAGGGCGAGAGCATTGATCAGTGGGTCACTGATTTGCGCACTCGTGCGTCGACTTGCAATTTTGGAGATCAACAGGAGCTGTTGCTTAGAGGCAAAATGGTGTTCGGCGTGCGTGACGAACGCATAAAAGAACGATTACTCAGGGAAACTGACCTAACTCTTGGTAAGGCACTGTCCATATGCAGAGCTTCCGAAGTTAGCAAGGCACAGTTACAAACGATGTCAACGAGTGGCAACCCTGAAACAAGCACTGAAGTTCACGTCATCAAACGCCGACAAGCTGACAAATATAAAGCTAAAGAGAGCACCAAACTGATACGCGATTGCAAGTACTGTGGGCGAACGCACGAAGCAAAGAAATGTCCCGCGTTTGGAAAAGTCTGCAGTCAATGCCAGCGACGCAACCATTTCGCAGCGGTTTGCAAGTCAAAAGTGGTGCGAGCAATAGACTGCGATGTTCGTGACGTCGAAAACGAACTGTTCATTGGTTCGTTGTTCATTGGTGACATCCCAGACAAGTGGCAGGCAGACGTATCATTTAATGATACACGCATTCGCTTCAAGCTTGACACCGGTGCTCAGGTAAACGTGCTGCCATATCAAGTGTACTCAAAGTTTGCGAGCAGCGTGCCAATGAAACCGACAAGCTGTGTTCTAACGGCATTTGGAAACTCCAAGGTACTGCCTATGGGTACAGTCGTGCTAACCCACACGAGCGGTGATGAACGACAGGCGGTTTCATTCTACATCGTCGACGATATCAAGTCAGCAATACTTGGACACGACGCATGCGTACGCTTGAAGCTGGTGTCCCGCCACAACATCGATGAATTGAAGACGAATGAGAAGGGCAAGCTCACCAAAGAAGATCTGCTAAGCGAATACCCAGCAGTGTTCAACGGCACAGGCATGTTTGCCAAAGAATATCACATCGAGACATCGAGTGAAATCAGGCCGTGCATCCAGCCGCAACGCAGAATCCCATACACACGTCACGATAAACTGAAACAGACACTTGATGACTTGAAGCAGAGAAATTGTCGATGACGTCGATCGTCCTACGGATTGGGTCAGCAACCTCGTTATAACGGAGAAGAAAAACTTGGGTCGATGCGAGTGTGCTTAGATCCGAAGCCTCTCAATACAGCCATCAAGAGAGAGCATTATGAAATGCCAACAGTCGCTGACGTCCAGGCCAAACTGGCTGGGAAGAAGATATTCACTGTGCTTGACCTCAAGGATGGGTTTTGGCAAGTGCGTTTGAGTGACGAATCATCATATCTCACAGCGTTCAACACACCGTGGGGTAGAATGCGCTTCCTAAGAATGCCGTTTGGCATATGCTCAGCCAGCGAAGTCATGCAGAAGCGGAACATGGAGACGTTTGGTGACATCCACAATGTGCATATTATCGGCGATGACATGATTATCGCAGCTGTCGACAACGAAGAGCACGACGCGATCATCCGACTGGTAATGGAACGTGCGCAGGCAAGTCACGTGACATTCAACAAATCGAAGATACAATACAAGGTAAACCAGGTGAAGTACATGGGTCACATCCAGACGCCAGATGGTTTCAAACCCGACATCGACAAAGTGAAAGCCATATTTGAGATGCCTCGACCTGAAGACAAGACTTCACTGAGACGGTTCCTTGGAATGGTGAAATTCCTGTCGAAATTCATCCGGAACGAGTCTGACATTACAGCGCCACTCCGATCGTTATTGGCAACGGACGTCGAGTGGGCGTGGCATCCGGAACATGACGCAGCCATCGAGAGACTCAAAACAATATTGACCAGTGAACCAGTGCTGCGATATTATGATGTCACGAAGCCCGTCAAAATACAGAGTGACGCATCGCAACGAGGCCTTGGCGCTGCATTGATCCAAGAGCGGCAGCCAGTGGCATACTCATCACGGGCAATGACATCCGCTGAGTGCAACTACGCTCAGATTGAGAAAGAACTTTTGAGTATAATCTACGCGTGCGAAAAATATCACCAATACATCTACGGAAAGGTGGTGGAGGTCGAGACAGATCATCGACCTCTGGAAGCAATTTTGAAGAAGCCGATCGCACGGGCATCACCTCGCATCCAGCGTATGATGATACGCCTGCAACGATACCAAATCAATGTGAAGTACGTGCCGGGTCGTCTCATGTACCTCGCTGACACGCTGTCGCGAGCGTACAATCCTAAACAGGAAGAAACGAACGATCTACATGCCGAAATGGAAGTCATGGTGCATACACTGGTGGAAAACATCCCGATGAGTGCTGTACGAAGAGAGCAGATACAGACAGCGACCGCAGCCGATGAGACGATGTCGATCCTGAGACAACAGATCAGGCATGGTTGGCCTGAGTATAGACGAGATGCGCCGATCATCATCCAACAGTACTGGCACCAGCGAGACGAGCTGCACGAGGCTGAAGGCATCATGTTCTTAGCCGACAAGATAGTGGTGCCAGCATCTCTGAGACAACAAATGTTGAAAGTCATCCACGAAAGTCATCTCGGTGCTGAGAAGTGCAAGGCCAGAGCGCGCATGTGCTTGTATTGGCCGGGCATGAGCACCGACATAGAGGAAGTCGTGTCGAAGTGCCAAGCGTGTCTGAGGTACAGACCAAGGCAACAGTCTACCATGGGAGAAAGTTGGTATGGACGTCATGACATACAACAACCATGACTACTTAGTGATTGTGGATTATTATTCCAAGTACCCTGAACTATGCAAGCTCGACAGTAAGACGGCCAGCAGTTTGGTTGTGCACTGCAAGTCGGTGTTCGCGAGGCACAGCATACCTCGCGAAATCATCAGTGACAACATGCCATTTAACAGTGCCACCTTCAAGGCGTTCCTGTCCGAGTGGGGAATTGAAGGAACAACATCCAGTCCGCGGTACCCACAGTCAAACGGTGAGAGCGAGCGTTTCGTTCAAACACTGAAGCGTATGTTGCAGAAGGCGAATTTCGATCACCGTGACCCATACATTGCGCTCTTAGAGTATCGAAACACGCCGGTGTCTGGCATGACGTTATCGCCAGCTGAGATGTTGATGAGCCATACGTTGAGGACGAAGTTGCCTGATTCGAAGTCGGCGTTGCGTCCACGGGTAGTCAGCGCAACTTCTCAACTACTACAACGCCAGGCGACGTACGCCAACCACTATGACCGTGGCGTGCGTACGCTACCTCCACTGCGTGAAGGCGATGCCGTACGCATTCGCTCCGGTGCAACATGGGAGCGAGCCGTCGTGAGCCGAGTCGAGAATACTCCTCGCTTATATACGGTGACAAACGAAAACGCGCAGGCATACCGACGAAACCGGCGCGACCTCCTGAAGACGAAGGAGAAGCCGCCGCTCCCGACACCGCCGACCGCGATCGACGAGCCGGAGGCACAAGGAAGGCCTCATCATCAGGCTGTCCCCGAAGCCGTGGCTCCTTTGCAACGTAGCAACCGCAACGCAAACCGCCCAGGGTGGTTGAGTGATTACGTCGGCTGAATATGCCAGACCAGCTGAGGACAGTCTACTCCAATGAGGCTGGTCACCTGTTTTTTGCGTTAATTGCGTTGTTAGTGTTTTTAGCAGTTAGTATTCGTGACTCTATATAACCATATCAATTACTTCGACGAAAGGGAGATGTGACACACTGCAATTGTGCTATATAGTATCATGACGCTATGCCTATTACGTTCTATCATGATTGTCGTTTTATTAACCAATGACGTTCCTCCTTGTATTCGCCCCGTAATAAAAGATGTCGAATTCATACAAAGCGTGCTTGTGACACTGATAACTACTTTTAAAGGTGAAAGGATTGGAACTAAACGTAAAGAAGACTAATATTATGGATGTGAAGGGATGTCGAAAACGACCAGAAGTCATAGTAGATGGCGAAGAAATATAACGAGTGGAAAGTTTTGAATATCTGGGGATACTGCATGACAGAAGCGGATGGATATGGGGCGAAAGAGATCAAGCGGTGGTTGGCAATAGCGAGTAAAACGTTGACGGAGATGAAGAAGCTGTGGAAAGCAACGGACAAAGATATGAAACTATGAATTATCCGAGTCTGCATACTTCCAACTGCTACGTATGGATGCGAAACCCGGACTCTTAATACGAACATTACTAAACGTATAAATGCATTTGAAAACAAGTGTTATAGAAAGATGTTACGAGTTTCGTGGACTGAACATAGAACTATAACGAATCCATCGCAGACGAGCTTGGTGTTATATCCGGGACTTTATTGAACTTTGTAAGTATGAAACGGCATCAATCTCTAGAGATAACTAATAATGGAAGGAAAAGTGGAAGGCAGCAGAAGCAGAGGAAGACCTAGGAAACAATGGGGGAAGGACATAAAGGAATGGATGGGAGCAGACGTCTGGCGAGTGGGGAGACTGGCAAACAAAAGAGCTGTTTATAGACAATCCATCAAGGCTGCAACGTCCGTAAATGAATAAGCAAACCAAATCAAACATGCACGAATGAGGTACACACACTGTACCTCCTGCAGCATGGCGCTCTGTCTTTGAGCCGAGTCCTGGCAGTTGTTTGAAGCAGGATCTGGGAAAGACCACTAGCTACCATATTGTCTGAGCTGCAGTGAAAGGCAATGTCAGTGTAGCAATATGTGTTTTCCCTTACACATTAAATATATAGATGTGATGATGTTTGGTCTACTTTAAATACAATGTATGGTGCAGAAAATATGCTATCATTAGGAGTATAATATTTATCGAGAAAGTAAGAACAACCGCTTCCACATGTATTGTTTTACCAACAGTAATAGTACTGGAAGCATTCAATCACAGTCCAAACTTTCCTTTTAGGTATTATCATACACGGAGTAAGAAAAACAAGTGACCAAGGTTAGCGGATAATAAACATTACCTAAAGGTATTGACAGAAATCAGATTTTTAGCTTTGGTCAGATGCAGGTAGATGCAGCATAGCCGCATTGACGTAGCTGTCCACCTCATGAAGTAAGTCCCCTGTGTGTTGGTCGCCAGCGTGTTTCATAGGAGCACGTGGCGGTGCATCAGCAGTGTATATGTGTTAACCACAGACAATTTTGGTACGAAGGGTGCAGTTGGTTTTTGATGAGCCTGAAGGCACATGATGATGGAATTTTAGTTGAACCTCAAGGGTTTTGTGACCCTCAACCCCCCACCCCCCCCCCCCACCCCCACCCCCAACCCTCAATATTCACTACGTTCCGACGTCTGTGTAGAGGAGATCTTCCGGTGCGAAACTTTGTAACCAATTGCAATTTGGTGCATTGTGCCAAACAATACTGGGATAATGCAGAAAAACACAGTTTATAATTATTTGAGCCCAGAAGAAGTTAGCTTATTATTATTTTATGACATCTGTGATAAAAGGTTGATATGAATCTTCGGTGAAGCTTAGCAACTGCTGGATAAAATGTTGATTTTTTTGCTTACATTTTCCTGGTAGCGTTATGATGAAATCACATTTCATGATTAACAATATTATTATTAACCTCTCGCTCTGCCGTCCCAATCATCTTCTAATACAGCGACTACAACAGTGAATGCAGATGACAATGACTACAGTACATTTCTACAATTGACCATTCTTGTCTAACAAAGCGATTGCAGTATATGTTTTTATTCCAGGTAGAAAAGCCCATAGTACATATACATTTAAGTAATACATGCTAATAGGAATAACAGGTACACCATTAAAAATAATAAATAAAATATATAAATAAGTAAACCAAGCTAATAAGATACGAGATAAAAAGAATAATAAAAATGGAGAAAAAAAATGTAAAAAAGTTATATAACATAGTTACTATTTTACAACATATGGGGATTTTGACCAGCAGGACCACATGAGCCCATTAACAATTTCTCTACAGTTACACATATATTTTACCATATTATTGTCAATATTAAGAACCCGCTTTCTAAAACCATAAACATTGTTGCGCAATAAGACGTCAAATGAATCAATAACATTATTTACATATTACTTGCACTGTCTCAACGGTGGTAACCTAGGATCAGTCTATGCACATTGTTGTATGCGACTTTAAGTTTTAAATAAGTGCCTTGGTTGAAATGTACCCAGAGTTCGGAACAGTAAATTGAACAACAATATGCATGGAAGAAAAATAAAGCTGCGCAAGTGTCTTAGCATATCTTCATCATCCTTCAAGTCATTGCAGATGTTCAATCTTAAATATTTTGTCATTTCAACATATTCCAGTTTGTTTCTAAGCAAATATAATCTGGACATTTGATGTGAAAACCATGCATATTGACTTTATAGGATGATATATAATGTCATTGTCGAAGCCAAAGATGGCACAAATATTCAGTAATGCCTGGAGGCCACTGGGCCTAGATGCAGTAACACACAAATCGTCTGCATAGAACATTTGGTTTGTACTGATGTTGTGTAGGTGACATCCTACGCCAGAGTTTTTAAGCATAATGCTTAAATCGTCGACACATACATTAACCAAATATGGAGATAAAATACCATCTTGTCTAATACCATTTGAGACATTAAAAAAGTCAGAGGTCGTGGAACCCCATTTATTACAAAACATTTGGGTTCTGTACCAGTATAAAAAAAATTCGTACGAGTAGGATTGGCACAGCACGACTGAGCAATTTTCTAAAGAGTGTCCAATGGTTAACTCTATCAAATGCTTTTAACTTTATCAAAAACATTTATTTTTTTAAGGGTATAACAATAGTTTTCATAATTTCATCAGGCAGATATCCATGTGAGATAACACTGATGTAAAAAATTGACAATAATATAGTGATGCGCCTGTCTGCATGTATAAAATGTTCTGCAGATAGCCCACCATTATCACATGCTTTACCAGATTTCAGTTTGTCTATAGCATTCTGCACCATGCACGGTGTAATGTGTACATCGTTGTTGTTACACACATTCCCAGTATTGTGTATACACTCTTTCACATTTTCCATATTTATATCTGAAGTGACATTATTTACCAGTGATTCAAAATGTGTTTTCCACATGGCGGATATGGAACGAGGGTTACTAGCACCATTGAAAGTAGAAGCATTAGATAAAACTTTCTTCTACGTTTTGGACACATTTTTCCAAAAAGAAGCTGTATCTTTAGTATGCATGGATTTAGCCATGGCATCTACTCAAGCCATTTCTTCTCTTTGTTGACACTGTTTGAGCAAATATTTAAATATTATAACCTAGTTCTTCGCATGAGTTCACATATTGGACCATGTTTGGGTTTTCCCATATTACGTACGCCACAGAATATATTAATTTATGGCTTCAGTGTGTGCCTCCTTTATATAATTGTTCCAGCCAGGTAAATATAATCTTGACACAATATTTGTTTGCATGTACTGATAGTTTCAAGACTGCATTCCTGAAGTGCAATGATTATATCATCAAATAGTTTATCGATGTCAAATATATGCTGTCTATTTGAGCAATCAATATTGATGCATGTACATGATTCTGGGATTACTACTTTGTCCAGATGTACAGCATTACTCTTTCCATATTCTTGGATATTATAATCTGGTGCTTTAGACCATTTAAAAATAAGAGAAATGTTATCAGCACACTTTGTCGCAGAGACATTGTTTTGACTTTCTGCAGTTACAAAAGTGGAGATAACAAGTCCTACAGGGAGATGATCCGAACTAGGGCATTTATCTAAAATATGTAGATCAGTGATCTTTGAGTGAACACTATGCGAACAAATCAAGTGATCAAACCACGAGGTACAATTGTGTGCATCACTCACATAAGTATACGTATTGCAAGTTCGGCCAAATGTTTCATAATCTGAGATTACCAGACCAATAGTGTCACACATGTCAATTAGCTCCGCTTCAAAAGGAGTGTTTAAAGCAGCATTAAAATCTCCAGTTATTACAATATTTTTGGTGTCTTTTTCTTCTATTATTGAGGCAATTTTACCCAAATAATAACAGAACTCGTCGTATTTGTCAGGTGATTGGTAAGGTAGGTATACATTTAGGAGAAACAATTTACCATCCTTAGTATCAATGTCAATTCCCAGTAACCTGACATCTTGAACGTCAAATATTTTGCATGCATGAGATATAGTGTTCCTCCACAGCACACCTACACCGCCATACGGACGGCCAATCTGAATATATTATAGTAGTTATAGTATAGTTTTGTTCATGTCAGCTTGTGGATCCTCATGTCACTCAGCCTGAAAGACATGCAGCCTCTTGGCGGAGTAGTTGAAGGGGAAAGCGATCTACTTGAATGTGCCCGTCATACTTCTCAATAGTGGCCCTTTGTTGGCATGCACAATAGCCAAGTTGACATTGTGTCCTTTGCAGTGAGTGGACATTGTTCCAGGGAACAGTTGTCTGATTCATGATTGCACGCCACGCTTGATGCCATGTTGGCGGCTCCTTCATATCACTGAGTGTGTATTTATGCCTCCAAACCTCCACATTCTTCCTGTGTAGCTATACACTTCGTGGCCAATGCTTCACCAGTTGTGCTGGCAGCATCAACAAATCCAAGACATTATCTGGGGATGCGAGAAGATGAAGATCACACACACACACACATGCGCGCGCGCGCACACACACACACACACACACACACACACATATGAACCCATACTCTCAAGCGGCCAGAGAGTCATTGGAGAGAGGGGGAAAGGAGACAGATCATTCGTTTAGAAGACGGATAGAGGATGGGATGAAGTAATTTCGAGAGCGACTGAGTCTCAGTTGAGGCAGCTGAAAACAACGGCCAGATGGTAATAGATTGTAACAGTGATTTAGGGGGTGGTCGGGATCCAGAGAAATCTGCCTTCCATTCCTCTTTGCCCTCCGCCTGTACAGGTCGTCTACACTCCGATCACCTTCCTGCTGAGTCTGATGACGCGACTCAGGATATACCGATTGGTGACACTCAATCCACCATGACATGCCAGGAAGCCAAAGGTTACAGTACTCTCAAGGTAACAGCCATGGGAGGTCCTCAGAACATGAGAGCTTACCCCGAGGGATCTGAGATTACGCAGAAAATAAAGCTTCTGTTGGCATTTTTTGTTGTTCAAAGCTGTGCTTGCACTAAATGTCAGTTTAGAGTAAAATTAGGTACCTAGGTACTCGTACTCTGACACACGCTTGACAGTCTCATCATTGATGACCAGGTCATTGGGTGGGGTGGGGTCTCTCCTGAAGTCGATGATGAGCTCCTCAGTCTTCTGGGCATTAAGATCCAGGAAGTGATCATCACACCACCGGGCAAAGTTTGAGAAAGGTTTTATCACCTATAGGCGTCTACCCAACTAATATCTTTCTTCGGATAAACTAGTGTTGTAACAACATTACACTTCATTTTATGTATATAAAGAAGTATGTCGCATTTACAAAAATTACTTACGTGTGTCTGAAACACACTTATTGATTTCATTCGTTGTGCTCTCTGGCATATGCGCTAATGTTATGAGTGTGTGTTTTGTATATCTAGAGCATACAGTAGGTGAAACCACATGTTATAATATAAAATGCATAGTAGATATTTTACCAATCAAATGACTATGTGGCCATGGAGCACCATTCTCTCCCACATATATTCGTTTCCTCGATTATAGTTAGATAAAGGTAAAGGTAAGTTCTTATATAGCGCAGTGTCCAGTCCTAAGGAGTGTCTAAAGCATTTTACACTTTACTCCCTGGCAGATCTGTTCCATCGAACTCAACTTCTCTGGGATGTATTCAGCCACGCTGTAATGAATGCGCGAAGACTATTCGCACACAAATAACCACCACTGTCTATAACCAGGTACTCGTTCATACAGCTGAGTGAACTGAAGAAATGTTCAGTAAATGAATTTGCCCAAGGTTCGACACCGCCGCACAGGATTCGAATCCGCGTTTTCTCAGTCGAGAGTCCGGAGCTACTGCGCTCTTGATGACCATATTGACATTAAAAATCCGTTAAGAGCGTTGTTAACGACTTAACGTATCGCTGTAATGTTAACATCTTAACTAGTCAATGTTATGCAAAGTATATATTGTTTTATTGTTATGAATGTCGAACTAGTGGAATGTTGTTAAAAAGGGGGGAGGTATTTTATATCGATCTAATGTCGGCTTCGGTGGTATGCACAAACGAAACACGACTTTGTAGCACTTTGTACGTCATTCCAGTATAATTTTCTTTCATCTCCTGTGTGGGCCTAAAGGGTACAAACGTCTTCAGTTCCATGAAGACCATTATTTGGTTCCCCGGCCAACCAAGCGGTGTAGGTGAATGGTTTTCTAGTTGCAGGCCAAATCCACTTGCCGCCAGAATCCCGTCTTCCCGAAGTGTGGAAATATCTACATTGGTGTTGTAATTCTGAAAACAAACAAAGTATTACGTTCACCGCCAGAAATAATAGAAAAAATCCGGAAAATTCCTGTTACAAAATGTTCGCATCAAATAGTTTTACCCATGTCGCATTTCAATATACTACTTTTAACAGTGCTAATATGCTAAGCCAGTTCTGTATTGGACATAGCTTTTTTTATACAAATCAAATAGTATCCTAGCTCAACGTGTTTATATAAATGTGTTGTCCGTGTTTGGGCGAAATTTCAAAAATGGCGTTTATCGCGTTTTACCCTGAAATCCTTTATATGCTTAGCCAAGAAAAAAATTACTACATAATGCAAACTTGCAAGTTAGCACGCGCTCACCCGCCGGCGGCCGCTCAAACGATCAGCTACAGACAGCGTTGAGCGATCCGGCTTTGCACGGTACGACTGACCTATATTTATGCTGTTTAATATAGTCGGAACTGCGTTATATATGCGCCAAACCTTCAGTCATGTCAACCAGGAACATGTGTTCGTGCTGTGACTACATCGACGCCAGATCAGCATCTTCTCCATCACTTCGACATTACGCCCTTGCGTCTGACCACGTCAGATTAGCACGGATGAGTTTGTAACATGTATTTTTGCCGTCGCCACTATGCCGACATCTAACGCATGGAACGTGGCAACTATGCATTCAATACAATTTTCTTTTTCTACAAGTAAGTTGCTTCCGGATTCAGTTACTTTCATAATTTGGAAATGTAGTAAGTTACCATTTTGAATCCTTGTTTGCTCGATGCCTTCGTCAGAATTAACTTCCCGGTTAGCATGTGACGTTGTTGGTGTTCATCACATGAGAGCACCTCCAAGAAAATCGCGGGAAGATTATAACCGGTGTCTATGTTTAGACAAGCCAACGCCATCGCCACCGCTCCCAACCTCCCACCAGTTTGATATACATACGTTGATGACACTTTACACGAATACCACATGGAATAATTCACAGCACATCTCAACTGCAGGGATCCCAGCATCAAATTCACCAGAGAACCGGAACGAGAAGGCCAACTATCACTATTGACAAATGTGTACATGTGAACGACGACAGCAGTATACGAGTCACGGTCTACCGAAAACCTACACACAGACCAGTACCTGAACTTCAGATCCAATCATCATCTAGAATACAAGTGCTCAGTGGGCAGAACCCTGATGAACAGAGCAAACCAGCTTATAACCACCGACAAAGATAAAGCCAGCGAAACAAAGACACCGACCTCTCGATGGCGGAACAAGTTGCAAATGCATGCTGGAGTGCATATTGCCACCTGTACAGAATTTCGCGGATACGTTACACTTGAACGACCTGAATAACCGAGTGTCTAGTGCATTCACTAGTGACGCCGAGAATAGCCTATGGAAATGCAATGCTGCACAGAGTGTTAGACAGCTTACTCCACCACCTTGAGATGGTGCAGCACTCGGCGGCTAGAGGGGTTCTACGAATGAGGCGAGGTGACCGGCAAAGCATCACAGCAGCACTGAGACGCTTGCACTTGTTGCCGGTGAAGTGGCGCATCCAGTATCAACTACTCTTACTGTATTTCGCGCCCTTCACGACCGGACGCCGGCTTACCTCGCCTCCCTCTTCACTCCGTACGTGCCGTGCCGCGATCTGCCGATCGCGCGCTACTCACCGTCCGCCCCACAACCTCGAGCGATACGGCTGACGCTCATTCTCTTGCGCGGGGCAGATTCTCTGGAACGCGCTACCAGAAGATCTGCGTTTGATCGAGTGTGTGAACACTTTTAAACCGCGTGTTAAGACACGTTATTTTAAACTTGTTTCCTATGTCTAGTTTTATGTGACATTCCCCATCATCGTATCATAATATTCAATGGTATTTAGCTGTCTACTATTACACTAGTATATTATCTTAATAATTATTTATTAAGTAACATTTTATTTGTACTTTTATTTATTATTATTACATATTTTCATTTCTGTTTGTAATAATTATCCACAATTTCAGACTGGATTTGTTGTGCAGGCAGCACAGTTTTGTTTTAGCAACTTTATAGACGTTTTATTTTTGTTACTCACATTTTAGTACCTCTACTAATCTAGTGTTTTAGAAACACAGTCAACACCATTGATCATAGCTGTACTTTGGAACTGAGTGTCTAAATAACGTTATTATTACAAAGAGTGGATGTTCAACATTACTAAGAAAAAGAGAAAGATACCTAGTGCGGAAAAGCAGACCACCCATGCACCGAACATACCTCTAAATTTACCTATTTATTGAGGACAGTACTCCATGGTACATTCCATGGTACATACACAAAAGTAGTGTTCCCAAAAAGCCCTAACGAAGACGCATGCGAACAACATCATTACAGCTCCAGCCTTTACTACTATATTAAATGAGTTATAGCCCTGGAACCTGTTTGTCAACGTTTCCTGGGAATCGACCATATGTAGTAATCATTTGTAACAATGTAGATAGTTTAACGGGATAACGTTGTGGGGTATTCGTCCGAACGTCTCGAGCATTGTTATAGGCCTGTAGAGCAAATGTCGGTGGTCGAAGGAAGCGAACGAACATACAAATAAGCGAGTGGACCTCTGCATCTGAGAAGACGTACAACCGTACTGCCCCCACCAAACAAATTTAGCGTACATCATAACTACAATAATTACGGTGGTAACCATTATTTTCTTCTAGCATTGCACACAACCTTTCTAGTTTGTTTCCAATTTATTAACGATACTATATTTAATTTTTTTTTGACATTGTCCTTGCTAGTTTTGTAACAATTTATTATGTAAATGTGTGTATCATTGGATGAGTTATACATGAAAATGCAGCCAGGGTATAACTATTATGTTAACACAATAACTGATTCAATGAGAAGCATAACACTTAAATAAATATTGGGTATGGGTCGTTGCCAAGAAAGATAAACATGAGGGCAAATGAGAGAGAGAGAGAGGGGGGGGGGGGGGAGGGAGGGAGAGACGGAGGGAGGGAGGAAGGGGGGAGGTAGGGACGGAGGGAGGGAGAGAGAAAGAGCGAAGAGTGAGAGAGAGAGGAGAGCATAAATGAACAGGTTGGAGTGTTTGTGAGGTGAAATGCCCTGCTATCTCCCTGACAGACATCGGAAATCATTCACTGAGACAGATTATGGAACGACCGTCAACATTAGTTGTCCTGTTCTAACGTTCCTATGGACATGTAATAATGACGCGCATCAAACAAGTTTGGTCAGTCTGGTTACGTGTCCTATTATGTGACATATATGTGACAACCGGGTGATTTCAAATTAAAGGACACCAAGTGTGCGTGTGTGTATGCGTGCGCGCCCGTGTTACTGACGGTAATCAAGAACGTTGAGTTATGAAATTTGCGAAATTACAAAGCCATCACACGTCGGCACAGACATGCCAATATTTCCGCGGCAAGTAAGCGCGGGAATATATAGTCACGCCACTGCCAGTTCGAAATGTCGAAGGTCGGCCGTCCAGTGAATGTAACGCTCATAGACACGCGTGATAGTGTATGGAAATTGTTAGATAATATACATAATTTTGTATGAATTAATCTCATTCGTATTGCCATCGAATTAACCTTCGGGTAGCGGTGAGTATTGGCCCTCGGCCTGTCGCCACGAGTCAGCAGACATTCTGCTGACATGATGGCTTCGTACGAAGTGGAGGGGTGTACGTGATATCCATATGTGATCTCCTTAACAGCTAACATCACTGAGATACCAGTTATGCAAACTTTTGTTCAAACAATGAACTTGTTATGTGATAAAAATATTATTTTTTATTTTTTACATTCATTTAACAATGTACTGACAACTGTTATGTACAAGCTAATCAAATTGTATCTGATATAACAGGCATGCAATATACAGTTGTACACTGTATTGAACGCACATAAAAAAGGACAATATATTAAACATTCTTCACCTAGTTTTGACAATATTTATAATTTCACAGTGATGATTGTAAAACACAATTAAAACTGTCAACACTTCATTGTAATGTATCCCAGCAAACACAGGAATTCTTAAAATAGAGAAAAGGTTTTCTCACATGTGGTGAGAAGATATTTGGATGTATTATATCGATGTCAAAGTTTAGGATATTAGAAATATAAAAACAAAACGTTTTCAAGAAACTCTATTTTATATTAATATCACATTTTTTTAACAATTTCACACGACACTTCAGGAGACATTTTAATTGCCTGCTGACTTTAAAACATCCCTGTGTTTGCTGTGTAGTCAACAGTGCACTAATTGTTTATGTATATATATATATACATATAGAGATATATTATATATATATATATATATTCACACACTGAAATATTAATAAATGAACAGCTTCTTAGAACACACATATTATGTAACAGTATCAACATAACAACTTGTGTTAATTCCAGATGTGATTTGCCCGTGACCAGTGAAAATGTTGATGACAACAGTGAAAAATCGAGATTTTGTAGACATGCAAGTTGCATGGCGTCTACCTATTTCGTCATGTCATAGCGGTGAGTTTTCTCGTGAGCTCTACGATGGTGTGGAAGAGTAAATGTCTGTCCACAAATAGTGCAGGTGTGTGGTTTCACACCACTGTGTGACTTTTCATGTGTCTTGATTTGACTTTGAGTCACAAATGATTTTCCACAAATACGACATGTGTACGGCCTCACGTTTGTGTGTATTCTCTTGTGAACATCGAGTGCATGGCCCGCAGCAAAAGAAGTGCCGCACACGCTGCATGCATATGGTTTCTCGCCTGTGTGAGTTCTCGTGTGCAATTTAATGGATTCACGTGTCTTAAAAGCTTTGCCGCAAGTTTCACATGAGAAAGGTTTATCATCAGAGTGAACTGTCATGTGCCTAGCTAGACGAAAGGAGCAGCGAAATGACTTTCCACACGTACCACATAAATGGGATGATATTCTTGTGTGCAGTCTTTCGTGTGTCATGAGATACGCACGACAAACAAACGATTTATCACAAAGAGAACATGCGAATGTCTTTTCAGTTAGGTGTGAAGGTTTGTGTTGTTTCAGGTCACTGGCATGCCTGAAAGACTTGCCGCACTTGTCACACATATGGGACCCTTTACCCGTGTGCTTGAACATGTGGTATGCAAGACCGCCTCGCCTACCATACTGCTTTCCGCATATCTGACAAGAGAATCGCTTTTCACCCGTGTGGATAATAATATGATTGTTACGATCCTTCAAAGCACGAAACAGTTTCCCGCAGATGTTACACGTGTGAAGTTGAGCGTGCACTTCCAGATGTGCAGAACTAGCAAACTCTTTGTTGCACGTTACACACCTGTGTTGATTTACCTGGGAATGCATTAGTTTGTGACTGTTAGCGGTAATACCGGTATCCAGTCTAGTGTTCTGCGTGGCACACGTGTCCGGGTTTGCCTGGCAACAGTTCCGTTCATGACGCTGCATTGTATATCTTGTGGAGAATAATAGTCCGCACACGGAACACGAGTACGGTTTAACACCAGTGTGTAATTTCTCGTGTCTTTTCAGACCGTCTCGACAACTAAACGATTTGCCGCAAGTGTTGCACGCGTACTGCCTTGTATTATCTCTCAGTTGCTCAGCACGTTTATGCTGTTTGCGAACAGTGTTCACATCGAGTTCATCTGATGCTGGAGGCTTCGAAGAACAGTTTATTTCTCCACGTGTTCCCGCATCAACATTACCTAAGTGAGTGACTTCTGGGTCGGGGACGTTGGCAAGGCTTTTGATCACGGCGTCATTATCACACAAACCTGTCGTGTCATGCAACGTAACTGTGAACTGAGTTGGTCGTTCTCCGCAAGTGTCGGCAAGCATGACGGTATCCACACCTACGTCGGTTAGTTCTGTCTGGTTCGCTATGGCAGCACTAGTGTCACATCCAACACCTGTGTGCAGTGCTGTACACTTGTTATGTTTCACCAGGCAATGATTCAGTTTATGACGCCTCATGCTATATAGCCTAGAGAACAACCGACCGCACCCGGAACACGAGTAGGGTTTAACACCAGTGTGCAATCTCTTATGTTTTTTCTGATTGTCTCGATGACTAAACGATTTGCAATACGTATGACACATGTGTTGCGTTTTACCATTTGTCAGATTGTTGTCACATTTATGGTAACTGTCATATTTGACAATGTCAAGGTCACTTGTTGCTGTATGTTTCTCAAGTGAAGTCAAAGAAAACGTCGGTTTTTCTGTGCATTTTTTCGCAACAACGTCTGATATGCCCCCCGTCTCGCATACTTTGTGTTTGTCTTTTTTTGCATCACTGCTGTAACCACAATCTCTTGTGTCACTACAATGTATTGTGTCTCCACAATCTCTTGTGTCATCACAATATTTTGTGTCATCACAATCTCTTGTGTCACCGCAATCTCCTATGTCACAACCATCTATCATGTCACTACAATCTCTTGTGTCATCACAATCGCCCGTGTCATCACAACCTCTTGGGTCATTACAATCTCTCGTTTCATCACAATCTCTCATTTCATCACAATCTCTCCCGTCATATAACCTCACAGTGAATTTAGTTTTCTCCTCTCCGCCATTATTCACCTGAGTTGCTAGTATTACAACTTTCTGCACATGGACCTTTGTTTTGTTACACGATGCATCCTCTTGAAGCACACTGCCGAGGTCATTTCTCGGTGCACGAGTATCGATGCAAATCTCCTCTCTATTAAAGTCCGCTTGTTTCATATCACTCATTTCCTGTAGATTGGTCTCGCTGTAGCTCCGGTTCAGTTTCTTGTGGTCTTTATGTGAATCGTTGCGTCGACTGGCGTCTGCTGTGTCACATAATTTCACAGTGTATTTAGTTTTCCCAATGTCGTCGTGTGTAGGAACTGTGACTACTTTCTGTGCCCTGGTTGTTCTGTAGCTACTACTACAGGAGGGAAGATTATTGGCGGTGTCAGAACCACCTTGTGCATTTGTCTTTCCTGCATACTGAAACCCGCCTATTTTGAAGATGTCCTTCAGAACAACCGTGCATGCTTTCAGTTTCACTTTGTCGGTGTCTCCGTTGTGACCAGGAAGCATATTGTTGTTTGACTTTACTGTGCCTGCTTGAGTCATGGCATGTGTCTGTTCCTTGGTGTGTCTCATGCTGGTCTCACCATCTGGCTCTGCTCCCATCAACTACAATCAACAGAAACAATGGATATCACTTTCATTTGTCTGACTGATCATTGGTTATTGTAACACTGACTTACCCATGTCACTGTCACAACATAAAATACCTGTCATAATGGATACTAGATAGAGATACGTGTTCGCTAAATTATTCTTAAATGAGACGAGTAAAAAATAACATTAATATTACAAAAGTTTTTAAGTTGCATTTTGAGATTGCCCATTAAAAAAATATCCAGTGAGTTATCATGCCCCATACACTATTATTATATATCATGTTCTTCAATACCACATAAACTTTTTACACATAAAATGCTAAACAGAATAAAAGACGAAAAATCATATATGTGTGTGGATTAATTAAGTGTTATTCCATAGCCCAGTTTTTCATGCAAGAATACTCCGCCAACGCCTGTGTTGGTAACGGACGCATAGCATGACTGTGTTAGAATTCATCATTGTTACTAAGGGAGTGGTCTGCATTAGTGAGGCATAAAACGCTCCAATCTAATTGTTAGTATAAGTAATTGCTAGTATACATAGTATAGCCAAAATGGATTAACTTGCATGATTATATTCATGCACACAACTATTCTGTGTGATTTTGAGTTAATTTTTGTATTCAGGATCGTCAATTCAGGCTACAACAATATCCTTGTGATGCAACGATCTGTAATGATAAGCTGTGTATATGCACAGTCGCATTGTTCTTTTGTGCTAACTAAATAAATTGCAGCATGGCTAAACGCTTCCCAGAGAAGTCAAGATGGTCTGCCAAGCAACGTTGGCAAGCTTAACCCACCCCTCCTCCCGGGTGTAATCCGGGTTGGGCTAAACCTCCATTTTGGGCTAAACTGGGTTAAACTATTTTTCAGGGACATTTTATTACAATTTGAAAGAATCAAGTAGACACATTTTTTATATAGCTTTATTATCAATATGAAACAGAGAAGAATCACAGTTAACTAACATGGTACATAGAAATGCACATACATGTATTATTGTTTTCATGCTTCACTGCTTAGGCCTCACTCTGGACACTGTCACTCACAGTGTTGTGAATTCTCTTAGTTGGCGAGTTGAGCTAATCAACTTAACCATGGATTAGTAGAGGCACTGATAAATTTAGAGGATGAAGGATGAATCCAGTTGTTGGCAGTGAACACAAGTGCTGAGAGGGTAGATTACCACCTGCTAGTCTCCAAGGCTCTATATCCTCCTGTTCCTTAACCTGCAAGCTGACACCAGGCTGTACTGGTGTAGGTTGTCTGACTGGAATCACTGCACTTCTTCAGAAGACTCCGCTAGTAATTAATGGCAGTGTCCAGTGTGAGAGGGACATGAATGTTATGGCTATGGCACACTGATAAAAGTCTTGACACACTGTCAGATTTATTTAAAGAGCATTTGTCATCTTTCATTACATCAATAATATTACAACAGTTTTAAACCACCATCAATGTACATACCAACTGTGTTAATTTTGAGAATATCCCTCTGCTATCATCCCGAGATCTCAGATAGAGTAATGCTTAGTTTAACCCAGGTTTAACCTGCCAGGCTGGGCAAAACCAGTTTAACCCGGGTTAAACCCCAACCCTGCTGCCAAAGAGTAAAGTGTAAAGCGCTTTGAGCAGCCCTGTGACCTGGATATTGCGCTCTATAAGAACTAACCTTTTTAAAATTGGCATTGGTAATCAATTAATGAGCAGAATTAGTTGTTCGACATAAGTTCCACTAGGACGGAAGTAGGTAAGGAAATGTTCAACAATTATTTTAACTCAACATGTTTTATAACAGCTGTGGTTTACAAAGTTTAACATTGCATGGTAACATTTGAGAACATAAAAAAATACATTTGTACGTTATTATATTTCTTTAAAAATGACAAACTTCCGACCAAAAAAAGTCAAAAAGGCATATCATGTATTGTCACAAAACTTGTTCTAGGTGTAAGGTTGTCCCTATAACACAAATAACTAATAACTCTCAATATCCATCCGTGCTTCCTTCACACAAAAAATGGGATACTTCTGGGTGGCCAACATTTTTCAATAAATCACCTGCGATTCATGAGGGTTTTCAGGCATTGCTGGCGAGCTAAATATACAAGCCTTACTTAACTGTTGTAAATAGTTGGCATCTATGCATACCAGTGTGTATTATAAGAGAAATATGACATGTCTGGCTGCCTTAATTATGAATCTACACACACTCAAAGGTGCTATGTTATTATATTTCTATAAAATTAGCCAACTTCTGACCCTAAAAAGTCGATGTGGGGTAGAAGATATAGTTATGAAACTTTTACTCGACATAAACCAGTCCTATAACACAAATAACAAGTAACCCTTCCATACTTCCTTCTCAAGAAGCATGTTGCCTCTTGGGTTCCCCAAATTTATCAATAAATCATTTGTGAGAGGGTTTCAAGCATTGATTGTGAGCTAAACGTACATGTTGTTTTTATGTGTATATATTTGTATCGATGCATACCAATGTACATTTTCAGGGTAACATGACTGAACAACAGTACAAATTTGATGACGCAACCAGAGAGGAGATTGGTGTTGATTTCGAAATCTTTCTTGAAAATGCATCAATGAGACATACTGCGTATATGTATGACTTTGTTGCTGGATGACATAAATCTTTGTTAAGCTTCAATTTGTTCAGTCTGACAGCAATTTGAAATGACCATGCTTTTAGAAGCTTATATCCTCCAATTATTAAACTCAAGTTATTATCAAGTTATTAAATTCCAAGCAATCAATGAGGTCCCTAAGATAGCTATTTTAAGTGAAGACACCGTTGAATGATATTATATGCTATTACTTGGTGTTATACAGTCACTTTCCATGGAATCGTCCTGTGATGCAAAGGAGGGATTATTGACCCTGGTCAGATTAGCTAGAAATACAACTTTGGGGATTTCTGATTATTTAACGTTGATAGTTATGTTGTAAACGGGAAAGTTTTCTAGCAATAGTTTCTATCCCACATCCATTTTTTTATCATAAGTTGGTTATTTTTAAGAGAAATATAACATTGTACCATCGTTGACATTCAAACAAGTCATATTACTCAGAGAATGTACACTGATATGCGTAGATACAGATATATATAAATATTAACAATGGTATGTATGTTTAGCTCACAATCAATACTTGAAAACCCTCTCGCTAGTGACTTATTGATAAATTTGGGGTACCCAAGGGTCACCATTCTTCTTGAGAAGGAAACATGGAAGGATATTGAGAGTTACTTGTTATTTGTGTTATAGGACTGGTTTGTGGCTAATAAAAGTTTCACAACAATATCTTCTACACCACATTGACTTTTAGGGTCGGAAGTTGGCTAATTTGATAGAAATATAATAACATTTACCTTTGAGTGTGTGTAGATTCATAATAAGCATAAGATTTTAAGCAATCAATGCCTGAAAACCATCATAAATCGCAAGTGATTTATTGAAAATTTTGGGGCACCCAGAAGCATCCTATTTTTTTTGGAAGGAAGCACGTAAGGATATTGAGAGTTATTAGTTATTTGTTATAGGGACAAGCTTACACCTAAAAAAAGTTTTGGGACAATACATGCTACGCCTCATTAACTTTTTTAGGTCGGAAGTTGGTTGATTTTTAAGAAATATAACAACATACCATTTTTGCATATGTACAGATTCACAATTAAGAAAACCAGCCATATTACTCTGATTTGAAAACCTGAATGTGTATATACCAACTATATACATCTAGTTTCTGAGGTATGTGTATTTTGCTCACAATCAAGGTCTGAAAACCCTCTCATGAGTGATTTATCGAATAAACTCAACTTGGTGCAAATTAACCATACACTGTATTTATGTTCTAATTATACGTATGTGATATATACATTGTAGAGAACAATTCCAAAAAGTTCCATTGACACAGGTTAAATAGTTCATGAGATATTAACCTGTGAAATGTGATTAATTTTAGTCCAAAATTTCAAACTGCCATAACTCAAAAACTACTGGAGCTAGAACACTCAAATTTTGGATTCTTGCTTATCCTACAAAAAACTTTCACCAAACGAATTTATTCAAAAATCTAAGAGATGGAGGCAACGAATTTCAGGAATTTTGGTTGCGTTACATGGAATGACCCTCCAGGCAATGCCAATGGGCATACAAGCCGACGAGGTTTTGCTGAGCTTCGACTCGTTTTCAGAATAATTATATCGATTGCAAACCACGAGAGATAATCTACACCAATAACTACAGGAAATATATATTGTACTCAGCTACAGAAAGTAACGTTACTTATATAATCTCATAATATCACTAGAATATAGATATATGAAGGAGTTATAAAATTTAGTATAACAACTTAAAATTTCTTCTTTAACTGTACACGGGGCAGTGATGTTTCTTACGAAAATTGCAAGTATTTCCTTATCTAAAACCAACATGTCTAACAATGTGTGTGTATAACATGAACTAAACAAGTGCCAGTGGTAGGAAGTTAGAACATGTCTAACAATGTGTGTGTATAACATGAACTAAATAAGTGCCAGTGGTAGGAAGTTAGAACATGTCTAACAATGTGTGTGTATAACATGAACTAAATAAGTGCCAGTGGTAGGAAGTTACAACATGTCTAACAATGTGTGTGTATATAACATGAACTAAATAAGTGCCAGTGGTAGGAAGTTACAACATGTCTAACAATGTGTGTGTATAACATGAACTAAATATGTGCCAGTGGTAGGAAGTTACAACATGTCTAACAATGTGTGTGTATATAACATGAACTAAATAAGTGCCAGTGGTAGGAAGTTACAACATGTCTAACAATGTGTGTGTATATAACATGAACTAAATAAGTGCCAGTGGTAGGAAGTTACAACATGTCTAACAATGTGTGTGTATAACATGAACTAAATAAGTGGCAGTGGTAGGAAGTTACAACATGTCTAACAATGTGTGTGTATAACATGAACTAAATAAGTGCCAGTGGTAGGAAGTTACAACATGTCTAACAATGTGTGTGTGTATAACATGAACTAAATAAGTGCCAGTGGTAGGAAGTTACAATATGTCTAACAATGTGTGTGTATAACATGAACTAAATAAGTGCCAGTGGTAGGAAGTTACAACATGTCCAACAATGTGTGTGTGTATAACATGAACTAAATAAGTGCCAGTGGTAGGAAGTTACGATATGTCTAACAATGTGTGTGTATAACATGAACTAAATAAGTAACAGTGGTAGGAAGTTACAACATGTCTAACAATGTGTGTATATAATATGAACTAAATAAGTGCCAGTGGTAGGAAGTTACAACATGTCTAACAATGTGTGTGTATAACATGAACTAAATAAGTGCCAGTGGTAGGAAGTTACAACATGTCTAACAATGTGTGTGTATAACATAAACTAAATAAGTGCCAGTGGTAGGAAGTTACAACATGTCTAACAATGTGTGTGTATAACATAAACTAAATAAGTGCCAGTGGTAGGAAGTTACAACATGTCTAACAATGTGTGTGTATAACATAAACTAAATAAGTGCCTGTGGTAGGAAGTTACAACATGTCTAACAATGTGTGTGTATAACATAAACTAAATAAGTGCCAGTGGTAGGAAGTTACAACATGTCTAACAATGTGTGTGTATAACATAAACTAAATAAGTGCCAGTGGTAGGAAGATACAACATGTCTAACAATGTGTGTGTATAACATAAACTAAATAAGTGCCAGTGGTAGGAAGTTACAACATGTCTAACAATGTGTGTGTATAACATGAACTAAATAAGTGCCAGTGGTAGGAAGTTACAATATGTCTAACAATGTGTGTGTATAACATGAACTAAATAAGTGCCAGTGGTAGGAAGTTACAACATGTCTAACAATGTGTGTGTGTATAACATGAACTAAATAAGTGCCAGTGGTAGGAAGTTACGATATGTCTAACAATGTGTGTGTATAACATGAACTAAATAAGTGCCAGTGGTAGGAAGTTACAACATGTCTAACAATGTGTGTATATAATATGAACTAAATAAGTGCCAGTGGTAGGAAGTTACAACATGTCTAACAATGTGTGTGTATAACATGAACTAAATAAGTGCCAGTGGTAGGAAGTTACAACATGTCTAACAATGTGTGTGTATAACATAAACTAAATAAGTGCCAGTGGTAGGAAGTTACAACATGTCTAACAATGTGTGTGTATAACATAAACTAAATAAGTGCCAGTGGTAGGAAGTTACAACATGTATAACAATGTGTGTGTATAACATAAACTAAATAAGTGCCAGTGGTAGGAAGTTACAACATGTCTAACAATGTGTGTGTATAACATAAACTAAATAAGTGCCAGTGGTAGGAAGTTACAACATGTCTAACAATGTGTGTGTATAACATAAACTAAATAAGTGCCAGTGGTAGGAAGATACAACATGTCTAACAATGTGTGTGTATAACATAAACTAAATAAGTGCCAGTGGTAGGAAGTTACAACATGTCTAACAATGTGTGTGTATATAACATGAACTAAATAAGTGCCAGTGGTAGGAAGTTACAATATGTCTAACAATGTGTGTGTATAACATGAACTAAATAAGTGCCAGTGGTAGGAAGTTACAATATGTCTAACAATGTGTGTGTATAACATAAACTAAATAAGTGCCAGTGGTAGGAAGTTACAACATGTCTAACAATGTGTGTGTATAACATGAACTAAATAAGTGCCAGTGGTAGGAAGTTACAACATGTCTAACAATGTGTGTGTATAACATGAACTAAATAAGTGCCAGTGGTAGGAAGTTACAACATGTCTAACAATGTGTGTGTATAACATAAACTAAATAAGTGCCAGTGGTAGGAAGTTACATATCTAACAATGTGTGTGTATAACATAAACTAAATAAGTGCCAGTGGTAGGAAGTTACAACATGTCTAACAATGTGTGTGTATATAACATGAACTAAATAAGTGCCAGTGGTAGGAAGTTACAACATGTCTAACAATGTGTGTGTATATAACATGAACTAAATAAGTGCCAGTGGTAGGAAGTTACAACATGTCTAACAATGTGTGTGTATATAACATGAACTAAATTAGTGCCAGTGGTAGGAAGTTACATATCTAACAATGTGTGTGTATAACATAAAATAAATAAGTGCCAGTGGTAGGAAGTTACAACATGTCTAACAATGTGTGTGTATAACATGAACTAAATAAGTGCCAGTGGTAGGAAGTTACAACATGTCTAACAATGTGTGTGTGTATAACATGAACTAAATAAGTGCCAGTGGTAGGAAGTTACAACATGTCTAACAATGTGTGTGTATAACATGAACTAAATAAGTGCCAGTGGTAGGAAGTTACATATCTAACAATGTGTGTGTATAACATAAACTAAATAAGTGCCAGTGGTAGGAAGTTACAACATGTCTAACAATGTGTGTGTATATAACATGAACTAAATAAGTGCAAGTGGTAGGAAGTTACAACATGTCTAACAATGTGTGTGTATATAACATGAACTAAATAAGTGCCAGTGGTAGGAAGTTACAACATGTCTAACAATGTGTGTGTATATAACATGAACTAAATTAGTGCCAGTGGTAGGAAGTTACATATCTAACAATGTGTGTGTATAACATAAACTAAATAAGTGCCAGTGGTAGGAAGTTACAACATGTCTAACAATGTGTGTGTATAACATGAACTAAATAAGTGCCAGTGGTAGGAAGTTACAACATGTCTAACAATGTGTGTGTATAACATGAACTAAATAAGTGCCAGTGGTAGGAAGTTACAACATGTCTAACAATGTGTGTGTATAACATGAACTAAATAAGTGCCAGTGGTAGGAAGTTACAACATGTCTAACAATGTGTGTGTATAGAACATGAACTAAATAAGTGCCAGTGGTAGGAAGTTACAATATGTCTAACAATGTGTGTGTATAACATGAACTAAATAAGTGCCAGTGGTAGGAAGTTACAATATGTATAACAATGTGTGTGTATAACATGAACTAAATAAGTGCCAGTGGTAGGAAGTTACAACATGTCTAACAATGTGTGTGTATAACATGAACTAAATAAGTGCCAGTGGTAGGAAGTTACATATCTAACAATGTGTGTGTATAACATAAACTAAATAAGTGCCAGTGGTAGGAAGTTACAACATGTCTAACAATGTGTGTGTATATAACATGAACTAAATAAGTGCAAGTGGTAGGAAGTTACAACATGTCTAACAATGTGTGTGTATAACATAAACTAAATAAGTGCCAGTGGTAGGAAGTTACATATCTAACAATGTGTGTGTATAACATAAACTAAATAAGTGCCAGTGGTAGGAAGTTACAACATGTCTAACAATGTGTGTGTATATAACATGAACTAAATAAGTGCCAGTGGTAGGAAGTTACAACATGTCTAACAATGTGTGTGTATATAACATGAACTAAATAAGTGCCAGTGGTAGGAAGTTACAACATGTCTAACAATGTGTGTGTATATAACATGAACTAAATTAGTGCCAGTGGTAGGAAGTTACATATCTAACAATGTGTGTGTATAACATAAAATAAATAAGTGCCAGTGGTAGGAAGTTACAACATGTCTAACAATGTGTGTGTATAACATGAACTAAATAAGTGCCAGTGGTAGGAAGTTACAACATGTCTAACAATGTGTGTGTGTATAACATGAACTAAATAAGTGCCAGTGGTAGGAAGTTACAACATGTCTAACAATGTGTGTGTGTATAACATGAACTAAATAAGTGCCAGTGGTAGGAAGTTACAACATGTCTAACAATGTGTGTGTATAACATGAACTAAATAAGTGCCAGTGGTAGGAAGTTACATATCTAACAATGTGTGTGTATAACATAAACTAAATAAGTGCCAGTGGTAGGAAGTTACAACATGTCTAACAATGTGTGTGTATATAACATGAACTAAATAAGTGCAAGTGGTAGGAAGTTACAACATGTCTAACAATGTGTGTGTATATAACATGAACTAAATAAGTGCCAGTGGTAGGAAGTTACAACATGTCTAACAATGTGTGTGTATATAACATGAACTAAATTAGTGCCAGTGGTAGGAAGTTACATATCTAACAATGTGTGTGTATAACATAAACTAAATAAGTGCCAGTGGTAGGAAGTTACAACATGTCTAACAATGTGTGTGTATAACATGAACTAAATAAGTGCCAGTGGTAGGAAGTTACAACATGTCTAACAATGTGTGTGTATAACATGAACTAAATAAGTGCCAGTGGTAGGAAGTTACAACATGTCTAACAATGTGTGTGTATAACATGAACTAAATAAGTGCCAGTGGTAGGAAGTTACAACATGTCTAACAATGTGTGTGTATAGAACATGAACTAAATAAGTGCCAGTGGTAGGAAGTTACAATATGTCTAACAATGTGTGTGTATAACATGAACTAAATAAGTGCCAGTGGTAGGAAGTTACAATATGTATAACAATGTGTGTGTATAACATGAACTAAATAAGTGCCAGTGGTAGGAAGTTACAACATGTCTAACAATGTGTGTGTATAACATGAACTAAATAAGTGCCAGTGGTAGGAAGTTACATATCTAACAATGTGTGTGTATAACATAAACTAAATAAGTGCCAGTGGTAGGAAGTTACAACATGTCTAACAATGTGTGTGTATATAACATGAACTAAATAAGTGCAAGTGGTAGGAAGTTACAACATGTCTAACAATGTGTGTGTATAACATAAACTAAATAAGTGCCAGTGGTAGGAAGTTACATATCTAACAATGTGTGTGTATAACATAAACTAAATAAGTGCCAGTGGTAGGAAGTTACAACATGTCTAACAATGTGTGTGTATATAACATGAACTAAATAAGTGCCAGTGGTAGGAAGTTACAACATGTCTAACAATGTGTGTGTATATAACATGAACTAAATAAGTGCCAGTGGTAGGAAGTTACAACATGTCTAACAATGTGTGTGTATATAACATGAACTAAATTAGTGCCAGTGGTAGGAAGTTACATATCTAACAATGTGTGTGTATAACATAAAATAAATAAGTGCCAGTGGTAGGAAGTTACAACATGTCTAACAATGTGTGTGTATAACATGAACTAAATAAGTGCCAGTGGTAGGAAGTTACAACATGTCTAACAATGTGTGTGTGTATAACATGAACTAAATAAGTGCCAGTGGTAGGAAGTTACAACATGTCTAACAATGTGTGTGTATAACATGAACTAAATAAGTGCCAGTGGTAGGAAGTTACATATCTAACAATGTGTGTGTATAACATAAACTAAATAAGTGCCAGTGGTAGGAAGTTACAACATGTCTAACAATGTGTGTGTATATAACATGAACTAAATAAGTGCAAGTGGTAGGAAGTTACAACATGTCTAACAATGTGTGTGTATATAACATGAACTAAATAAGTGCCAGTGGTAGGAAGTTACAACATGTCTAACAATGTGTGTGTATATAACATGAACTAAATTAGTGCCAGTGGTAGGAAGTTACATATCTAACAATGTGTGTGTATAACATAAACTAAATAAGTGCCAGTGGTAGGAAGTTACAACATGTCTAACAATGTGTGTGTATAACATGAACTAAATAAGTGCCAGTGGTAGGAAGTTACAACATGTCTAACAATGTGTGTGTATAACATGAACTAAATAAGTGCCAGTGGTAGGAAGTTACAACATGTCTAACAATGTGTGTGTATAACATGAACTAAATAAGTGCCAGTGGTAGGAAGTTACAACATGTCTAACAATGTGTGTGTATAGAACATGAACTAAATAAGTGCCAGTGGTAGGAAGTTACAATATGTCTAACAATGTGTGTGTATAACATGAACTAAATAAGTGCCAGTGGTAGGAAGTTACAATATGTATAACAATGTGTGTGTATAACATGAACTAAATAAGTGCCAGTGGTAGGAAGTTACAACATGTCTAACAATGTGTGTGTATAACATGAACTAAATAAGTGCCAGTGGTAGGAAGTTACAACATGTCTAACAATGTGTGTGTATAACATGAACTAAATAAGTGCCAGTGGTAGGAAGTTACAATATGTCTAACAATGTGTGTGTGTATAACATGAACTAAATAAGTGCCAGGGCAGTGGTAGGAAGTTACAACATGTCTAACAATGTGTGTGTATAACATGAACTAAATAAGTGCCAGTGGTAGGAAGTTACAATATGTCTAACAATGTGTGTGTATAACATGAACTAAATAAGTGCCAGTGGTAGGAAGTTACAACATGTCTAACAATGTGTGTGTGTATAACATGAACTAAATAAGTGCCAGTGGTAGGAAGTTACGATATGTCTAACAATGTGTGTGTATAACATGAACTAAATAAGTAACAGTGGTAGGAAGTTACAACATGTCTAACAATGTGTGTATATAATATGAACTAAATAAGTGCCAGTGGTAGGAAGTTACAACATGTCTAACAATGTGTGTGTATAACATGAACTAAATAAGTGCCAGTGGTAGGAAGTTACAACATGTCTAACAATGTGTGTGTATAACATAAACTAAATAAGTGCCAGTGGTAGGAAGTTACAACATGTCTAACAATGTGTGTGTATAACATAAACTAAATAAGTGCCAGTGGTAGGAAGTTACAACATGTCTAACAATGTGTGTGTATAACATAAACTAAATAAGTGCCTGTGGTAGGAAGTTACAACATGTCTAACAATGTGTGTGTATAACATAAACTAAATAAGTGCCAGTGGTAGGAAGTTACAACATGTCTAACAATGTGTGTGTATAACATAAACTAAATAAGTGCCAGTGGTAGGAAGATACAACATGTCTAACAATGTGTGTGTATAACATAAACTAAATAAGTGCCAGTGGTAGGAAGTTACAACATGTCTAACAATGTGTGTGTATAACATGAACTAAATAAGTGCCAGTGGTAGGAAGTTACAATATGTCTAACAATGTGTGTGTATAACATGAACTAAATAAGTGCCAGTGGTAGGAAGTTACAACATGTCTAACAATGTGTGTGTGTATAACATGAACTAAATAAGTGCCAGTGGTAGGAAGTTACGATATGTCTAACAATGTGTGTGTATAACATGAACTAAATAAGTGCCAGTGGTAGGAAGTTACAACATGTCTAACAATGTGTGTATATAATATGAACTAAATAAGTGCCAGTGGTAGGAAGTTACAACATGTCTAACAATGTGTGTGTATAACATGAACTAAATAAGTGCCAGTGGTAGGAAGTTACAACATGTCTAACAATGTGTGTGTATAACATAAACTAAATAAGTGCCAGTGGTAGGAAGTTACAACATGTCTAACAATGTGTGTGTATAACATAAACTAAATAAGTGCCAGTGGTAGGAAGTTACAACATGTATAACAATGTGTGTGTATAACATAAACTAAATAAGTGCCAGTGGTAGGAAGTTACAACATGTCTAACAATGTGTGTGTATAACATAAACTAAATAAGTGCCAGTGGTAGGAAGTTACAACATGTCTAACAATGTGTGTGTATAACATAAACTAAATAAGTGCCAGTGGTAGGAAGATACAACATGTCTAACAATGTGTGTGTATAACATAAACTAAATAAGTGCCAGTGGTAGGAAGTTACAACATGTCTAACAATGTGTGTGTATATAACATGAACTAAATAAGTGCCAGTGGTAGGAAGTTACAATATGTCTAACAATGTGTGTGTATAACATGAACTAAATAAGTGCCAGTGGTAGGAAGTTACAATATGTCTAACAATGTGTGTGTATAACATAAACTAAATAAGTGCCAGTGGTAGGAAGTTACAACATGTCTAACAATGTGTGTGTATAACATGAACTAAATAAGTGCCAGTGGTAGGAAGTTACAACATGTCTAACAATGTGTGTGTATAACATGAACTAAATAAGTGCCAGTGGTAGGAAGTTACAACATGTCTAACAATGTGTGTGTATAACATAAACTAAATAAGTGCCAGTGGTAGGAAGTTACATATCTAACAATGTGTGTGTATAACATAAACTAAATAAGTGCCAGTGGTAGGAAGTTACAACATGTCTAACAATGTGTGTGTATATAACATGAACTAAATAAGTGCCAGTGGTAGGAAGTTACAACATGTCTAACAATGTGTGTGTATATAACATGAACTAAATAAGTGCCAGTGGTAGGAAGTTACAACATGTCTAACAATGTGTGTGTATATAACATGAACTAAATTAGTGCCAGTGGTAGGAAGTTACATATCTAACAATGTGTGTGTATAACATAAAATAAATAAGTGCCAGTGGTAGGAAGTTACAACATGTCTAACAATGTGTGTGTATAACATGAACTAAATAAGTGCCAGTGGTAGGAAGTTACAACATGTCTAACAATGTGTGTGTGTATAACATGAACTAAATAAGTGCCAGTGGTAGGAAGTTACAACATGTCTAACAATGTGTGTGTATAACATGAACTAAATAAGTGCCAGTGGTAGGAAGTTACATATCTAACAATGTGTGTGTATAACATAAACTAAATAAGTGCCAGTGGTAGGAAGTTACAACATGTCTAACAATGTGTGTGTATATAACATGAACTAAATAAGTGCAAGTGGTAGGAAGTTACAACATGTCTAACAATGTGTGTGTATATAACATGAACTAAATAAGTGCCAGTGGTAGGAAGTTACAACATGTCTAACAATGTGTGTGTATATAACATGAACTAAATTAGTGCCAGTGGTAGGAAGTTACATATCTAACAATGTGTGTGTATAACATAAACTAAATAAGTGCCAGTGGTAGGAAGTTACAACATGTCTAACAATGTGTGTGTATAACATGAACTAAATAAGTGCCAGTGGTAGGAAGTTACAACATGTCTAACAATGTGTGTGTATAACATGAACTAAATAAGTGCCAGTGGTAGGAAGTTACAACATGTCTAACAATGTGTGTGTATAACATGAACTAAATAAGTGCCAGTGGTAGGAAGTTACAACATGTCTAACAATGTGTGTGTATAGAACATGAACTAAATAAGTGCCAGTGGTAGGAAGTTACAATATGTCTAACAATGTGTGTGTATAACATGAACTAAATAAGTGCCAGTGGTAGGAAGTTACAATATGTATAACAATGTGTGTGTATAACATGAACTAAATAAGTGCCAGTGGTAGGAAGTTACAACATGTCTAACAATGTGTGTGTATAACATGAACTAAATAAGTGCCAGTGGTAGGAAGTTACAACATGTCTAACAATGTGTGTGTATAACATGAACTAAATAAGTGCCAGTGGTAGGAAGTTACAATATGTCTAACAATGTGTGTGTGTATAACATGAACTAAATAAGTGCCAGGGCAGTGGTAGGAAGTTACAACATGTCTAACAATGTGTGTGTATAACATGAACTAAATAAGTGCCAGTGGTAGGAAGTTACAATATGTCTAACAATGTGTGTGTATAACATGAACTAAATAAGTGCCAGTGGTAGGAAGTTACAACATGTCTAACAATGTGTGTGTGTATAACATGAACTAAATAAGTGCCAGTGGTAGGAAGTTACAATATGTCTAACAATGTGTGTGTATAACATGAACTAAATAAGTAACAGTGGTAGGAAGTTACAACATGTCTAACAATGTGTGTATATAATATGAACTAAATAAGTGCCAGTGGTAGGAAGTTACAACATGTCTAACAATGTGTGTGTATAACATGAACTAAATAAGTGCCAGTGGTAGGAAGTTACAACATGTCTAACAATGTGTGTGTATAACATAAACTAAATAAGTGCCAGTGGTAGGAAGTTACAACATGTCTAACAATGTGTGTGTATAACATAAACTAAATAAGTGCCAGTGGTAGGAAGTTACAACATGTCTAACAATGTGTGTGTATAACATAAACTAAATAAGTGCCTGTGGTAGGAAGTTACAACATGTCTAACAATGTGTGTGTATAACATAAACTAAATAAGTGCCAGTGGTAGGAAGTTACAACATGTCTAACAATGTGTGTGTATAACATAAACTAAATAAGTGCCAGTGGTAGGAAGATACAACATGTCTAACAATGTGTGTGTATAACATAAACTAAATAAGTGCCAGTGGTAGGAAGTTACAACATGTCTAACAATGTGTGTGTATAACATGAACTAAATAAGTGCCAGTGGTAGGAAGTTACAATATGTCTAACAATGTGTGTGTATAACATGAACTAAATAAGTGCCAGTGGTAGGAAGTTACAACATGTCTAACAATGTGTGTGTGTATAACATGAACTAAATAAGTGCCAGTGGTAGGAAGTTACGATATGTCTAACAATGTGTGTGTATAACATGAACTAAATAAGTGCCAGTGGTAGGAAGTTACAACATGTCTAACAATGTGTGTATATAATATGAACTAAATAAGTGCCAGTGGTAGGAAGTTACAACATGTCTAACAATGTGTGTGTATAACATGAACTAAATAAGTGCCAGTGGTAGGAAGTTACAACATGTCTAACAATGTGTGTGTATAACATAAACTAAATAAGTGCCAGTGGTAGGAAGTTACAACATGTCTAACAATGTGTGTGTATAACATAAACTAAATAAGTGCCAGTGGTAGGAAGTTACAACATGTATAACAATGTGTGTGTATAACATAAACTAAATAAGTGCCAGTGGTAGGAAGTTACAACATGTCTAACAATGTGTGTGTATAACATAAACTAAATAAGTGCCAGTGGTAGGAAGTTACAACATGTCTAACAATGTGTGTGTATAACATAAACTAAATAAGTGCCAGTGGTAGGAAGATACAACATGTCTAACAATGTGTGTGTATAACATAAACTAAATAAGTGCCAGTGGTAGGAAGTTACAACATGTCTAACAATGTGTGTGTATATAACATGAACTAAATAAGTGCCAGTGGTAGGAAGTTACAATATGTCTAACAATGTGTGTGTATAACATGAACTAAATAAGTGCCAGTGGTAGGAAGTTACAACATGTCTAACAATGTGTGTGTATAACATGAACTAAATAAGTGCCAGTGGTAGGAAGTTACAACATGTCTAACAATGTGTGTGTATAACATGAACTAAATAAGTGCCAGTGGTAGGAAGTTACAACATGTCTAACAATGTGTGTGTATAACATAAACTAAATAAGTGCCAGTGGTAGGAAGTTACATATCTAACAATGTGTGTGTATAACATAAACTAAATAAGTGCCAGTGGTAGGAAGTTACAACATGTCTAACAATGTGTGTGTATATAACATGAACTAAATAAGTGCCAGTGGTAGGAAGTTACAACATGTCTAACAATGTGTGTGTATATAACATGAACTAAATAAGTGCCAGTGGTAGGAAGTTACAACATGTCTAACAATGTGTGTGTATATAACATGAACTAAATTAGTGCCAGTGGTAGGAAGTTACATATCTAACAATGTGTGTGTATAACATAAAATAAATAAGTGCCAGTGGTAGGAAGTTACAACATGTCTAACAATGTGTGTGTATAACATGAACTAAATAAGTGCCAGTGGTAGGAAGTTACAACATGTCTAACAATGTGTGTGTGTATAACATGAACTAAATAAGTGCCAGTGGTAGGAAGTTACAACATGTCTAACAATGTGTGTGTATAACATGAACTAAATAAGTGCCAGTGGTAGGAAGTTACATATCTAACAATGTGTGTGTATAACATAAACTAAATAAGTGCCAGTGGTAGGAAGTTACAACATGTCTAACAATGTGTGTGTATATAACATGAACTAAATAAGTGCAAGTGGTAGGAAGTTACAACATGTCTAACAATGTGTGTGTATATAACATGAACTAAATAAGTGCCAGTGGTAGGAAGTTACAACATGTCTAACAATGTGTGTGTATATAACATGAACTAAATTAGTGCCAGTGGTAGGAAGTTACATATCTAACAATGTGTGTGTATAACATAAACTAAATAAGTGCCAGTGGTAGGAAGTTACAACATGTCTAACAATGTGTGTGTATAACATGAACTAAATAAGTGCCAGTGGTAGGAAGTTACAACATGTCTAACAATGTGTGTGTATAACATGAACTAAATAAGTGCCAGTGGTAGGAAGTTACAACATGTCTAACAATGTGTGTGTATAACATGAACTAAATAAGTGCCAGTGGTAGGAAGTTACAACATGTCTAACAATGTGTGTGTATAGAACATGAACTAAATAAGTGCCAGTGGTAGGAAGTTACAATATGTCTAACAATGTGTGTGTATAACATGAACTAAATAAGTGCCAGTGGTAGGAAGTTACAATATGTATAACAATGTGTGTGTATAACATGAACTAAATAAGTGCCAGTGGTAGGAAGTTACAACATGTCTAACAATGTGTGTGTATAACATGAACTAAATAAGTGCCAGTGGTAGGAAGTTACGATATGTCTAACAATGTGTGTGTATAACATGAACTAAATAAGTGCCAGTGGTAGGAAGTTACAACATGTCTAACAATGTGTGTATATAATATGAACTAAATAAGTGCCAGTGGTAGGAAGTTACAACATGTCTAACAATGTGTGTGTATAACATGAACTAAATAAGTGCCAGTGGTAGGAAGTTACAACATGTCTAACAATGTGTGTGTATAACATAAACTAAATAAGTGCCAGTGGTAGGAAGTTACAACATGTCTAACAATGTGTGTGTATAACATAAACTAAATAAGTGCCAGTGGTAGGAAGTTACAACATGTATAACAATGTGTGTGTATAACATAAACTAAATAAGTGCCAGTGGTAGGAAGTTACAACATGTCTAACAATGTGTGTGTATAACATAAACTAAATAAGTGCCAGTGGTAGGAAGTTACAACATGTCTAACAATGTGTGTGTATAACATAAACTAAATAAGTGCCAGTGGTAGGAAGATACAACATGTCTAACAATGTGTGTGTATAACATAAACTAAATAAGTGCCAGTGGTAGGAAGTTACAACATGTCTAACAATGTGTGTGTATATAACATGAACTAAATAAGTGCCAGTGGTAGGAAGTTACAATATGTCTAACAATGTGTGTGTATAACATGAACTAAATAAGTGCCAGTGGTAGGAAGTTACAACATGTCTAACAATGTGTGTGTATAACATGAACTAAATAAGTGCCAGTGGTAGGAAGTTACAACATGTCTAACAATGTGTGTGTATAACATGAACTAAATAAGTGCCAGTGGTAGGAAGTTACAACATGTCTAACAATGTGTGTGTATAACATAAACTAAATAAGTGCCAGTGGTAGGAAGTTACATATCTAACAATGTGTGTGTATAACATAAACTAAATAAGTGCCAGTGGTAGGAAGTTACAACATGTCTAACAATGTGTGTGTATATAACATGAACTAAATAAGTGCCAGTGGTAGGAAGTTACAACATGTCTAACAATGTGTGTGTATATAACATGAACTAAATAAGTGCCAGTGGTAGGAAGTTACAACATGTCTAACAATGTGTGTGTATATAACATGAACTAAATTAGTGCCAGTGGTAGGAAGTTACATATCTAACAATGTGTGTGTATAACATAAAATAAATAAGTGCCAGTGGTAGGAAGTTACAACATGTCTAACAATGTGTGTGTATAACATGAACTAAATAAGTGCCAGTGGTAGGAAGTTACAACATGTCTAACAATGTGTGTGTGTATAACATGAACTAAATAAGTGCCAGTGGTAGGAAGTTACAACATGTCTAACAATGTGTGTGTATAACATGAACTAAATAAGTGCCAGTGGTAGGAAGTTACATATCTAACAATGTGTGTGTATAACATAAACTAAATAAGTGCCAGTGGTAGGAAGTTACAACATGTCTAACAATGTGTGTGTATATAACATGAACTAAATAAGTGCAAGTGGTAGGAAGTTACAACATGTCTAACAATGTGTGTGTATATAACATGAACTAAATAAGTGCCAGTGGTAGGAAGTTACAACATGTCTAACAATGTGTGTGTATATAACATGAACTAAATTAGTGCCAGTGGTAGGAAGTTACATATCTAACAATGTGTGTGTATAACATAAACTAAATAAGTGCCAGTGGTAGGAAGTTACAACATGTCTAACAATGTGTGTGTATAACATGAACTAAATAAGTGCCAGTGGTAGGAAGTTACAACATGTCTAACAATGTGTGTGTATAACATGAACTAAATAAGTGCCAGTGGTAGGAAGTTACAACATGTCTAACAATGTGTGTGTATAACATGAACTAAATAAGTGCCAGTGGTAGGAAGTTACAACATGTCTAACAATGTGTGTGTATAGAACATGAACTAAATAAGTGCCAGTGGTAGGAAGTTACAATATGTCTAACAATGTGTGTGTATAACATGAACTAAATAAGTGCCAGTGGTAGGAAGTTACAATATGTATAACAATGTGTGTGTATAACATGAACTAAATAAGTGCCAGTGGTAGGAAGTTACAACATGTCTAACAATGTGTGTGTATAACATGAACTAAATAAGTGCCAGTGGTAGGAAGTTACATATCTAACAATGTGTGTGTATAACATAAACTAAATAAGTGCCAGTGGTAGGAAGTTACAACATGTCTAACAATGTGTGTGTATATAACATGAACTAAATAAGTGCAAGTGGTAGGAAGTTACAACATGTCTAACAATGTGTGTGTATAACATAAACTAAATAAGTGCCAGTGGTAGGAAGTTACATATCTAACAATGTGTGTGTATAACATAAACTAAATAAGTGCCAGTGGTAGGAAGTTACAACATGTCTAACAATGTGTGTGTATATAACATGAACTAAATAAGTGCCAGTGGTAGGAAGTTACAACATGTCTAACAATGTGTGTGTATATAACATGAACTAAATAAGTGCCAGTGGTAGGAAGTTACAACATGTCTAACAATGTGTGTGTATATAACATGAACTAAATTAGTGCCAGTGGTAGGAAGTTACATATCTAACAATGTGTGTGTATAACATAAAATAAATAAGTGCCAGTGGTAGGAAGTTACAACATGTCTAACAATGTGTGTGTATAACATGAACTAAATAAGTGCCAGTGGTAGGAAGTTACAACATGTCTAACAATGTGTGTGTGTATAACATGAACTAAATAAGTGCCAGTGGTAGGAAGTTACAACATGTCTAACAATGTGTGTGTATAACATGAACTAAATAAGTGCCAGTGGTAGGAAGTTACATATCTAACAATGTGTGTGTATAACATAAACTAAATAAGTGCCAGTGGTAGGAAGTTACAACATGTCTAACAATGTGTGTGTATATAACATGAACTAAATAAGTGCAAGTGGTAGGAAGTTACAACATGTCTAACAATGTGTGTGTATATAACATGAACTAAATAAGTGCCAGTGGTAGGAAGTTACAACATGTCTAACAATGTGTGTGTATATAACATGAACTAAATTAGTGCCAGTGGTAGGAAGTTACATATCTAACAATGTGTGTGTATAACATAAACTAAATAAGTGCCAGTGGTAGGAAGTTACAACATGTCTAACAATGTGTGTGTATAACATGAACTAAATAAGTGCCAGTGGTAGGAAGTTACAACATGTCTAACAATGTGTGTGTATAACATGAACTAAATAAGTGCCAGTGGTAGGAAGTTACAACATGTCTAACAATGTGTGTGTATAACATGAACTAAATAGGTGCCAGTGGTAGGAAGTTACAACATGTCTAACAATGTGTGTGTATAGAACATGAACTAAATAAGTGCCAGTGGTAGGAAGTTACAATATGTCTAACAATGTGTGTGTATAACATGAACTAAATAAGTGCCAGTGGTAGGAAGTTACAATATGTATAACAATGTGTGTGTATAACATGAACTAAATAAGTGCCAGTGGTAGGAAGTTACAACATGTCTAACAATGTGTGTGTATAACATGAACTAAATAAGTGCCAGTGGTAGGAAGTTACAACATGTCTAACAATGTGTGTGTATAACATGAACTAAATAAGTGCCAGTGGTAGGAAGTTACAATATGTCTAACAATGTGTGTGTGTATAACATGAACTAAATAAGTGCCAGGGCAGTGGTAGGAAGTTACAACATGTCTAACAATGTGTGTGTATAACATGAACTAAATAAGTGCCAGTGGTAGGAAGTTACAATATGGATATATTTCGCAAAAAATTCTTCAGAATGTTTGGAAAATTGCATGTTTATATTAAGGGTCATAATCGTCAGTAACTTGAGTAAGTCCAGAGCCCCAGGCCCAGAGTAAACAATAATTGCACTGTGGCCAGGCAGTGTGACACTGTGAGTGTGAGCGATAATAAGTTTATATTCAGTAACAGCAACGCAGCTAAGCAATTTATGTTATCTATTTAACATAACAACTATGTTACATTATTAAGAAGCACAAAACACGTTTTCCTGTACCAATTCAATGTAGATCGGCCGATGTCCGCAGTAACTACATACATATCTTTCTCATCACGTTACAGCGGGCGGACTTTCAACTTTAAGAATCAGTTGCGCCATCTATTGCATTTTACGCTGTTGTTGTAGTATGTGCAAAGGCCGCAAGATGGCGTGTTTCGGTACGAATCTAATAGTAAGTAATTTATTTATTTCCAAAATGTTATATTACACGTTGCAATTATATTAAAAAAATGTTGAATGTGGAAAGGGGGTGAACAGAAGTACAATACTTATCAATGGTTCACTCCCAACCATTTTAGGTGCTTGCTTAAAAATTATTGTATAGCTGGGTATGTGTTCACTGAGTACCGGATACTTTGGAAAATCAAAATGACATATTATTATTTAATTACGGGTGCCACACAAAGTCTAGCAATTGAATTCCATACAATGCCTGGGAGATCTGCCAGGGGTCGTGTAAGTAGTCACACTACTGAGAATCATTTAAGTAGATTAATGAAATTATATATAATCTTTCTTTGTCAGATATATATATATATATATAAATATACGCACACACATATATATATGTATATATATATACATATATACATATATGTATGTATATATATATACATACACACATATATATGTGTGTGTTTCAGAAAATACATATAAAATTGTGGCATGTGTATACATTACATTTAAGAGACCAAGTTATTTTATTCACAGATTTTGTGTTTATTATACAACATCCAAGATAAATAAAATTCAAAATATCAAGAAGCATGATGTTAGAAGGACTTTGTTCCTGTGCATGATACAGGGTATGGTTATCTATGTAAGACAACTAATTTCTATACTACTTCCAACAACAAAATCATCAAACATGTTTTAAATCACTGGAATGTTGCGAAACTTTTAAGAAATGTTTATTACGACATCCGGTTTATACTAATTAAACTATATAATACTCATCTTAGTTGTTACCATGCAGTACATATACCAACTAGATTATGCTACAAGAAGTCAAATAATACAAATCCTCTCGGCTCTGTATTGTTAATTTATGCCATGTTTATTACGACATCGCCCTTTATTACGATGTCCGGAGCTTGTGGAAGACACGTTGGTGTCATAATACGGGTCGTTATGGCGGGGAGAGCTCTGTGTGTCTCTTAGGGGTACCTAGCTACCACAGTTGTTGTGTTTAAAAATAATGTTCTTCTCCTTCGTCTATCACTCTAGACGGGAATGCCTGCTCCCTCACAAATGACACTCAATGTCCTGCTCAGTGCCTCATTTAAAAATAACCAACACCAATTTCAACAACAAAAATTGTAAATACAAATTTTTGTTGTTGTTATTATGTTAAATAATATGCACGACTGAAAGTGAATGGACAGGAGATATATGAATCGAGATATGCCGATGACACATAACAACGTTAATATCTGATACAAAAGAAGGATTGTATATACTGATAACTACTTTTAAAGGTGAAAGGATTGGAACTAAACGCAAAGAAGACTAAGATTATGGATGTGAAGGGATGTCGAAAACCACCAGAAGTCATAGTAGATGGCGAGGAAATATAACGAGTGGAAAGTTTTAAATATCTGGGGTCACTGATAGAAGCGGATGGAGATGGGGCGAAAGAGATCAAGCGGTGGTTGGCAATGGCGAGTAAAACGTTGACGGAGATGAAGAAGCTGTGGAAAGCAACGGACAAATATATGAAACTATGAATTATCCGAGTCTGCATACTTCCAACTGCTACGTATGGATGCGAAACCCGGACTCTTAATAAAAACATTACTGAACGTATAAATGCATTTGAAAACAAGTGTTATAGAAAGATGTTACGAGTTTCGTGGACTAAACATAGAACTATAACGAATCCATCGCAGACGAGCTTGGTGTTATATCCGGGACTTTATTGAACTTTGTAAATATGGAACGGCATCAATCTCTAGAGATACTAATAATGGAAGGAAAAGTGGAAGGCAGCAGAAGCAGAGGAACACCTAGGAGACAATGGATGGGAGCAGACGTCTGGCGAGTGGGGAGACTGGCAAACAAAAGAGCTGTTTATAGACAATCCATCAAGGCTGCAACGTCCGTAAATGGATAAGCAAACCCAATCAAATATGCACGAATGAGGTACACACACTGTACCTCCTGCAGCATGGCGCTCTGTCTTTGAGCCGAGTCCTGGCAGTTGTTTGAAGCAGGATCTGGGAAAGACCACTAGCTACCATACTGTTTGAGCTGCAGTTAAAGGCAATGTCAGTGTAGCAATATGATTTTCCCTTACACATTAAATATATAGATGTGATGATGTTTGGTCTACTTTAAATACAATGTATGGTGCAGAAAATATGCTATCATTAGGAGTATAATATTTATCGAGAAAGTAAGAACAACCGCTTCCACATGTATTGTTTTACCAACAGTAATAGTACTGGGAGCATTCAATCACATTCCAAACTTTCCTTTTAGGTATTATCATACACGGAGTAAGAAAAACAAGTGACCAAGGTTAGCGGATAATAAACATTACCTAAAGGTATTGACAGAAATCAGATTTTTAGCTTTGGTCAGATACAGGTAGATGCAGCATAGCCGCATTGACGTATAGCTGTCCACCTCATGAAGGAATTCCCCTGTGTGTTGGTCGCCAGCGTGTTTCATAGGAGCACGTGACGGTGCATCAGCAGTGTATATGTGTTAACCACAATCGTCATCGACAATTTTGGTAAAGAGGGTGCAGTTGGTTTTTGATGAGCCTGAAGACAAATGATGATGGAATTTTAGTTGAACCTCAAGGGTTTTGTGACCCTCAGACCCCCTCCCCCCAATATTCAATACGTTCCGACGTTTTTGTAGAGGCGATCTTCCGATGCGAAACTTTGTAACCATTTGCAATTTGGTGCATTGTGCCAAACAATACTGGGATAATGCAGAAAAAAGACAGTTTATAATTATTTGAGCCCAGAAGAAATTAGCTTATTATTGTTTACTGAACATTCTTCAGGATAGTTCGTTTTCAAATTCGAAACTTTCATTTTTCATATCCAAGAATCATGTTAAATTACCTGGTAGAGGCTTTCGTTGACGTGTCACGTCGACTTCATCAGTACCTATGACGCTGAATGACGTCATCGTACACGTGAGGCAGTTCGTAATTGCCCTCGTCTCTGTTGATGGGTGTTTGGGTTTTTCTGATCCAGATGGCTTCCTTGATTTGCCGAATTCTTCTGTTGGGTTCTATATCAAAAATTTTCACTCCCTCCCAGTCTATGATATGGTTTTCAGTTGTCGCATGGTCTGTAAGGGCGGATTTATTGATGGTAGACATCAATCTTTTTTTTCCGCTCCTTGTGTATTTCTCATTTTTCGTGTTGTCTACGTCCTTTCTGTGTTCCTCCAGTCTTGTTTTGAGTAGTCTTCCTGTCTCCCCAATGTATTCCCCACCACAATTCTTGCACGGTATTTGGTACACCAGTTCGCCCTGTTCTTCTAGCTGTACTTTGTCCTTGGGATGTACCAACAGGTGTCTGAGGGTGGTATGGGGACGCATGGCCGTTGCTACTACATATTTTTTCAGTACTCGATGTACTATCTCCGATACCCCCTCTATGTATGGGATGACTACTTGGCTCCGATAGTTTTTGTCCTTAGTCTTTTTGTTGGTCTTTTTCTTCTTACTGCTATCTGTCGCCTTTTTCAAGGCCCACGACATATCATAGACTGGGAGGGAGTGAAAATTGTTGACAAAGAACCCAACAGAAGAATTCGGCAAATCAAGGAAGCCATCTGGATCAGAAAAACCCAAACACCCATCAACAGAGACGAGGGCAATTACGAACTGCCTCACGTGTACGATGACGTCATTCAGCGTCATAGGTACTGATGAAGTCGACGTGACACGTCAACGAAAGCCTCTACCAGGTAATTTAACATGATTCTTGGATATGAAAAATGAAAGTTTCGAATTTGCTTATTATTGTTGTATGACATTCATCTGTGATAAAAGGTTAATATGAATCTTCGGCGAAGCTTAGCAACTGCTGGATAAAATGTTGATTTTTTGCTCACATTTTCCTGCTGCTGTTATGATGAAATCACATTTCATGATTAACAATATTATTATTAACCTTTCGCTCTGCCGCCCCAATCATCTTCCAATACAACGACTACAACAGTGAATGCAGATGACAATGATTATATTACATTTCTACAATTGACCATTCCTGTCTCACAAAGCGATTGCAGTATATGTTTTTATTCCACGTACAAAAACCCATTGTACATATACCTTTAAGTAACACATGCTAAATGGAATAACAGGTACACCATTAAAAATAATAAATAAAATATATAAATAAAATATATAAATAAAATATATAAATAAAATATATAAATAAAATATATAAATAAAATATATAAATAAGTAAACCAAGCTAATAAGCTAAGAGATAAAAAGAATAATAAAAATAGAGAATTTTTTTTTAAAGCTATATAACGTAGTTACTATTTTACAACATATGGGGATTTTGACCAGCAGGACCACATGGGCCCATTAAAAATGTCTCTACAGTTACACATTTATTTATACCATATGATTGTCAATATTAAAAATCCGCTTTCTAAAACCATAAACATTGTTGCGCAATAGGGCATCAAATGAGTCAATAACATTATTTACAAACATATTACTTGCACTGTCCCATCGGTGGTATCCTGGGATCCGTCTATGCACATTGTTGTATGCGACTTTAAGTTTTTAATAAGTGCCTTTGTTGAAATGTACCCAGAGTTCGGAACAGTAAATTGAACAACAATATGCATGGAACAAATGAAGTTTAACACCGATGGAACAGTTGTGGAATTTTCGGATGATGCTGTTGGACCTGGCATAACAGCTGCGCAAGTGTCTTAGCAAATCTTCATCATCCTTCATGTCATTGCAGATGTTCAATCCTAAATATTTTGTAATTTCAACATATCCCAGTTTGTTTATGCAAGTAAATATCTGGAAATTTGAGGTGAAAACCATGCATATTGACTTTTGTAGGATGATATATAATGTCAGTGTCGAAGCCAAAGATGGCAGAAATATTCAGAAATGACTGGAGGCTACTGGGGCTAGGTGCAGAAACATATAAATCGTCTGCATAGAACATATGGTTTTACTGATGTTGTGTAGATGACATCCTACGCCAGAGTTTTTAAGCATAATGCTTAAATCGTCGACATGTATATTAATTAAATATGGAGATGAAATACCATCTTGTCTAATACCATTTGAGATATTTAAAAAGTCAGAGGTCGTGGAACCCCATTTAATACAAAACATTTGGGTTCTGTCCCAGCATAACAAAATTCGTACGAGTAGGATTGGCACAGCACGACTGAGCAATTTTCTAAAGAGTGTCCAATGGTTAACTCTATTAAATGCTTCTGATGCATCTAGAAAGCATGCATACACAGGACGTTTGAAGCTTCTATAATACTGAATAACATTTTTAACGCATATATACAATGATCACAAGAATGGCCCTTCTTGAATCCAAACTGATTGTCTGTTGTATCAAGGTAGGATTCCATAAGTTCAAGTAATACCATTTCAAATATTTTAGAAGCAACTGTGACTAGTGCTATAGGTACGTAGTTGTTAACATCACTAGTGTCACCGGACTTGTTTTTCATCAATGGTATAACAATAGTTTTCATAATGTCATCAGGCAGATATCCATGTGAGATAACACTGGTGTAAACAATTGACAATAATAAGTGATGCGCCTGTCTGCATGTATAAAATGTTCTGCAGATAGCCCACCATTACTACATGCTTTACCAGACTTTAATTTGTTTATAGCATTCTGCACCGCGTGCACGGTGTAATGTGTTCATCACTGTCGTTACACACATTCCCAGTATTGTGTATACGCTCCTTCACATTTTGCATATTTACATCTGAAGTGACATTATTTACCAATGATTCAAAATGTGTTTTCCACATGGCGGATATGGAACGCGGGTTACTAGCACCATTGAAAGTAGAAGCATTAGATAAAACTTTCTTGTACGTTTGGACGCATTTTTCCAAAAGAAGCTGTATCTTTAGTATGCATGGATTTAGCCATGGCATCTGCTCGAGCCATGTATTCTCTTTATTGACACTGTTTGAGCAAATATTTAAATATTATAACCTAGTTCTTCGCATGAGTTCACATATTGGACCATGTTTGGGTTTTCCCATATTACGTACGCCACAGAATATATTAATTTCTGGCTTCAGTGTGTGCCTCCTTTATATAATTGTTCCAGCCAGGTAAATATAATCTTGACACAATATTTGTTTGCATGTACTGATAGCCTCAAGACTGGATTCCTGAAGTGCAATGATTATATCATCAAATAGTTTATCGATGTCACATGTTTGCTGTCTATTTGAGCAATCAATGTTGATGCATGTACATGATTCTGGGATTACTACTTTGTCCAGATGTACAGCTCTACTCTTTCCATATTCTCGGATTACTACTTTGTCCAGATGTACAGCTCTACTCTTTCCATATTCTGGGATTACTACTTTGTCCAGATGTACAGCATTACTCTTTCCATATTGTGGGATTACTACTTTATCCAGATGTACAGCACTACTCTTTCCATATTCTGGGATTAATACTTTGTCCAGATGTACAGCACTACTTTTTCCATATTCTCTGATTATTACTTTGTCCAGGTGTACAGCACTACTCTTTCCATATTCTCGGATTACTACTTTGTCCAGGTGTACAGCATCACTCTTTCCATATTCTCGGTTTACTACTTTGTCCATATATACAGCACTACTCTTTCCATATTCTGGGATTACTACTTAGTCCAGATGTACAGCACTACTCTTTCCATATTCTCGGATTACTACTTTGTCGAAATGTACAGCACTACTCTTTCTATATTTTCGGATTACTACTTTGTCCAGATGTACAGCACTACTCTTTCCATATTCTGTAATTACTACTTTGTCCAGATGTACAGCTCTACTCTTTCCATATTCTGGGATTACTACTTTGTCTAGATGTACAGCACTACTCTTTCCATATTCTCGGATTACTACTTTGTCCAGATGTACAGCACTACTCTTTCCATATTCTGTAATTACTACTTTGTCCAGATGTACAGCTCTACTCTTTCCATATTCTGGGATTACTACTTTGTTCAGATGTACAGCACTACTCTTTCCATATTCTGGGATTACTACTTTGTCCAGATGTACAGCATTACTCTTTCCATATTGTCGGATTACTACTTTGTCCAGACGTACAGCACTACTCTTTCCATATTCTCGGATTACTACTTTGTCCAGATGTACAGCACTACTCTTTCCATATTCTCGGATTACTACTTTGTCTAGATGTACAGCACTACTCTTTCCATATTCTGGGATTACTACTTTGTCCAGACGTACAGCACTACTCTTTCCATACTCTCGGATTACTACTTTGTCCAGATGTACAGCACTACTCTTTCCATATTCTCGGATTACTACTTTGTCCAGATGTACAGCACTACCCTTTCCATATTCTCGGATTACTACTTTGTTCAGATGTACAGCATTACTCTTTCCATATTCTCGGATATTATAATCTGGTGCTTTAGACCATTTAAAAATAGGAGAAATGTTATCAGCACACTTTGCCGCAGAGACATTGTCTTGACTTTCTGCAGTTACAAAAGTGGAGATAGCAAATCCTACAGGGAGATGATCCGAACTAGGGCATATATCTAAAATATGTAGATCAGTGATCTTTGAGTGAACACTATGCGAACAAATAAAGTTATCTAACCACGAGGTACAGTTGTGTGCATCACTCACATATGTATACGTATTGCAAGTTCGGCCAAATGTTTCATAATCTGAAATTACCAGACCAATAGTGTCACACATATCAATTAGCTAATATAATATAATAGTGTTCATAATAATAACAGAACTCGTCGTATTTGTCAGGTGATTGGTAAGGTAGGTATACATTTAGGAGAAACAATTTACCATCCTTAGTATCAATGTCAATTCCCAGTAACCTGACATATTGAACGTCAAATATTGTGCATGCATGAGATATAGTGTTCCTCCACAGCACACCTACACCGCCATAAGGACGTCCAACCTACACCGCCATAAGGACGGCCAACCTACACCGCCATAAGGACGTCCAACCTGAACATATTATAGCACAGTTATATTATAGTTTTGTTCGTGTCAGTTTGTGGATCCTCATGTCACTCAGCCTGAAAGACATGCAGCCTCTTGACGGAGTAGTTGAAGGGGAAAGCGATCTACTGGAATGTGTCCGTCATACTTCTCAATAGTGGCCCTTTGTTGGCATGCACAATAGCCAAGTTGACATTGTATCCTTTGCAGTGAGTGGACATTGTGCCAGGGAACAGTTGTCTGATTCATGATTGCACGCCACGCTTGATGCCATGTTGGCAGCTCCTTCATATCACTGAGTGTGTATTTTTGCCTCCAAACCTCCACATTCTTCCTGTGTAGCGATACACTTCGTGGCCAATGCTTCACAAGTTGTGCTGACAGTATCAACAAATCCAAGACATTATCTGGGGATGCGAGAAGATGCTTCATCTACTGCAGGTATTTTATGTGAAAGCATTAAAGAGAATTATCTCACATATAGTTTGCCCACCGATCCGTTTCAATCAATCAAATACCTTTATTGTCCCTCGTGGGAAAATGATCATGTGGTGTTCGCTATTAAGAAAGAAAGCAATAAATAAATAAACATGTGTAACTGAGAACACTGACCACACAGACACAAACGCTCACACACACCCACCCCCCACCCCCACACAAACCCCCACACACACACACACACACACACACACACACGCAGGCACACGAAAATAAAGCTTCTGTTGGCATTTCTTGTTGTTCAAAGCTGTGCTTCCACTGAATGTCAGTTTAGAGTCAATTACGGTACCTAGGTACTTGTACACTGATACACGCTTGACAGTCTCACCATTGATGACCAGGTCTTTGGGTGGGGTGGGGTGGGTTGGGGGTCTCTCCTGAAGTCGATGATGAGCTCCTCAGTCTTCTGGGCAATAAGATCCAGGAAGTGATCACCACACCATCGGACACAGTTTAAGAAAGGTTTTATCACCCATAGGTGTCTACCTTTCTTCGGATAAACTAATGTTGTAACAACATTACACTTCGTTTTATGTATATAAAGAAGTATGTCGCACTTACAAAAATTACTTACGTATGTCTGAAACATACTTATTGAATTCATTCGTAGTGCTCTCTGGCATCTGTGGTAATGTTATATGTGTGTGTTTTGTATCTCCACAGCATACAATAGGTGAAACCACATGTCATTATATAAAATGCATAGTATATTTTTATTTTAGCAATCAAATGACTATGGTGCCCCTGTATATATATATATATTCGTTTCCTCGATTATAGTTAGATAAAGGTAAAGGTAAGTTCTTATATAGCGCAGTGTCCAGTCCTCAGGAGTGTCTAAAGCATTTTACACTTTACTCCCTGGCAGATCTGTTTCATCGAACTCAACTTCTCTGGGATGTATTCAGCCATGCTGCAATGAATGCGGGAAGACTATTCGCACACAAATAACCACCACTGTCTATAACCAGGTACTCTTTCATACAGCTGAGTGAACTGAAGAAATGTAGAGTAAATGAACTTGTTTGCTCAGACGGAGCTTTTGACATCCTCTCGATGCCTTCGTTAGAATTCACTTCCCGGTTATCATGTGACGTTGTTGGTTTTCATCACGAGAGCACCTCCAAGAAAATCGCGGGAAGATTATAACCGGTGTCTATGTTTAGACAAGCCAACGCCATCGCCACCGCTCCCAACCTCCCACCAGTTTGGTATACATACGTGACTTTACACGAATACCACATGGAATAATTCATAGCACATCTCAACTGCAGGGATCCCAGCATCAAATTCACCAGAGAACCGGAACGAGAAGGCCAACTATCACTCTTGACAAATGTGTACATGTGAACGACGACAGCAGTATACGAGTCACGGTCTACCGAAAACCTACACACAGACCAGTACCTGAACTTCAGATCCAATCATCATCTAGAATACAAGTGCTCAGTGGTGAACAGAGCAGACCAGCTTATAACCATCGACAAATATAAAGCCAGCGAAACAAAGACACCGACCTCTCGATGGCGGAACAAGTTGCAAATGCATGCTGGAGTGCGTATTGCCACCTGTACAGAATTTCGCGGATACGTTACACTTGAACGACCTGAATAACCAAGTGCATTCACTAGTGACGCCGAGAATCGCCTATGGAAATGCAATGTTGCACGGAGTGTTAGACAGCTTACTCCACCGCCTTGAGATGGTGCAGCACTCGGCGGCTAGAGTGGTTCTACGAATGAGGCGAGGTGACCGGCAAAGCATCACAGCAGCACTGAGACGCTTGCACTTGTTGCCGGTGAAGTGGCGCATCCAGTATCAACTACTCTTACTGTATTTCACGACCGGACGCCGGTTTACCTCGCCTCCCTCATCACTCCGTACGTGCCGTGCCGCGATCTGCCGATCGCGCGCTACTCACCGTCCGCGCCACAACCTCGAGCGATACGGCTGACGCTCATTCTCTTGCGCGGGGCAGATGCTCTGGAAGGCGCTACCAGAAGATTTGCGTTTGATCGAGTGTGTGAACACTTTTAAACCGCGTGTTAAGACACGTTATTTTAAACTTGCTTCCTATGTCTAGTTTTATGTGACACTCCCCATCATCGTATCATAATATTCAATAGTATTTAGCTGTCTACTATTACACTAGTGTATTATCTTAATAATTATTTATTAAGTAACATTTTATTTGTACTTTTATTTATTATTATTACATATTTTCATTTCTGTTTGTAATACTTATCCACAATTTCAGACTGAATTTGTTGTGCAGGCAGCACAGTTTTGTTTTAGCAACTTTATAGACGTTTTATTTTTTTACTCACATTTTAGTACCTCTACTAATCATTACATAAGTATTAGTGTTTTAGAAACACAGTCAACACCATTGATCATAGCTGTACTTTGGAACTGAGTGTCTAAATAACGTTATGATTACAAAGAGTGGATGTTCAACATTACAAAGTAAAAGAGAAAGACACCTAGTGCGGAAAAGCAGACCACCCACACACTGAACATACCTCTAAAATTACCTATTTATTGAGGACAGTACTCAAAGATTCCTTGGTACATACACAAAAGTAGTGTTCCCAGAAAGCCCTAACGAAGACGCATGCGAACAACATCATTACAGCTCCAGCCTTTACTAGTATATTAAATGAGTTATAGCCCTGGAACCTGTTTGTCAACGTTTCGTGGGAATCGACCATATATAGTAATCATTTATAACCATATAATTGGTTTAACGGGAAAACGTTGTGGGGTATTCGTCCGAACGTCCCGAGCATTGTTATAGGCCTGTAGAGCAAATGTCGGTGGTCGAAGGAAGCGAACGAACATACAAATAAGCGAGCGGACCTCTGCATCTGACAAGACGTACAACCGTACTGCCCCCACCAAACAAATTTAGCGTACATCATAACTACAATAATTACGGTGGTAACCATTATTTTCTTCCTAGCATTGCACACAACCTTTCTAGTTTGTTTCCAATTTATCAACGATACTATATTTTCCCATTTTATAATTTTTTGACATTGTCCTTGGTAGTTTTGTTACAATTTATTATGGAAATGTGTGTATCACTGGATGAGTTATACATGAAAATGCAGCCAGGGTATAACTATTATGTTAACACAATAACTGATTCAATGAGAAGCATAACACTTAAATAAATATTGGGTATGGGGCATTGCGAGAGAGAGCGAAGAGTGAGAGAGAAGAGAGAGAGAGAGAGAGAGAGAGAGAGAGAGAGAGAGAGAGAGAGAGAGAGGGGAGGGAGGGGTGGAGGGAGGGAGGGAGGGAGGGAGGGAGGGAGGGAGGGAGGGAGGGAGGGAGGGAGGGAGGGAGGGAGGGAGGGAGGGAGGGAGGGAGGGAGGGAGGGAGGGAGACAGACAGAGAGAGAAGGGGGAGAGAGAGAGAAGAGAGCATAAATGAACAGGTTGGAGTGTTTGTGATGTGAAATGCCCTGCTATCTCCCTGACAGACATCGGAAATCATTCACTGAGACAGATTATGGAACGACCGTCAACATTAGCTGTCCTGTTCTAACGTTCCTATGGACATGTAATAAAGACGCGCATCAAACAAGTTTGGTCAGTCTGGTTACGTGTCCTATTATGTTACATATATGTGACAACCAGGTGATTTCAAATTAAAGGACACCAAGTGTGTGTGTGTGTATGCGTGCGCGCGCGTGTTACTGACGGTAATCAAGAACGTTAAGTTATGAAATTTGCGAAATTACAAAGCCATCACACGTCGGCACAGACATGCCAATATTCCGCGGCAAGTAAGCGCGGGAATATATAGTCACGCCACTGCCAGTTCGAAATGTTGAAGGTCGACCGTCCAGTGAATGTAACGCTCATAGACACGCGTGATAGTGTATTGAAATTGTTAGATAATATACATAATTTTTTATGAATCAATCTCATTCGTATTGCCACCGAATTAACCTTCGGGTAGCGGTGAGTATTGGCCCTCGGCCTGCCGCCACGAGTCAGCATACATTCTGCTGACATGATGGCTTCGTACGAAGTGGAGGGGTGTACGTGATATCCATATGTGATCTCCTTAACAGCTAACATCACTGAGATACCAATTATGCAAACTTTTGTTCAAACAATGAACTTGTTATGTGATAAAAATATTATTTTTTATTTTTTACATTCATTTAACAATGTACTGACAACTGTTGTGTACAAGCTAATCAAATTTGATCTGATATAACAGGCATGCAATATACAGTTGTACACTGTATTGGAAGAACTGCAACACGCACATAAAAAAGGACAATATATTAAACATTCTTCACCTAGTTTTGACAATATTTATAATTTCACAGTGATGATTGTAAAACACCATTAAAGCTGTCAACACTTCATTGTAAAGTATCCCAGCAAACACAGGAATTCTTAAAACAGAGAAAAGGTTTTCTCACATGTGGTGAGAAGATATTTGGATGTATTATATCGATGTCAAAGTTTAGGATATTAGAAATATAAAAACAAAACGTTTTCAAGAAACTCTATTTTATATTAATATCACATTTAAAAAACAATTTCACACGACATTTCAGGACACATTTTAATTGCCTGCTGACTTTAAAACATCACTGTGTTTGCTGTGTAGTCAACAGTGCACTAATTGTTTATGTATATATATATATGTATATATATATATATAGAGATATATTATATATATATATTCACACACAGAAATATTAATAAATGAACAGCTTCTTAGAACACATGCCATCTGTTCTAGATATATGTAATGTTACACGAAATACATATTATACAATAGACGTCTGTCTTAGCTAAACGAATACACAACATATTATGTAACAGTATCAACATAACAACTTGTTTTAATTCCAGATGTGATTAGGCCGTGGCCAGTGAAAATGTTTATGACAACAGTGAAAAATCGAAATTTTTTAGACATGCAAGTTGCGTGGTGTCTACCTATTTCGTCATGTCATTGCGGTGAGTTTTCTCGTGAGCTCTACGATGGTGTGGAAGAGTAAATGTCTGTCCACAAATAGTGCAGGCGTGTGGTTTCACCCCACTGTGTGACTTTTCATGTGTCTTGATCTGACTTTGAGTCACAAATGATTTTCCACAAATACGACATGTGTACGGCCTCACGTTTGTGTGTATTCTCTTGTGAACATTGAGTGCAGGGCCCGCAGCAAAAGAAGTGCCGCACACGCTGCATGTATATGGTTTCTCGCCTGTGTGAGTTCGCGTGTGCAATTTAATGGATTCACGTGTCTTAAAAGCTTTGCCGCAAGTTTCACATGAGAAAGGTTTATCATCAGAGTGAACTGTCATGTGCCTAGCTAGACGAAAGGAGCAGCGAAATGACTTTCCACACGTACCACACAAATGGGATGATATTTTTGTGTGTAGTCTTTCGTGTGACATGAGGTACTCACGGCAAACAAACGATTTATCACAAAGAGAACATGCGAATGTCTTTTCAGTTAGGTGTGAAGGTTTGTGGTGTTTCAGGTCACTGGCATGCCTGAAAGACTTGCCGCACTTGTCACACATATGGGACCCTTTACCTGTGTGCTTGAACATGTGGCATGCAAGACTGCCACGCCTAGCATACTGCTTTCCGCATATCTGACAAGAGAATCGCTTTTCACCCGTGTGTATAACAATATGATTGTTACGATCCTTCAAAGTACGAAACAGTTTCCCGCAGATGTTACACGTGTGAAGTTGAGCGTGCACTTCCAGATGTGCAGAACTAGCAAACTCTTTGTTGCACGTTACACACCTGTGTTGATTTACCGGGGAATGCATTAGTTTGTGACTGTTAGCGGTAATACCGGTAACCAGTCTAGTGTTCTGCGTGGCACACGTGTCCGGATTTGCCTGGCAACACTTCCGTTCATGATGCTGCATTATATCTCTTCTGTAGAATAATAGTCCGCACAAAGAACACGAGTAAGGTTTAACACCAGTGTGTAATTTCTCGTGTATTTTCAGACCGTCTCGACGACAAAACGATTTGCCGCAAGTGTTGCACGCGTACTGCCTTGTATTATCTCTCAGTTGCTCAGCACGTTTATGCTGTTTGCGAACTGTGTTCATGTCGAGTTCATCTGATGCTGGAGGCTTCGAAGAACAGTTTATTTCTTCACGTTTGCCCGCTTCAACATTACCTAAGTGAGTGACTTCTGGATCGGAGACATTGGCAAGGCTTTTGATCACGGCGTCATTATACCACAAACCTGTCGTGTCACGCAACTTAACTGTGAACTGAGTTGGTCGTTCTCCGCAAGTGTCGGCAAGCGTGACGGTATCCACTCCTACGTCGGTTAGTTCTGTCTGGTTCGCTATGGCAGCACTAGTGTCACATCCAACACCGGCGTGCAGTGCTGTACACTTGTTATGTTTCACCAGGCAATGATAGAGTTTATGACGCCTCATGGTATATAGCCTAGAGAACAAATGACCGCACCCGGAACACGAGTAGGGTTTAACACCAGTGTGCAATCTCTTATGTTTTTTTTTATTGTCCCGACGACTAAACGATTTGCAAGACGTATGACACATGTGTTGCGTTTTAGCATTTGTCAGATTTTTGTCACATTTATGGTAACTGTCATATTTGACAATGTCGAGGTCACTTGTTGCTGCATGTTTCTCAAGTGAAGTCAAAGAAAACGTCGGTTTTTCTGTGCATTTTTTCGCAACAACGTCTGATATGCCCTCTATCTCGCATACTTTGTGTTTGTCTTTTTTTGCATCACTGCTGTAACCACAATCTCTTGTGTCACTACAATGTATTGTGTCTCCACAATCTCGTGTGTCATCACAATATTTCGTGTCACCACAATCTCTTGTGTCACCGCAATCTCCTATGTCACTACAATCTCTTGTGTCGTCACAATCGCCCGTGTCATCACAATCTCTTGGGTCATTACAATCTCTCGTTTCATCACAATCTCTCCCGTCACATAACTTCACAGTGAATTTAGTTTTCTCCTCTCCGCCATTATTCACCTGAGTTGCTAGTATGACAACTTTCTGCACATGGACCTTTGTTTTGTTACACGATGCATCCTCTTGAAGCACACTGCCGAGGTCATTTCTCGGTGCACAAGTATCGATGCAAATCTCCTCTGTGTTAAAGTCCTCTTGTTTCATATCACTCATTTCCTGTAGATTGGTCTCGCTGTAGCTCCGGTTCAGTTTCTTGTGGTCTTTGTGTGAATCGTTGCGTCGACTGGCGTATGCTGTGTCACATAATTTCACAGTGTATTTAGTTTTCCCAATGTCGTTGTGTGTGGGAACTATGACTACTTTCTGTGCCCTGGTTGTTCTGTAGCTACTACTACAGGAGGGAAGATTATTGGCGGTGTCAGAACCACCTGGTCCATTTGCCTTTCCTGCATACCGAGACCCGCCAATTTTGAAGATGTCCTTCAGAACAACTGTGCATGCTTTCAGTTTCACTTTTTCTGTGTCTCCGTTGTGACCAGGAAGCATATTGTTGTTTGACTTTACTGTGCCTGCTTGAGTCATGGCATGTGTCTGTTCCTTGGTGTGTCTCATGCTGGTCTCACCGTCTGGCTCTGTTCCCATCAACTACAGTCAAAAGAAACAATGGATATCACTTTCATTTGTCTGACTGATCATTGGTTATTGTAACACTGACTTACCCATGTCACTGTCACAACATAAAATACCTGTCATATTGGATACTAGATAGAGATACTTGTTCGCTAAATTATTCTGAAATGAGACAAGTAAAAAATAACATTCATATTAAAAAAAAATTAAGTTGCATCTTGAGATCGCCCATTTAAAAAATATCCAGTGAGTTATCATGCCCCATACACTATTATTATATATCATGTTCTTCAATACCACATAAACTTTTTACGCATAAAATGCAAAACTGCGTAAAAGACGAAAAATCACATCTGTGTGCATTCTGTGTTATTCCGTAGGCCAGTTTCCCATGCGAGAATTCTCCGCCAACGCCTGTGTTGGTAACGGACGCATAGTACGACAGTGTCAGAATTCTGCATTGTTACTAGTGAGGCATAAAACAAGTATAATTAATTAATTGCTAGTATACATAGTATAGCCAAAATGGATAAACTTGCATGATTATATTCATGCACACAACTATTTTGTGTGATTTGGAGTTAATTTTTTTATTCAGGATAGTCAATTCAGGCTACAACAATATCCTTTTGATGCAACGATCTGCAGTGTGAAGGTGTGTATACGCACAGTCGTGTTGTTCGTTTGTGCTAACTAAATTAATTGCAGCATGGTTGAACGCTTCCCAGAGAAGCAGTTATCTTACGGTTCCACATGAATCCAATTATATTCAAAACAATGAATGCGAAGTGGGCGAACTTGTTCCAGGCAATGCCAATGGGCCTACAAGCCGACGAGGTTTCACTGAGCTTCGGCTCGTTTTCAGAATAATTATATAAATTGCAACACACGAGATAATCTACACCAATAAACATACAGCAAACAGGTATTGTATTCAGCTACAAAAAGTAACATTGTATAATTTCATAATATCACTAGAATATAGATATATGAAGGAGGAGTTGTACAATTTATCATAACAACTAAAATTTTCTTCTTTAACTTTATGCGGGGCAGTGATGTTTCTTACGAAAATTGCAAGTATTTCACTAAAACCAACCATATGTTTGTATAACATGAACTAAATAAGTGGAAGGAAGTTACAATATGGATATATTGCGCAAAAAAATCTTCAGAATCTTTGGAAAATTGCATGTTTATATTAAGGGGCATGATCGTCAGTAACTTGAGTAAGCAAAGAACCCCAGACCCAGTGTAAACTGGTATGACTAAAAGGCGCACGACCACGAACGACCAAAATGCATGTAGTGTTGGTAACCAAACGGGCTGTTGGTGGCACGTAGGAGGTATGTGTGTGCAGCTCGCCAAATTTCAGATATGGTCTTCACATGGGAGTAACAAAAATGGCAACTTTTGTCATCGCTTGTGGTAACTCGCCGGTTCCACTCGCCAGGTGGCGCTACTGTGCCGATACTAAATGCTCGTCCGGAAGATCGGATGTGCTTGCATGTGTGTAATGTCATATACCAGTAGTACATATCTGCTGACTATATTTACGATATATATTATATATATATATATATATAATTATATAATATACATTTAAAAACAAACAACAACAACTGTGTAACATTTTAAATATTTATGATGAAAAATCAATATACAATTCAAAAGTCACTTACCTTAGTCTTATAGAGTCTAAGACTCTTCGAACAGATAATAAATATAAATGACATACCATGGTTTATATTTTCTATCATCTATGAACAAGATTAGGTCTATGTTATGGGAACAAATATTTGAAACAAACACAACATTATGACATGTTTGTCTTAATAAAGAAAATAAATGTTATCAAAGAATTTACCCGTGGGCAAGCCTACTGAAAGCGAAACATTTCTAGGTGTAACAACACCTACTAGAACAAAGACACAGGTACACAATACCAGTGCTCATTCCCTCTTATATAAGCCGTGCTGTCCACGATGGGTCAATCATTTGCTCTTGAGTCCTGTACTGTCCAGTCCATCATGGCAACTGTGATTATCAGAGATTCTCAGACCAAGTATCTGGACCGCTACGTCAGTGACTTTGACATACCAACACTGAGCTACTCTGGCTGCAAGATTGAGGAGCTGGCATTGAATGATGCTGTCAATTCGGCTTTCTCTCGGTTTGGGGTAGAACATAAGCATAACATTGTTATTGCATGTTAGTGATGCTGATGGTTTATTAAAACTATGATACAATATATTCAATATTTTCAAAACTATGTTACACAGCATTGTGTGTGTGACTTTAGAAAAATGTGATGTTAGTTGTGATTTTTGGTGATATTGACCTACCGGTAGTAATTGACAGTTTACAATATGACGCTTGTTTATGTTTAATACATGCTATAGTGAGTGTTTTTACCAGAAAGTTTGCAAAATAGTATCACAAGGGTCAAAACAAAAAATGCATTTTAGTGGGGAACATAGTTTGTTAAACCAGTCTGCTTCCTGTAGCAGTTGGAAACTAATGTTCATATGATTACTGAACATTCTTCAAATTGTTGAGTGACCCCCATTGTTGATCCCTGCTTGATCTGTTTTTGAGTAGCTGCAAGGCATTTTACATATGTCTTATCTTGGGTATTGTCTTGTGTATTATGTACTCTCAGCTCCAGAGGCAGTGTCATTCAAGTGTTTAATTGCAATTAAGAGCAGATTAAGTCTGCAAGGGTAGTGCTGAGGGACAGCCATGTGTATTCCTTTGTCATTAGCACTAATTGGCTACCACTCTGTAACTACTACTCTGTGTATTACTTTTGAGTTGTTGTAAAACATTTAGTAATCCAATGTTGTTGAATGCCAATACTGTCTGCATTTACAGGTCATTGTGTTGCACCTGGGGACCAACAATATCAGGTGTGGCAACAGTGTGCATACTTGTACTGGCCTGTTCACACGGCTGATGGTCCACATTAGGCAACTGAATCCTAGGTAAGCTAACATACTGTATTTTTTAATTATCACACAAACAAAATGTAATTGCTGTCTAACTGTATATATTCACAATTATTTGTGTAGTATGGAAACAATACTTTTTTCTAAATGTAACATTTTTCCATAGAAAAAAAACCTTTTATAAATAATAATAAAAATAGTACTAATTGCTTTATTTGCCGACTTTGTACAAGTTCCACCTGTCAAACCACGAGGTGGGGAAGTGTACATATATTGGGATGGTGGTGACTCTTTCACAGAATGATTGGAGGTGCGATCAATACAGGTGGACAAATCATGGAAGTCACAAGTTACCGAAAAAGAATCCGAAGGTCCACAAGATATATTTTACTTTGTTTTCAGATTCCGAGAAAAGGTCAGAAGACTAATGCGAATAATAATGTGTGTAAGTGAATATCCAATGCTAATGTGCTAAAAATGCAATATCTGTGTTCCAGTTCATCACATTTGGCTGTGTGAGGAAAACTGTGGGCAGGAAAGATTAACGGTTTCAGACTTTTGAATTGTATATCGGTTTTTCATAAATATCTAAAATGTTACACAGTTGTTGTTGTTTGTTTTTAAATGTATATTATATAGATATATGTATATTATATATATGTCATCGTCCGCCATCTTAATTCCATCTTCGAACGACGTTCCGCGACGTTCCATCGCACATGAATATACATTATTGTAAATATTATGACTTTATATTTATGGACATGTTATATTATATCAATAGTTAACTTTGTGCGAAGTATCAGTCTCATACGAAGCACACACCGAATGGTAGATGACCATAAAAATCCGTTCCATCGACGTTCCGGGATGTTCCATCGCATATAAATATACATTAATGTAGATATTATGCCTTCATATTTAAGGACATGTCATATTATATCAATAGTTAGCTATGTGTAAAATATAAGTCCCAGGCGAAGCGTACTACGAATGGTAGATGATTTTAAAAATCCGTTCCGGAATCGTTCCGGAAACGTTCCGGAGAATACAGAGGCCCTAAATTGTGTAACTCCTGGGTGAAATACACTCAGAATTTTTTATAATGCACACACAAACCATATATATACCATAAACGGCTAAACTATCTACCTATCGTGCGTGGTCGTTCGTCAACTTCGCGGTCGTGCGCCTTTTAGTCAAACTCGGAAACAATGATTGCACTGTGGCCGTGGGCAGTGTGGGCGATAATAAGCTTACATTCACTAACAGCAACGCAGCTAAGCAATTTTATTTATCTATTTAATAGAACTATGTTACGTTATTCAAAAGCACAAAACACGTTTTCCTGTACCAATGCAATGTAGATCGGCCGATGTCCGCAGTAACTACATACATATCTTTCTCATCACGTTACAGTGGGCGGGCTTTCAACTTTGAGAATCAGTTGCGCCATCTACTGCATTCCACGCTGTTATTGTAGTATGTATAAAGGCCGTAAGATGGCGTGTTTCGTTACCACGTATTATCATAATATAGCTGGGTACGTGTATTTTTTCACCGAGTACTTTGGAGAATGACACGATTTTGATGATTGTATTGATTGTAAACAAAGAGTAATTATAATCAAATGGTGTCACTGGAAGCCGGCTGTTAGTCAAATGGTGTCACTGGAAGCCGGCTGTTAGCCAAATGGTGTCACTGGGAGGGAGGGAGGGAGGGAGGGAGGGAGGGAGGGAGGGAGGGAGGGAGGGAGGGAGGGAGGGAGGGAGGGAGGGAGGGAGGGAGGGAGGGAGGGAGGGGGAAGGCAGGCAGGCAGGCAGGCAGGCAGGGAGAGAAGGAGGGAAGGGAGTGAGGCATGGAGGGAGGGAGGCAGGGAGGGATACACATAGAGAGGGAGTGAGTGGGTGAGTGAAAGAGAGAGCGTGGGAGAGATAGACGGGGGGGGGGGGGGTAAAGTGACAGGCAGGGAGAGACAAATAGAGAGACACATAGAGAAAGAGAAACACATGCACGCACGTACCTCCGCGCATGCGAATTAATAATTTGGTAAATACAATAGCTATGGCATACTATACATGTTCCCACGGTAAGTCCAGGAGACTCCCGCCAAGTTATGACTCGTTCTGTACCGTAGCTATAGTGTCATTGATTAATTCTAATATCACTGTGTTTGCCTGATATACCAATATATCGTCAATCACACCACTATATCTCAATCAATGAATATCTCAGGCGATCATGCATAATATGGCGGGTATTTAAATGTTCGTCTATTCTAATACTACAGTGTCATTCTATTGCAGCCCACGGTAAATAACTGAACGGTGAAGCAAACACTATTTATCTGAATGACACTGTCACAAGGTTTCAACTGTTTTTGATTATTCATGTGTTTCCCAAAATGCCTAATTTATGTGATTCCAACATCTAGAAAAGTAGCGTCCATATTTGTGTCCACACAACCAGCTCGCTGCACACTCTATAAGTGGTCCACACAACCAGCTCGCTGCACACTCTATAAGTGGTCCACACAACCAGCTCGCTGCACACTCTATAAGTGGTCCACACAACCAGCTCGCTGCACACTCTATAAGTGGTCCACGCAACCAGCTCGCTGCACACTCTATAAGTGGTCCACACAACCAGCTCGCTGCACACTCTATAAGTGGTCCACGCAACCAGCTCGCTGCACACTCTATAAGTGGTCCACGCAACCAGCTCGCTGCACACTCTATAAGTGGTCCACGCAACCAGCTCGCTGCACACTCTATAAGTGGTCCACGCAACCAGCTCGCTGCACACTCTATAAGTGGTCCACGCAACCAGCGCGCTGCACACTCTATAAGTGGTCCACGCAACCAGCTCGCTGCACACTCTATAAGTGGTCCACACAACCAGCTCGCTGCACACTCTATAAGTGGTCCACACAACCAGCTCGCTGCACACTCTATAAGTGGTCTACACAACCAGCTCGCTGCACACTCTATAAGTGGTCCACACAACCAGCTCGCTGCACACTCTATAAGTGGTCTACACAACAAACGATAATAAATTTAACCATCCATCGCGACGCTAAACCGACTGACAAACAAACAACTATTTTATTGAGACGGTCCCTTGGGGGAATTCCTTTAGATAACTGCTCATAGTCGCCACACTTGAGTGAGCTCACACCACACCCGAGATATGTGCTCAACGAACTGTCTTCTGCTGCTACCGTCAATGGCCGATAGCATGTCAAATGTTCCGTTGATATTTGCCGTTGTTTCGTGTCGGAGTTTTTGGGTCCTTTCCTAGACACCGTTGGTATTGGACTTGTTGGCGCTGTTCGCTGGTGTTGAGTGATTTGCCGGCAATCTCGACCGCTACACGACTGAGGCACATTGAGGTGTATCTAGGTCACCGCGCAGTGGACTGTCACTGGCTGTTGCAGGTAAAGTCTCGCTGTCATTTTACCGGGGATCCGTGTGGCGCAAATTAACTGGCGCGGTCGATTTACACTTCAGTGTCAGGGGCAGATCCAGGGAGGGTAGTCTAGGGGTCAAAAGGGGTCAGCACACTGTTGGACTTCCTGCTACGAAAAAAAGTGCATTCTATTTTTGAGAAATGATTTTTTACAATGTTCACTTGCTCTGACATAAGTGCATTTGAGTAGTCAGATTTCTAGATGTGATTGTAGCAGCTGTTAACAGTAAAATTGTGTCTTTTTAGCTGATTTTACTAAGCGAAAGGGTATCTGGCAGCACTTTGGCTAGTTGACACTTTAGCCGGATTACTGCATGCATGCATTTGTAAATATTGACGGGTGTCATACATACAGGCATTTTGCAAGAGCTAGAGATATTAGATTTTGACTAAAATCGACCAGCATGTCAATGAGATGATAATAACAGCAGGTGGGAAGTTTAAGAAACGTTATAGGTCACGTTTTCTTATAATCACACAAAACATTAACATGGTCGCCAATGGGAAAACTGACAGTGTGCTGAGCCCAAGTAGAGAGCCTGGCAACGAAAGCACGCTATAGTCATTGCACAATGTCGGAGGACGCGTTTTACTTCAAATATCTTGAAACAATTACTGAAAATATGTGTATGGCAAAACTACAGTTGAATGGGACAAACCGTTTTTGGATATTACAGACTTCTCATCAGTCTGCAAGTCAAAATCACAGTGACGGAAAACATGTCTTTTAAGGGGGTGGGGTGCGTATGCCAGTAGTTAAGCCTCAATTTGAAAATCTTAATGAAAATGAACCAATAACATTGCAGCAGTGTGATTCGTCAATTGTTTTTTGTTTACTTCAGCTAATTAAACACAAGTGAATATGTTGTCATTGACCCTAATGAAGTCTGAGGACAGTGATTAGCTGGAGTAGGCCATAGCCTGAGCCTCTTATCAAATCTGTCTACTGACTGGACCTTCTGGCCAATTAAGCAAGTGGCATTGTTTTCTGAATGTCTGCTAATTAAGCTGTGTAATATTAATATTATGTAATTGAACTGCTTGAGACGTCTGGCCTTTGAGGAATTCACACCCTAAGGTGACTTTTTGTTGATGTTTACCTTTGTAAATAGGGCACAAGGTAAAAAAATCAATATACATTTGAATGTAACGTAACAACTGCCTGTATTGAATTTTCTTATAAAACACTTATTGGACTTTCTGGAAAACTGTATCCGGAGTTCATAGTGCCACCTGAGAACGTTGTGCTGGATTACAAATTGTCCAACAGCGAAGTGCTGATTTTTCTGGTGCCTTGCCAAGTTTGGTGCACCTTTGAAATGTGCATAAAACACAAACACCTGGAGGGATTACAAAAATTAAAATTGCAAAGTGCTTGTAACATTGGTGCCTATAAAGTGTGTTGTTTTCAAAAAATTTCTCCAAAATCACCATGCCTATTTGGGGTCAGCACACTGTTGGACTTCCTGCTACGAAAAAAAGTGCATTATATTTTTGAGAAATAATTTTTTACAATGTTCACTTGCTCTGACATAAGTGCATTTGAGTAGTCAGATTTCTAGATGTGATTGTAGCAGCTGTTGACAGTAAAATGGTGTCTTTTTAGCTGATTTTACTAAGCGGAAGGGTATCTGGCAGCAATTTGGCTAGTTGACACTTTAGCCGGATTACTGCCTGCATGCATTTGTAAATATTGACGGGTGTCATACATACAGGCATTTTGCAAGAGCTAGAGATATTAGATTTTGACTAAAATCGACCAGCATGTCAGTGAGATGATAATAACAGCAGGTGGGAAGTTTAAGAAACGTTATAGGTCACGTTTTCTTATAATCACACAAAACATTAACATGGTCGCCAATGGGAAAACTGACAGTGTGCTGAGCCCAAAAACCACCACTGGCAGCCGACGCAAGTTCATATATGGTGGTCTGAGCCGGACCTTCAGTACGACTCTGCTGTCGCGCTGTCCGGTTATCGGAATACGCTGTTGAAAGTTTTTCGTCGCCGCGCGCCATCGTGTCTTCAGCTGTTTTTCAGCTTCTTTGCTGTCTCGTCGGCTGGTTCCACTGATGACATCGGAAGACGGGGCCCCATGCTGTTGAAAGGTGTTCACCTCCGCGTCGCCGTGACTTAATTCGACCAGGGTAACGTCAACGGGGGGCATATTTCAATGGTCTGGGGGGGGGCACGATCGCGGGACCCACTCAAACAGGTCTGCAGGCACGCAAAATTCCAAAGATCCAGGGAGCGCATGCCCCCAAGCCCCCAAGCCCCCTTGGATCCGTCTATGGGGGTTCGTAATCATAACCAGGCAGAACATGCCTGTTAAGGCAGTGTCCAGGAGGTAAATGTCCGACCCGTCCAGTGTTTGGTGTTGTCCTAGAACCGCTACGGACTGAGGAACTGAACGACGCTTCATTTGTACTCGTAGATCATATTCTAATAACGGCAACATGTGTAGGTTGGGAGTAGTACTATATAGTAGACACTGACACATTAACTCTGATACGAAACGTGTTATTGACACAATCACGTAACGGCAACTCATACAAAGCGAGCTTGTCCCGTTACAGGAATCACCAAGGTATGCAAATTATTAGCAGGACATTCACTGAATCAGTTATACTTGGCCCGATTTGTAGTTTGGAATGTGTGAACTAGCCGACTATATAAGTAATTACGGGCAGGGACGCCTGCTTCCACAGCAATTGCCACTAGCGGCTGTTTACAATTATTTGTATAGTTTGTTCACAATTTGAATATTTCATGGCCGCAACATTCATATTGAGAACGTTCTTTTGAGATTAAGTGCAATTTCGCGAGCAGTAAACGTTAATGCATTTATTCCAATATTAAGAATACTACTAATAAAAATGGGCATTTATATGGTCACTTTAAATTACATGTACGGAAACAACCACAATAAAAACCATCTACGTGTAGGCCTACGGCTGACATTTGTACGCAAACACTGAGGGGCGAGGTAGAAACTCAACCCCCTACCTACCTCTGTTTGTCGGATCACCGTTTTATAGTGTCCTCCTCCTATTGCTACCTGTTTTAAATGTCAATCTCCCACCCATTTTAAGAGCAAATCCGACCTCCCTCTTTCTGGCAGCCTTTTGACGCCGTTAATAGGCAATGTGTTGTTAGCACAGTTATCGGGCAGTATATAAATTAAACAATCGATAAGTGCTGTTTGACAGTTTAGAGTGGATAATCACTGGTCCGTTTACTCTGATAAGCTACGTTTTATTTACACACGCCCGCACGCAAAAACAGGTGCGCGTACGCGTGTACACACCAGAAACAAACAAACAAACGATAGTGATTATTTCTGTATGACTGAATACGTGTACATCCTGCAGATACATACATGCATGCACACGCATGTGCACTATTTCAACCTGTGCAATTTCATTGGTGTCATGCAAACGTAAACGTTATTAAACTGACCCAACAGCGATACTATTTATTTACCCTACTTGGGTACACATGATACAATAACGGCGCACTGTACGCATTTCCATTCCTTGAATCTAGACCCATTTCGTCTACATCCCAACTGTCACGGTAACTCCGACGGTCTATTCATTTACCCCAGTTTATATACATACCGACAGGGTAGTTTACAAATTTAATTAAATAGGGTCTCATAAGACCCCCTAGACCTTCGGAATTTGATGTGCCCGTACATAGACCTTTTTGGATGGGTCCACGTAACCGTGCCCCCGCTAGACCCTTGGTAAATGTGCCCCTGTTCACATTACAATAATGTGAAGTTACGCAGGCGCGTCGGGGAAAAAAATCAACAGTACAACCCCCCGTCTTCCGATGTCATCGGTCTAGCCATGATAGCGGAGACGCTGATGTCACCCCGTACGGCGGCGCGGGAGCAAAAAATGTCTATACCGTTTGGTTCGTCCTCTAAGTGAAGTTTGTGTTCCCCCCTATACTACCTTATCTGGATCCGTACCTGGGTCTAACATCAGAGTCTGAACATCAATTGCAATAATTGGTAGATACTGCTCAAATCTTGCATAACAATGTGCGTAATTTCTTCTACAACATTATTCCCTGGATTCTTGCTGATATTTTATCAAAACGCATGACATGTCCATTAGACCAGATGGTAATTATATGGCCGGTGGCATATTGGTTGGGGAAATATATGGCCGGTGGCGTATTGGTTAGGGCAATATATGGCCGGTGGCGTGGTGGTTAGGGCAACATATGGCCGGTGGCTAGTGGTTAGGGCAATGTATGGCCGGTGGCGTAGTGTTTAGGGCAATAGATGACCGGTGGCGTAGTGATTAGGACAATAGATGACCGGTGGCATAGTGGTTAGGGCAATATATGACCGGTGGCGTAGTGATTAGGGCTCTTTATTATAGATTGAGAGGATATTGGTTCGTTTCCATTTGCCGCCGTTTTGAAGCTTGTACAATTGTGTTCACACACCCTGCTTACCCTGCCTTTCTGATAGTCGTTGGACTGTGTCTTTCTGGTAGAAAAGAACAGTGTTTGGCCCACTGTACCTGGATTACATGCCTGGGGTAAGGGAACTATTCCACGCAAGAAAATGGCAAACAACCAGTGGTCGACTCACTAACCATAGAAAAAAACAATTCAGTAGATAACCGTCTTAGCCGTACATCGGCCTTTTGAAGGTAAATGTCATAAGTCAAGGCACAAGCGATATGATGTTCAACAGAGACACTGTTCACCGACGTGGCTTGGGGCATCACGGGTACGGTCAAGGTGTCACGCCCCCACAGGGCCAAAAAACCTCTAACTAAATAGGTTATCTCTGTGTCACTAACTGTCCCAGATCAATGCATTCGTATCTGTCCCTGGTTTAACACAAAGATGGTGGATTAAAGCAAACGTATAATTTCACAGGAGGACATTGAGCTTAAAATCAGATCCTTGCTGTAGTCATCGCCGCAGAAACCACATGAATGACATATCAGAGCTCATTGAATCATGCAAAGGTGCCAAGTCTGCCGCTTTGGTGGTAGACCTCACGCTTTCTTATTTTTCATAATCTCACGGTCTACCGCTTTACTGCCGAAATCTTCCGCCAGACCGATATTACACGGTTTTGTTCTGATATAAACCGGTGAATGTCAAGGTTTAATAACATAATGACTAGTTGTGAATCTTATTGTCTAACCAATATTTACGTTGAAAATGCATCAAAAATTAAACAAAAATGCCTTAAAAATGAACAACTATCCGGCCTTGGAGCGATTAACTTTCACGCCCGCACTCCCCTTTGCGACTGCAGCCTGAGGCTTGTGGTGGCAGATCGTTATCTACCGCCATTACCGGTAGATGTCCTTTTGTTTCCACGTTTGTTTACGCAACAAAAGAAGAGTAAACACGGTAACGCCAGTAATCAGTGTCAATCTATATAATGTTTGATAACCAGGTGGTCGAACCACAATAACATAACATCCACTCAAATGACTCGATGACCGCAACAAAGTCATGAAAAGAGGTACCGGAAGTTGCCGCCATTTTATCTGCGCTCTGAAGACTCAGCCGGAAACACGACTTCTTACGTGAGTTGCCTATCTACTGAGTACTGACCTCACACAGACGAGTAGTGAGTGCTACCCACCACTGTCCCGTCTCCAGTGCACTGTGATTCCGTTGTTCCGAGCAGCTCACTCTTGTGTGCCTCACTGCCAATATTGTCTTCGTCAGACTTCTTCAAAAATTCAACTATCCTCAACGTAGGCCTACTGGAGTGAAGGCGTTGGGGGGGGGGGGGCAAACACAAGCTATTTGCTTTGTATACGACGAAAAGTTACAGTTTAACATAACATAACAGCAATGGGTAGTTAGTTATGCTGCCCTTATATACCCCAAGGGGGCGTTCCTATAAGCAGCTAATCTGCAGCTATTATACAACCACGTTTATGTTTAACAATATTTAACAAGATTGCCATCCAGAAAATTAACTCTAGATGGCAGGTGGACAAGGAAGCCTTTTGGCTTATCTAGTCTAATATTTTTCATCTACGCGTATCCCGCCCTTTTAAGGTATGTGTCAATTTTATTTTTAAACATTCACGCTACTAGCACCAACACAATCAGGAGATAATCTGTTCCATTCATTTACAGTCCTTTGTGAGAATGAGAACTTTCTTATATCTAATCTACACTGCTCCTTTACTAATGTAACTTCATGTCCTCTGGTCCTTCTATCGTTCTTAACTGAAAAAAATATTTCTATCAATATTTTCATAACCATTCAATATTTTAAACACTTCTATCTGATCCCCTCTCAATCTCCTGGTCTCTAGTGTTGTTAAACCACATTTTTAGGCGTATTTCGTAACTAAGATTCCTCAGTTTTTTGTATCATTTTAGTTGCTTTCCTCTGTACTCTTTCTAGCATATATATGACCTTCCCGCAATAGGGCCTCCACGCTTGAATACAATATTCTAAATGAGGCCTAACTATTGTGTTGTACAGCGGTATTATTAGCTCTTTTTTTGGTTGAAGCTCACCACGCTATTCCCTCCCTATGATGTGTTGACATCTACCACAAACTTAAGTTTAAAAATAACATGTGACTAACCAAAACTGTATGTGTCCATAAACTTATTTACGTGTAGATTCTGGAATAATAAATGCGTGGACTGAGTTCTTATATATGAGTCTAAACAGGATAAACTGAGCTTGTATTCAGGGACGTACTGATATATCCTATTTTTGCTAGGGAAGGAAATAATGACAAATGACACAATGTGCTATCGCGATGAGGATCACTTTGGGATTTGGTCATGGTGTTCCACATCTGTTGTCCTTAAATACAATTGACCACGCACGGTGCAGATTAGAACAGGGCTCTTCTTCCAATATTACGTTAATTTCAGCAAGTTTTATGTGAAGGCCCAATGCGGACAAACAATAACACAACAACTATTGGAGACATTAAAACAAAATAAATATTGTATTTTTCTATAACTGATACTATCATCTACAAAATGGCGGACATTCGATGTCAAAATGTGTGAGAGGTAATTTTTATAAACCAGGAACATAATTGGATAGAGAAGGGTGCCCTGTGGTACACCTGACGTTACTGGGGAAGAATTTGATGAGTTGCCACCAGCATCTACTTTGAACTTACTGGAATTCCCCGGGTAACGTGTCTGTACTAAATAGAATGTTAGTCAGAAAACCAAAGGTATGTTCTTATATAGAACATTATCCAGTCCTCAGGACTGCTCGAAGCACAAAACATTTTATTCCCTGGCAGACCTATTCAATCGAACACCATCTCGACTTCTGTGGGAAGAATTAAGCCATGCTGTAATCAATGCGTGAAGACTAGTCGTACACATATGTACACCACTGTCTACAGCCAGGTACTCATACATGCTGCTGAGTGAACTTGAGAACGAAGAGTGAACGAACGAGCCCAACATTCGACACGGGAGCACAGGATTCGTACGCGGGTTATTTCGATTGAGAGTCCGATTCTCTAGGTCTAACAAGTGATGATAACAGTACTATAATACATGTATATTTCTTTCTCTGGCATTGCCGCGTACGACTACGGCACATAATATATCGAAACACATTACGCACAACTCTCGGTATTCCCCGCGCGCACTCAGCTACGTCACAGTCGCGTGTCCCAGCAGGCCGTGCACGCAAATTACGTAACGACAACAAAGCAGATAAATCTCAGCTCGTCTCACACGCAAGCAAGTTTCTCTCATCGTTTAATATTCGGCGGCTCGCCAGATTTTCTCCAGACATCTGCGATGTCATCCAGTCCGGATGGAGACTGCGGACGTTTCCGGCGCGTTCATGTGAGTCGTTCCGGCAGCTTAGGATATCTCTTTTGTAGGCTAGTTGTTAGCCAGCGTGGTGTCTAAGTGGTGCTTGCGTACAAGACTAATCTCGGCTGAGGACACCTTCGGGATAGTTTCGGGCCGGAACGCACCTAGATCAGAACACCCCGCGCTAGAACACCCCATGGTTAGAACAACCCGAACTAGATCACCCCCGGACTAGAACACCCTCAGACTAGATCACTCCCGGACTAGAACACCCCCGGAGTAGATCAAACCCCGGCTAGAACACCCCCGGACTAGATCATCCCAGGGTTAGAACAACCCCGGACTAGAACACCCCCGGCCTAGAACACTCCTCTCCCCAACTGGAACACCGTCCAACTGGGACACCCCGGGACACTACTCTCTCGGGTCGGAGCCCTTCGGTTTTCTATGTCAGTAAACGGAACTATTTAGTCATTTTAACATTCTTCACCAAACTGTTTGATATTAGAAGCGTTTCAAGGATGAACGATCAGGCCCATATATGAGCGAATTGCACCGTTACGTCATGCTAGAATGACATAACACGCGAAACGTCGCCTATGCACTGAATCGATCGATCCTATGAGACAGAGTCGAGTTATTATGCACATTTTATAATAAGGATGAACGAGCATCTTGCCACAGACGTCCCTGTGGAGGATTCACCAGCTGTCGCCTGAGGCCAAACCATCATGTTTGGTTCTGGCATAGTTTTCGTCGACAGGAAGGGAATTATTTCATGAACGTTTGGAGAAAAGGGAACAAATCATGTTCATTCCACAGAAAACAGATTGCATGTGCTTAGCATATATCTCATCAGAAATGATTGCGTGTGTGCACGTGGGGGGGGGGCTGTGTTTTGCGCGTGCATTCGTATCTTTGTGTGTGCGTGCGTATGTGTGCGTGCGGGCGTGCGTGTTGATATGCATGCATGCGTGCGCCTGTGTAGTCGATTGTGATTGTCTTTGTCAAAGAACGGTAATTTGTAGTTATTTGCGCCGCTTACAACATCGATATGTCAAGAGATTTCAGTTCGTTGTCCATAATCATCAGACACGCCGTCGTCACGTAAACCATTGAATACACATGCCACGTGTGCGCATGCTATATACAGCTGTCATGGCAACGCAGCTGCAAAAACTGTTTGCTGTGTATGAACACGAGACAAGACGACATTATAGCGTTTCAGCCAAGATGGCCTTTGCGTGTTACTCTTGCCGCATGAACAAATTCGTGCAGTTCCGGTTGTATATCTTTACTCGGCCGCAAAAATGAATACCATATTAAAGTAGGTGGCTATGGTCTATTTCTGAGTTCTTCCCAGATAATTCGAGGTAGTTCGTAGACCTATGACCAGGGGATTGTTTCACGCAATGACGCCGTTGCCAAAGCATCGTACTCTCAATCAAGATAACCCGGACTCGAATCATGTGCAACCGTTTCGAACCTTGTGAAAGTTGGTTCTCTCTACGTTGCTTCAGTTCACACAGCTGTATGAATGAGTACCTGGCTATAGACAGTGGTGGCTATTTGTGTACGATTAGCCTTCGTGCATTACAGCGTGGATAAATGCTTCATACAGAAGTCGAGATGACGTTCGATTGAATAAATCTGCCAGGGAGTAAAAAGTAAAGTGTAAACCGCTTTGGACAGTCCCAATGACTAGATACTGGATTTTTAACATCCTTATCCGTTCATATCGATGACACGGATGTTGCGCGTTGTTATTGCTGCACTGCGTTGAAGACAACATTAACTAAGTTATATGCTAGTTAATTTATTTGGGCGCCTCTTACACCTGACCTTACATGGAGGCGTACATCGAACAGAGGGTAGTTTGGTTGACGTTCCAGAGGGTTTGTTTATGACAAGTATTTCTTTAAGTTGATAAATACACACCATAGGCTTCTGAAAGTGGTGCATAGCGGAGGGAGGCCTGAGGCTCTCAAAAACCCTTGAAGCGTACCAAAAAACTCCAGCTGCAACCCCGTTGCCGAAATATTATTATACATTATTTATACACTAGGGGCTCAGTTCCCCCAAACCTCCTGGATCCGACGCCTATGCATACGATGTAATTGTTTGTTAACCATTCTAAATAAATGAGGTGTTTAATAGTGAGCGTATCAAATGATCGCCTCATGTTACTTTGAACATATTATATCAGAGTGATATTTGACAAAATATTTACCAACGGTGATTCACACGTACTTAATTGATATTGGAAATTAATAATAAACCATTGCTTTTCATATTCACATGTTGTATGGGGTTCGTTGTTTAAAAAATCACATATTAAAATGGCTCTTTAATAATTATCATAATGTTAACCTAAGACAGTGGTTATGTCGCTGATTACTTGTGTCACGAAGCGACGGTGTACATCAATTTGAATAATTGCTATTTAGACTTCCTTAATAACGGCTTGTAGTGTCATTCTTTTCGTATGGCTCTTTGGAAATGTTTGAAATTACTCAGTTTACAAGCATTTATGTATATGTCACCGGTATAACATTTCGACAGGCGTTGAAATAGCATCTAAGATATAAACATGTACTTCGTTAACGTAACCACGTGGCGTAGACCACGTGACACAATCACGTGACTCACTAGCCTTCTATTTCCGCTTCAGACCGGGAAAAGGACTGTGTTCAACGACGATAACGTCACCATGACGACAGCTCTACCACGTGAGCAGTACGTGCTCGACCCAACCTCCCATGACCTTCTGAGTGCCCTTGAGCGATGGCGTGAATTCATCTGTTGGGCTGACAGCGCCACCGCCATATATCAGGTTAGACTTTTCGTAATAGGTAACCGTTCGTTCGTTCCTACGTTAGTTCGTTCGTTCATTAGTACTTTCGTTAATTTCTTAATACATCAATGGATTCAATATTGGTACTCATTTATGTATTCAAATGTTCGTGAAAAAGTACGAAACGCATTATATTTGTCCTGACTTTGGAAACTCACGTGATCACCAATAATGCATTGGAGAGTTTATAGAGACTGATGTCATGGAGCTCGTTGATGTAGTGACGTCATGGAGCTTGTTGATGTAGTGACGTCATGAAGCTTGTTGATGTAGTGACGTCATGGAGCGCGTTGATGTAGTGGTTAGAGTATGGGACTCTCCATCGAAAGATTCCGGGTTCGAATCCTCTTGCCGCCGTTTCGTATCTTGTGAAGTTCGTTCACTGTACGTTACTGCAATTCACTCATCTAGGTGAATGTTATGACAACCTTGGCTATAGACAGTGGCAGATAGTTATGTACGAATAGACCTCGCACAGTAACTGACGCGTGATTTTTATCAGAGAAGTCGAGATGGCATTCGATTGAACAGGTCTGCCAGGGAGTAAACTGTAAAACGTTTTGTACTACGCTAACATAATTTTATTTTAAATACTATGTGACATTAATTTATTAAATCCTTTCAAAGTTCGTGTGCGTAGCCTTAATTCTCTTGTCAAGTGCCAAATATGAAGTAATTTAATTGAAATTGAATTGAATTGAAAAACCGTTATTGTCCATAGAATGGTTTACATAGTGTGGAAAGTTTCCTTTGGGCTCAAACAGTGTTAGGACATATACACATATAAACATTGTATACACATTAGGTATGTTTGGAAGCACAGTGCATTCAGCTTCAATCTCCCGATGCATATACGCACATACACACAATTGCACATTATACATTGACAGGGCATACAACCGCAAGTTCAGTCCTTAGAATTCAGTATGTTTATGGCTGAAGGGACAACAGATTTCTTGAAACAGTTTTTGTGTGCAATGGGCATTCTGAGCCGTCGCCCAGACGGCAGAGTTTCAAAAGAAGAACTGAATTGGTGAATGGCATTACAGTGAATCTGGACAGCTTTCCTTCTTAAAACCTGCAGATAAATATCACATAATTGCAGTAGATTCATGCCAACATTTTGCCCGCCCGGTTGACCACCCGAGTCAGCTTTGCTTTGTTCTTGTCAGTTAAATTTCCATACCATGACACCATGTTAAAAGAGTACACACTTTCAATCAATGACCTGTACACCATCTGCAGAACCTCTGCGCTGATATTAAAGCTCCTTAGTTTCCGGTACAAAAACATACGTTGATGTTCCTTTTTGTATACATAATCTACATTGTCAGAGAAAGTAAGATTGTCATCAACAACAGTACCAAGATACTTAAAAGTGGACACCCTTTCCACCGTTTGCCCTTTGATCACCAGTGCTTGACACAGAGGATGCGATGATATCTTAAATCGACCATGTCCTAGGCACATCTCCTGTGTTTTCTGGGCATTGGGCTCAAGAAAACTGTTATCAAAGCACGATACACGCAGTTCAACATACTGGTAGTACTGTGAGAGTGAATACTCATCTTTAAGACATGCAGTAAGTGCCACGTCATCAGCATACTTTATAAGCTTAAGAACATTATCATTACACATTATTTCATATGTGTGCACTGAGAAAAGACGAGGGGATAAAGCACACGCCTGGGGGACACACGTGTTTAGGACAAGTTCCTTAGACATAATTGTACCATCAGACAAGGCTGAATATTCAGAGAGTGAGTCTCCCCCTGTCCGAACTGACAGAGGATCAACTTTCACACAGACACGCTCTGGTCGGTCACACAAAGAACAAAAGAACCTCTAAGTCAAATAGACGCTGTAGTAGTAAAGGTTGTATGGTATTAGTGGTTACCGCCATACACGCGGAACAAACTGAATGTCCATCAAAAGTTGGAACAGGCGGGTAAAACACTTCCTAGCTGAGCGGCACATTCTTTTAAAACGTTTCCTTTGAGACTGTCATGTCATTAAGCCCGCTCAAACATGGTCATTTGCGTGTCACAAAATAACCAGCACGTTAGATGTCAGTGACGTCACCCTAGGCAATGCTGCTGAGCTTCTGCTACACCTAATCCCGTAACGCGATACGGTCGTTGGGGCACCGCCGATGACTTCCTGACAGCTGCCGTCATCTCTCTCGATTCTCTGCCGCCCTATGGGAGGTGCAGAAGATTAAACCAGTCCACTCCTGGATGTTGTCTTCCCACCTCTTCCTCTGTCTACCTCTGTTTCTCCCCCCTGGTACTGAGCCTTGCAGGATAGTTTTTGCAAGGCCGGTTGATCTTGCGTGTACATATCTGCAATGTATTTCCCCCCGTCTCCAGGGCATCCAGGACGTCTACGCCTCCTACACTGGCTACGAGCGGTCCATGCCGGCCGAGGCCTTCCCCTTCCAGAATTCTGTGCACGACCTCGAGACGTACATCGGCCTTGACCTCCGACGTCATGTCGCCATGCGCAACTGCAACGACCCCTACTACCTGGATAGGGTCAACTCCCATCTCTCCCGCGCCCTCTCCCTGCTTCCCCACCTCCTCATGGCCGACATGGACGCGTCTGACGGGAAACAGTTCATCCGGGAACTCGACCATCTGGCGGCAGAGCTGCAGGTATGTAACGAGACTTTCTATTGGCTGAAGCATTGTAAAGCGTCATGCTATTGGTTGTTTAATGGTAACAGAACTGCAGGTATTTAAGGAGGCGTTCTTTTGGCTGAAACATAAGGCGTCGTGCCATTGGTTGTTTAATGACAACAGAACTGCAGGTATGCAAGAATTCGTTCTATTGACTGAAACTTTGTAAAGCGTCTTACTATTAGTTGTTTTATTGGCGGCAGAACTGCAGGTATGTGAGGAGAGTTCTATTAGCTAAAGCAATGTAAGGCGTCTTGCTATTGGTTGTTTAATGGCAACAGAACTGCAGGCATGTAATGAGACGTTCTATTGGTTGAATCATTCTAAGGCGTCTTGCTATTGGTTGTTTTCCTGGCGATAGAACTGCACGTATGTAAGAAGACGTTTTATTGGTTGAAGCATTGTAAGGCGTCTTGCTATTGGCTGTTTTTGTGGCAAAGCAGATGGTATGGTATGTTAGAAGATTGGTAATTTTACAAACGCATAATTTATCGAATATATGTAGTAGCAAGTACGATTAAATAAGTAAATAGTGTCCGTGTAGTACGTACACTTTCTTTAAAACATGTTTAAACGGTGGACAAACTCAGTGCAACTTAATATTTGGTATTAGTAGTGACGTTGACTCATTGAAACCTTATCACAACGCATGGTTCCAGCGATACCAGGGTGGCTCTCAAATCTGAAAAAGTTACTTTTATGTTTCTACCAACAGGCCACGTTTCTTGAGTACGGTTTCTGCGAGACACTGGACGCTCTCAAAAACGTTGACGAAGCGCATAAAAAGTTGAATGCGATTGAACCCAGACTAGCCCAAATACAGCGCATGCTCGCTGACCCCGATACTGACCTGAGCCTCGTTATTGCTGAGTTGCGTGACGTCGTCGCTCATCTCAATGGCATCCTTCAGGTGAGAGAAACAGTCGCACGTATTATGGCATTACCAGTTGTAAATATATTAATTGCAGTTAATGAGTATTAATGACTCACCGTACTGGCAATGCGTACAGTATTAACCACTGTAGGAGATGAAAACATTAGCAAATGTTACAGTATATTTAAATATTATCAACAAATACATCATCCTAGTGTGAAAAATACTTAGTTTAGCAGTAATAATGGAGTTGGTGATTCGTAGCTAAATTAATCGTAACTCGTAACAACATCAATAATGTTAAAAGGAGACAGTGTGTACGTAGTATTTCATTAATTAATATAATGTTCTTAAGACTATGCTATCTATGTTGAATGTATACTGCCCGCCAAATTATGTCTAGTAAGCCCGTAACCATGTTTGCAATTGGGAAGGTACGACCCCGGAGCATGTTCAAATAGTAAATAAAACATCCAGTTTTAAAACAAACTACTGGCAATACGGACGACTCGGGCTGAATAAACAGCAATACCCTTTAGTGTTCAACAATAACCTATTTCCCCAATTTCAACTTAACATACTTCCTGTTACACATTACTACGCTCTTCCGGGCAGCGGAACTGACTGGCTCCCTTTAATAGTTATAGCGATATTTTGTTACGCTACATATGACATATTGATGGCATACGTGTGCAGGCGATGACAGAGGGCGACATCGACCGGATAAGCGGCGACGTGGCGAAGCGTCGCCAACAGACGGCGCAGCTCCTCTCACAGTGCTCCTCGCGCATGACGCCCGACTGTGAGCTCTACGTCAGCTACGCCGCTGCGCAGAGCCTTCTGCGCAACGCCTTCGTGACGCAGCTCTTCCGGCGCGAATCGTCGGCGGAAGTGAACGGTCACATGATCCACCCGGGCACGCGCGGCTGGCTGCTCGAGCGTCTGCAGAAATGGCTGGCGGTGGGCGATAATAGGGTGTTCGTCGCGACGAGCAAGGCCGGCATGGGCAAGACGGCGCTCTCGTCTGCCGTCTGCAAGCTACTCAATTACGACGTCGTCGCCAAGTTCTTCTTCAGGCCGGGCGAGGGCGCCACCGTCGATGACCTCGTGCGCACGATCGCCGCCGAGCTGTGCCGGACACTGCCAGAGTACCTCAACTACTTGG